>CM037852.1:32206660-32306952 GCA_021234595.1 Delia radicum | reverse complement strand
GAGAATATTGGCTGCTGTGGGCAGAAAGTTGTGCGTGAAACGCCATCAACATCAATTCACCGCCGTTCTCAGCAATTGAACATTTCGGAGACATCATTGAGGCGAATTTTGCATAAAGACCTTGGTATGACGACATACAAAGTCCAATTGGTTCAGGAGTTCAAAAAAAAAAAAGTTATTTGGCGGACCCTTTATATAATTCCATTGTAACCGGCATGGTAAAAACGCCAAAAAAAAACGGGTTCAGATTCTAACAACTAAAAAAATAGTTTGTTCCATAGTTTTTAATCCCTTACAACAATCATTAAGATCTGCGAGTTACACCACTGTGTAGTTTCCATGTTAGATAAAATTATTTTAGTTATACATTAGAAGGACTCAACATAATATAGTATACAAAATATTATACGCAGAAAAATAAAGTGTTTTTTGTAAACCCCTCAAAATGTTCCTTGGTTTGCTTTATGATGAGTGCCAAAATAATTCGTACATAGCAATGATATCCCGTGAGCTGGACCGTTTTTAAAAAAATATATGTTTGTTTAAATTCCACCACCGCGTTTGTTTTTGACCGCCTTATATTTTTTTCACGAATTCAAAATTTTATTAAGTTTTTAGCTTAAAAATGGTTTAACTAAATATGAGTATTAACTTAAGTTTCAAAAAAGTGTTAAATCGTGATAGTGCAATTTAATCGCTATGAAATTTAAAAAATTCACGAAACTGTGAAGTATATTTTCTAAATTTAACTAGGAATTTTGTACATAAGTTTTATTAATTTCAGAGTTATTTTTTAACCTTTTTCATATAAAATGGTGTCGTTTAAATTTATGAAATTTTGCTGAATTGGGAATTACCAACTTAAATTCGAAATTGTGGGTTTTTTATTCTTTGAGCAAATTATTTTTGTTATTTTTAGTTTTTAAAATCAAATTAAAAAATTTGTTCGTAATACAATTGGATTGATGTTCTTTATACAAGTGGATTTTTCCCGAGTTCAAGAAAACGGTGTATCTCTATTTATATATTTCTTTAATTTTTTTTCCATAAATAATGAAATGATGAATTTGTTTAATTAAATGAAGATTTTGTTGCTAATTTTATAAACTGGCAGTTCAAAACAAATTGGAAATTAACTAACTTAAATTGCAAATGGTGTTATTTTCTACTTATTTTTCTGAATTGAATTGGAAATGGTGTCTTTACAGTTACAAAAGTTCTTGAAATTAATATTTTCATGAAGTAGACAGTTTTTGTACTTTTTCAAATCTAAAAATATGTTACTGGAAATGATGAGGGTCAGCTCTTTAATTGGCTTTCGAAATACAATTGTTAGTTTTAAAACTCAGTTTAAAAAAGTGTATTCGTTTTTATTATATTGTTAAATACAATAGAATTACAACTGGACATAGTGTAGTTAAATTTAGATAAATACAATTATAAAGAACTTAAAAAATATTGGAAATATTGTAGTTATATTTCTCATTGAGATTAATAAATTCAATTCGAAATGATACAGTAAAATTTGTTAATTTAATTTTACGTAAGCAATTGGAAAATGGTGTAGTCAAAAATCTTTTAGTAATTGCAGGATTTCTGTTGGAAATGATGTATTTAAATTTTTAGCAATTTGTAAACAAGCCAAAGCGAGCAAACTTACATGAAAGAGCGTACGTTATCAGAATGCTCGTATTATATTTTGAAAACGATCCTTTATTTTCAGAAATCTCTTTTGGTTTTTAGACGTGATAAAAAGCTCGCTCGTTTTAAAAAAGTGAGGGAGCTTTTTTTTACAAAACGGCGAGCAAACATATTTTGGCTCGTTTTAGAAAACGAGGGATTTTTTTAAGCTCGCTTGATTTTGAAATAGAGCACGAGCACGAGCGAGCAATTTCCATCCCTGGTTTAAATACCAAAAAATTTTTGCTCGATATAAAAAAAAAAAAACTGAAACCACTTTTTTTTTGAGAAAAAAGTTATGACGCGAATAACAACGCGTATTAGATTTTTTTTTCTAAGTTACATTTTTATCCTGACATCAACTCGAAACCGAATCCATTTGCATATTGTATTAATTCAAAACTTTTCTCACCGAGGAATATGCACTTCGTTTAAAAAATTCAAAATTATGTCCTCATGATGATATACTTGCCCAAAAAAAAAAATTTTGATAGCGATATTGATGATTAAAACCTACTTTTCCCAATGTAGTGCATTAATGGTAAAACGCGAAACTAGTGCGAATTTTATCACTAGACTGACCGCATTTTCCTATACCTACTCTGCCCGAAAATCAGTCAAAATTACTAATTAAAAAATTCATCAAAAATAGCATATAGCTAAATTCTACTCCAAAAATCGCTTAAAACAGCACAACATTTCGAAATGCTTTAAATGCAGTTTGGAAGTGCTAGACTGCTAGATTATATTGCGGCTTCAACCGTAATGATCGGATGGAAGATGTACTTTTGTCAAATTTTAAAAAAGCGCCAGTAATTTTTACTGGTTTTGGGCAGAGTAGGAGTAAAAAATTTTGAACAGAAACTAAGTGAAATTCAAAAAATTTTTTATGTGAAATTGTTACGCTACTTAATCCTACAAAAGTAATATAATAATACCTGGAATAAGTTGGAACAAGAACTTGTAGTTTTTAATCAAAGATGCTAAACAAGTCAAAACGACCAGGACCAGTCATTCTAATGTTAAATAACACTCTGAAACACGAATATACTTAAATCGACTAAAGGTAAAAATAGGTACAAAAAACTTTAAAAATACTTTTTTTTAAAAATGTTAAGTTTTCTTTGATCTTTTTTATTTAATTCTTCTTAATTATTTCAGTTGTTTCGGTAACGGTATTTTACTTATTTCGGTAAAGGTATTTTAGCGGTAAGTATAAATGGTATCAATGGTTATAATCTTTAACTTCAAACTCATATGTATATTAGTTCTCATGTAGTGAGTAAACTAGTTCATATGTATGTTTGATGTTTGGCATGGGATTGTTACCCGCTTTCAAAACGTGTTCCTGATGATGGGAACCTAGAAAATTCCCGAAATAGATCTATCAACACATTCCTGAAAGGGTCAAATAAATAATAAATTTGAAAACAAAAAACTCTATAGATTATTGTTAGGACAATATCCTAATGAAGAAATATAGAGTATGGCCTCGAACTTGAATAATTTTCATTGCACAATTAAAGGTCGAAAAAAAAAAAAAAAACATAATTTTTATTTTTAATAAAAATTATAACAAACTGGTAAGTATTTAAGTTATATCAGGGATAATGATTTTTTCGGATATTTTAAGGTTAACGTTATTTTATTTATTCAGGTAATGTCAATACATACCGCTATTTTACCAAAATTCTAATGACTGGCTAGTTTATGATTAAACTTTGGAAACATATACATATACTATATTACAAAGGCGATTATTTTTCTGATTTTGGTATTTTAGTTATATCGGTAACGGTATTTTGCGGATAACGTCATTTCAATTATTTCGTTAACGGTATTTTGTGGATAACGATAGTCAGTTGAAAGAGATTGTAATCGATAACGGTATTTTAGCGTTATTGCCCGCCATCCATGATTTAAAGTTTTAAACCACAATTGAATAACTCATACCTTTTGTTAATACGGTTCAAAATTTCTATTAATTTTTCGCCAACTTAAAGAACGGCCAATATTTGACTTGTTGAATTTGAAAATTTTCGGTTAAAATTTGCGGATTTATTAATGCCTGCCCATTAAAAAAACCAAAAACTAGTCTAGTCTGATTTTAAAATTAATAGTGTTTATAATTTTTAGAGAAAAACATTTATTCTTCTTCTTAAAATCAGCCTTTCTAAACATGTTTTTTGTTTTTATTAATTGTTCTCATTTATTAATAACAATATTTTTTAAATTTCTTTTGTTTGTTTGAAATTATTTTTTAATTTGATTTAGTTGGGTACCACAAATTTTGGGGTACGATGAGTTTTCGATTACAAATTAACGGAATTAATAGAGATGGAACATTACAAAAGTTGACTTAAGCTAAATATGGGTTCTTCAATGTATGTTCATACAATCGCTCAATCCCTTAATTCAACTTCGCTAAATATAGTTGGGCCCATGGCATAAATAACAAGGTAAAGGTATTAGGGAGAAATAGGGGGTTTTAATTGACTTTCTATGGTTTTCTGTTTACTTTTTGTATGAATTCTTGTTGTTTTTGAAATGAGAGAACATTTTTCTAATAAGTCTACCAGGTATTGTTTGTGCTGACTTCAAAAAGTTTTATGCGGGAACTTTTAAAAAAACCGAGAATAAATAAAGATGCGTTTCAATATACTTTCTTTTATGGACTATACGCCTAGGATAGGTAAAATTTGATAGTTGCAAAAAACTAATCAAAAATTATAACTCTTATGGACATGTTTCATATACCGTTGTTAAAAAACCTTCATACGATACTAATATTGCCTTTCATACGATACTAAAAAAATATCTTTTTGAAAACGGACCAGCTCACAGTATCTCAATGCTAGTCACGAAATACGAGTATTATGGGCATCATTATAAAATAAACAAGGTACATTTTGAGGGGCGGACATGAGTAGATCTAATATACATACTTATAAACCTCCAGTTCTAAAGCATATTCTCCGTCTTCATCTTTTAAAGTAAATGGTAATTGAGGTTTATTTAAATTATATGGACGACCACAGGGAGCAAATAATTTTGGTTCTTTACATTTATGTTTGTGTCCTGAATCATCATTGTCTTTGGTGCCACGTCCTAAACGATGATATTTTGCAATTTCGTGACGTATTTCCGGACAATTTTCACTCTTGGAATCCCAAAAAGTTTTAATACGTTCATCTTCATCTTCAGCAGTGGCCATTTTCGCTTCAAGTTCTTCCTTTTGCTTAATAAATCGGGATTTTTTGTTCATCACGTTGCATAGCAAAATCAGCCTGTTTTTGTACTATGGCAGCACGATATTTCTTAAGATGTGGCTTGGCCTGCAACTTATGGGTCAGAGTGATTTCTTGGCAATCCAAACTATCCAATTGCGGCAAAGTGGCAATTATATATTCTCGGTAATTGGGATAATCACAACAAGGATTTCCTGTTAAAATTAATTTCTCAAATTGTAATTATCCTTTAAAGTTTCAACTGATGTTAGTTCGCCAATAAAAATTGAGTGTTAAATCTAATTTATTTAAAGATTCCAATTTTTTCCAAATTTTCAACTCGTTCAATATTGTTTAATGCCAAATTCAAGTACTCTAGTCTTTTGAGTTTAAACAGATTTTCAATTTTCGATATGAGATTCGATTGCATTAGTAAAATTTTCAAATCGCGACACCAGTTATGTAAATGTTTCAATACGTTCGATATCCTCCTGATGCAATGATAGCTCTTCCAGGGTGCTAATAAGTAATTCATTATGTTCAGATTTTTACGAACTAATTCTTCAGTTACTGTAATATATAATTAAGAATAAACAATATATAATTAGTAGAAATACATTTTTTTTGCTAAATATATCTTACTTAATACCATGACTGCAACAAATAGATTTATTTATTTATTTTTTTTTTTGCTATGGTTTTTTGAATTGAAATAACGATTATTTTAATTGGTTGCCATAGTTTCATACACTCAGGAAATTAAGAAGGTAGAAATGACAGTTAAAATTACTACAAATGTAGTCAAAAAAGGCGATGAATATATTTGTAATAAAAATTACTAACCATTTAGTCTTTTTTAACTATTGATGAAACAACTACAATTGTAGTAAAAACGACTATCGAAATGGTCAAAAACAACTAACCTTAAATGAATGCATAAAGTATAAAAACGAGCAACACAACAATAAAAGCAATGAACATAAAACGACTACAAAAGTTGTAAAAACTACTGTTTCAACAATTATTTTGTCGGTATTTTAAAAATATTTTTTAATAAAATTTTGTTATTTCCTACACCCAATTTAAAATGCAAAGTCAAAATTCTTTAATTTAAACTACAATGCTTTAAAATAATTATCTTTTTTATTTGCACGTTTTTTTCTTAACAAAAAACAGACACATTTTGTAAAACAAACTTTTCCAAAAGTTCGTTGATTCAAGAATTGCTTTTAAATTTTAAGGTTTTTATACAAATTTCAAATAATATACTTGAAAATAATGAATATTCGCGAAAAACTATTATTTTCTTAAGAAATTGACTATAATTTTGAAATTTATTAGCAATCAATGGTATATTTTTCGTTTATATTTTATTATAAGGAATTGTTTTTTTAATTATGAATTATTTTATAAGAAGTAATTTATCTGTTAAGTTAACTGTAGTTTAAAAAAATTTCCCCATAATTTACCTAAACCCTATATTTTTATTTTGTTTGTAAACTTTTGCTTATTTTTATTGTAATTTTGAAAGTTTAAAAATTTCAAAATGACAACTTTTTCTAAAGCCGAGCACAGATGGCCAATATAATTGATTTACATTTTATTGACTTTTTCACATACACTTTCATTTTTATTGAAATATTATAAATTAAATTAAAATTGAGCAATATTTTGTTTGTTATAAAATTAGCGAAATTTTACACATTTTAAAATAAAACAACGTTTAAGCAGATAATTTTTTATTTTGGAATTATTTATTTTTATTTAATTTATTAATTTTCAAACAAGAAAAAAACTAATTTCAAACAGGCACAAACTTTTCAATAGTATGGATTTGAAAAAACTAAAAATCCAAATCATTTTGAATTTTTCACCTTTACTACGTTTTCACTGAACGTGTTTTGAAATAAAACATGTTTTGTACATGTTTTCCCATACATTTTTTCACCAAAACACATGTTTTGCTCAAAACACGTAAGTGGAAACATAGTATTAATTGATTTACTTTCTATATAGAGTACAAACTTTCAATTAATTTGTAAACAAACTAAAATTGATCAATAGTAATTCTAGCCATATTGTTGTGCTCATAGATTACATAGAACTTCAACTCTTTGACATTAGCTGTAAGAGCACGTGTTTAATGAAAATGAAAATGTGTTGAACATACAGTGGTGGTATCTAAATTAGCCCACCCAGCATGAAATTTTATTTGAAATATTATTATTTTTTAAAGGGTTTTTAATGTTTTTATTATTTGAATATATTGAACACAATGTAATAAGTATACTGCATGACTTGCGACTCATTTCGGTTGTAAAAATTGTTAATTTTGCCCCTTAAATAAAGAATTATTTTTTACAAACTTAGAGAACTCCTAACGGGTAATGGGGACCAGATTGAGATTTATTGCCCTCCACATTTTTGTTGCCCCAACCCTACCTTATAAATTACTTTCGGATATATTTACTCTATATTTTACCTGGACAATTATAAGTGCCAAAAACGCTTGGTTGTGGTCATCAAAGGGTTAAAATTCAAGGTAAAAATATTAAGGCAATTAACAGAAACATTCTAGTGGAATAATAAATTGTTCATGGGTATTAGTTAACTCTGTCTCTTCTGATTAAATCAATACATTGATAACGCTGTGACCGTGGCTCAACTCGCTAAGAGGTGATGCTTACGAGTCATAGCCTGGCTGTGGGTTTGAAACTCACTACGACAGAAGTAAAAAGTTTTTCATATAGATCAATTTTACATTATAAATTACTTTGTTCAATTAGCACAAAAATTAACCACTGACGAGTCCTTGGAGGGGACGAAACTGCAGCAGTCTGGCATATCCATTGTGTCCGTTAAAATTTTCAATAAAAATGTTTTCTTCTTCTTCCTGTAAAAATCTAATTAGGAAAATTCTTCAGTAATTAATTATAATAAAATTAATTACGATTGCCATTATATGACGGTTACAAACCGTCCGGTAACATTGCAAGAATATACTTATTTTTAGAATATTTTGAATTTAGAATTAACCTTAACAAAAATTATGTGTACTGGGTGGGCTAATTTGATGACCACCACTGTACGTCATTCGTGGTAGACCTATACAAAAAATATTTAAATGTTTATGTAAAATTGTGTTTTTTGATAAAAGAAGAAGAATAGTTTTAGGTATACATATGTCATAAAGGGTGTTTTTTTATAGAGGTATAGAACTTTGAAATGGAATAGAACAAAGATGAATTTTACAAATTGACATGCAATTTAATTTATTCGAAAGATAATCTTCTGGCGTTATAATTTAAATATGACTTCCGGCATATGACGTAGTCTAATCTGGAGGTCCAATTTCGATGACTTTTTCAACATTTGTGGCAGTATGTTGGCAATAAGGCGTCGAATGTTGTCCTCCAAGTGGTCAATCGTTTCGGGCTTACCGGCGTAGACTAGCTACTTCCCATATCCCCACAAAAAATAGTCCAGCGGCGTTAAGTCGCACGATCTTGAAGGTCAATTCACGGATCCGAACGTGAACCTATGCTGTTACCAAAACGTTTCCTTCAATAAATCAATTGTGCCACGAGCTATGTGACATGTTGCGCCGTCTTGATGAAACCACAGCTCCTGTACATCATGGTCTATAGCGGTCACCATTGACTGTAACGTTCTGACCAGCATAATTTTCAAAGAAGTACGGACCAATGATTCCACCAGCCCAAGCACACTTGCTTATTATCATCACTCCAAATAAGGCAGTTTTGTTTATTGACGTATTCATTTAACCAAAGTGAGCTTCATCGCTAAACAAAATTCGTGAGCGATACGTATTTCGAAAAAGAACCATGATTTTCAAAATAAATTTGCACAATTTGGAAGCGTTGTTCAGGCGTCAGTCTATTCATGTTGAAACTCCAAACCAAACTAAACATAAATCGATTGACAGCTGACAAAATGGCCGCTAGGTAAGAAGTTCTAAACCTGTATAAAAAAAACACCCTTTAGATTACATAGACCTCAAACACGTTGAAATTAGCTGTCAGTGCACGGAACTCATGAAAATGTGTTAGTAATAGGAGGTATAATCATACAAAAAATATTGGAATTTTTATGAAAATATGTGTTTGTGATAAAAGAAGAAGAAAAGTTTGATATTTATGTAATCTATGATATATGTACATATGTAATCTATGGTTGTGTCATGTCATACACGAAGTTGGAACCTACATCACCAAATTTTTTATAGACAAGTTGCACGTAAAATATTTTAATCTTTTTTTTTTTTGAGACTTTCCACTTGCCGCCCCTGACATTGTACTTATATTATATTAATAGAAATTGAGAACATTATTGAAGGTGCTCTCTTTCTGATAGCGATCTTAGTTTAAGCAAAGAGTATATACAAATAGAGAGACTACACTTCCCACGTCTCTCAGCAACAAAATACCGAACTCGGCCAAGCAAATGCAAACATTTTTTTACACTCAAAAATAATTGCAACATGTTGATAAAAAAAAAGTGTTGCTTGAAACACTCACTTTTATTTTACTTATATTTTGTTATTTTCTATTAAAAATTAATATATTTTAATTTTATCTTATAGCGAATTTACATTATAAAATTTTTTAGTAGATTTCAGTTTGAAATTCAATTCGAAATCAGAATCGTTTAGCAAATTAACAAATTTCACAAATTTCGATTGTACCACAAAAATTTTTTTGTAAACAAACTAACCTTAAAAAATAACCAAAACTAAAAATTTAAAAAATACTTTTTATTCAATGGCATAACCAAAATGTATGTACATTATGAAATGTACAATGTTATTTTTGCTAATGAAAGTGTTTTTATAATGTAATACTTCTTTCAAAGAAAAAAAAGCCTTTTAATTTGTTATTTTTTAATTTTCCAAAATTATAAAAATGTATATTTTCATTGTATTTTATCTCATACACAGCTGATTAATGTTTACATAATTTTCTGCAAAAAAAACTCATTTTCTGCAAATAGTGGGAAAACACATTTCTGCACAAATAGTTAGATTTCGATTAGATTTCGCTGAAATCTCAACTAAATTGGGATTTCATTTTGTATGGGAAATTTGTTTGAAATCAAAAAGTTTATTAGATTTCGGTCGAAATCTATCGAAATTCCATTTAAATCTAAAATCTATCGAAATCCCATTAGAACCCTGATGTAAATTCGCTATTACTAATTTTATCATTAATATTTGAAATATTTAAAAAAAAATTATTAAATTATTATTTAAAAACATGATACAATATGTTTTCATTTGCTCGGTGCGAGTTTTTGTACAAATAAAAAGAGAGCAGATTGAGCGACACTGAGTAGTATGGAAACCCACTGGTTAAAGCTCTTTAATTCAAAGGTCCACTAGATATTTTTCCGCAATTATTTAATTTATTGATAATAAAAATAGTAACGTTTTTCGATCAGTAGTAGCTGAAATTTATCAACATCAGACTGAAAATTTCGCATAAAAAATTATTTATAACAAACCCAATCGCGTTAGTACCGTTTAAAAATGACCACCCGTTTTGAAGAAGATTTGGACATATTGCGTCCATTAAACGATCAAGAATTAGATGAATTACTAGAACTTTACAAACAGAAATATAATTCGAATGGCTTTCAATATTTTCTTCTATACACTCAGCAGAAAATGGAATAGGCAATTGCGTGAATTGAATATAGATGATCAAGATCAAAAGTGGATATCATTTCGTAAAACATTTTATACACATCGTAAGGGAGATATTCGTAAATATGGTACTTATGTGTGGTTTACATTATGATCTAGTAGTCAAAATTAATTTCGTTTTTCGTATAAAATCTTAATTTTAACGAATTATCACTATCTGTAGCTACAAAGTGTTACCTTTCATTCTTGGGAACCAAATCTAAATGAGCTTTTAGAATGTTTAGATAAAACTCAGTTAATACAATGGAAAAGCGGTCCTTTATTTATTAACGTTGCCGATGATTATAGTCAGGCAGTAAAGGAAATTGCAGTATCCAAGGGAGTTAGCATTCAAAGAGCCCGACGGTGCCATGGTCTAATTTTAGAGCATAAAGAAGCTTTACAATTGAATATACCTAGGTAAATAATTTTAAATCCGATTTCATTAAAAGTATCATAAAATGATTTTTTCTTTAAAGCCTTCCCATTGACTATAAACTTACACAGCTTCAAGAGTCGGATGTCGACGTGATCTATGCTCATTGGGTCAATAAAAAAGAAGCTTCACTAGACTATATCAAAGGTTTTATTAAACTTAAAAAAGCTGTTGGTATAGTGGAAAAGTCTACAAATAACCTAATAGGATGGATTTTTCAAAATGAGTTTTCTGGTGTAGGGTAAGTATGAAGATATATCTACAGTGAGTATCTCTGTAGATATATCTAATATTTGAATGTATTGGTCGCTCGAATAAGGTTATAAAATCCGTTTTCAAGACTTTACAGAAAAAGAGAAAAACGTGGAAAACTCTTATTAAATTAGATTTTTAATTGTTATTAATCGCAGTTCAATAATTAGAGTCCGATTGTATCCGTGTAGAAAAATTCATTAAAATATTGTACAAGCAAGTGCTTGAATTTCGCATATTGGGCGACCTCTTAATATTGAATTAGGTACGCGGAATATAAATCTGGCAAAATTTTTTTCTCATTTGCAGTTTTGAAATATCGCGATTTTTGTATTAACATCCCACTTTTGCGAATTTTGAAAAAAAAAATTTTCGAAATTAGACCAATGAAATTCATGAAAATATTTTTTTTTTTTTGTTTAAATCTTGACAAAATTACACAGGCCAACACTCAATTTGCTTTTTGAATTTATCAACTGATTCTAGTTAATTTGGGTGCTCTGAATTCAAATCTGTAATCAGTTTGTCTCTATCAGCTCTAGTTTTCATGATATAGCTTTTTTAAGTATTTAAAAAGTAAAACTTTCCATAGGAATTGCAGTATTTTGTAAAAGTAACAATGTGTGGGATGGACATATCTCAGAAAGTAGGAGGAGCTTATCCAAGATTATGGTATTAATCTCTTCTTTGGAAGATTCTATAGCAGATTATCAATCATATTTGTGGGTGTGGTTTAAGGGGTTAATTTTTAATTTCAAAACAGTGCTATTTTTGCCGTATTTTGTAAAAGTAACAATGTGTGGGATGGACATATCTCAGGAAGTAGGAGGAGCTTATCCAAGATTATGGTATTAATCTCTTCTTTGGGAAGATTCTATAACAGATTAATGCATCAATCATATTTGTGGGTGTGGTTTAAGGGGTTAATTTTTAATTTCAAAATAGTGCTATTTTTGCCGTATTTTGTAAAAGTATCAATGTGTGGGATGGACATATCTCAGGAAGTAGGAGGAGCTTATCCAAGATTATGGTATTAACCTCTTCTTTCGAAGATTCTATAGCAGATTAATGCATCAATCATATTTGTGGGTGTGGTTTAAGGGGTTAATTTTTAATTTCAAAATAGTGCTATTTGCTATTTTTTTATAAAAATTAACCCCTTAAACCCCACCCACAAATATGATTGATGCATTAATCTGCTATAGAATCTTTCAAAGAAGAGATTGATAATCTTGGATAATCTCCTCCTACTTCCTGAGATATTTATATCCCACACATTGTTACTTTTACAAAATACGGCAATTCCTATGGAAAAGTTTTACTTTTGAAATACTTAAAAAAAGCTATATCATGAAAACTAGAGCTGATAGAGACAAGCTGAGTACAGATTTGAATTCAGTGCACCCAAATTAACTAGAATCAGTTGATAAAATCAAAGAAGCAAAAATCTTTTTTAATTTTGTCGGGCTGTGTTATCTATCACTTGAGTATAATCATGACAGTGCTTGTTTCAGGATATCTTATCGGCAGAGTATGTTTAGTTTTGTCGTTATAAATTTTATGTATGCTAATAAAAATTTTAATTTTATCATGCGTAAACTTAACATTTCATTGAAAACAGGAATATTTTTTTAGAAAACAAAGTAACATTTTCAACTTCCTTGCAATACCAGTACGATATCCAAATACAAACACCGACATTATTATACTCATTTGAAGATAATTTTGTTACTATTCTTTAAAAAAAAATTCATGGTTTGATGGCCCAACTCCGAAAAACTAAGAAAAATATATAAAAACACCGATATTTCAAAAATTACAAATGAAAAAAAAAATAAAAGATTTTTTATGCCGTTGAGCAGTGTCATTAGACCCCGATTAAAAATTAATTATACATCAGTATATCAACTTATACAATTTGATATGATTATGTATGTACAATATACAGTTTTATATTAATAAAATATATTAATAATACTACTTATATGGCTTATATGGATCTGCATATAAATATATGTGACCATATATATAAAATTGTATTAATGAGATATAATTGGATAAGACGAAAACTCTGATACAATCGAATCAAATGATATATTATTTTATTTGATCCAATTATACAGCATTAATTGCAACATCTACCAAGCCAGATAAATATGAACGGCAGAGCGTTGGCCTAGTGCTTTCAATGGTGGCATGAACGTTAGCAGAGCGTTGAATATCTGAATATTTAAGTGCTTTGCCAACCCCAAAATGATAACACTGGGCAGGGCTTGGTCGTTTCAAAACGTTGGCAAAGCACTGGCAATGAGTGCTTCGCCAGTACCAAAATCATAATTTTAAAATGTTGGCAAAGTATTATTTAAACAACTAATAAAGTAACAAATAAGTTAATAAAAACAAAAAACAGCGTAGGTAATTATGTTTTTATAAAATTAGGTTTTTAATATTTAAAATAATAAAATTAGGTAAACGATAAACATACAAATTTAATTTAAATTTAAAATAAAATTCAATTTAAAAAAAAAAAAAAAAATCATAGAGAAATTTGAAATTTATAAAAAAATAAAAAATATATTTAAAACTCAAATCGCTTATCCATAAGCGATAAACATACAAATTCAATTTAAATTTAAAATAAAATTCAATTTAAAAAAAAAAAATCATAGAGAAATTTGAAATTTATAAAAAAATAAAAAATAAATTTAAAACTTAAATCGCTTATTCTTGGAAATTAAAATTTGTAATCAAATTAAGAATATTAGATATGAAAACGAGGTTTATTTATGAAATGTATAGTCTAAATTTGCAATTCACTTAAAGTAAAGCGTTTTATTATTTCTATGGGAATAATGATTAATAATTTGCAAATAAATAATATAAAGCTTCCTTCACCTAAGTGAATTACAAAATAACTGATTAGTTATATTTTTTTTTTAATTATCATTGTCATAAGTTGCTAAGTAGGATTTTTTTACTACAATTTTACTAAAAAAAAAAAAATTTGAAAATAATGAATTAAGTAAAATTGCAGTACAAAAATTTGTGCTGGCTATATAAATATAAATTTCTCAATAAATTACAATTTAATTTTGAGTTTTCCCAATCTTGTATATTTAAATTTTATAAAAAAGTTTTTCTTCTTTATTTATTTTATAAACGGTTGTAAATTTAGTGAAATTTAGTGAAATGAACAGGGGCTGTGTCAGTGCTTTTATTACTTATATGCACTTATTGCCAACGTTGGGAAAGCGTTTTAAGCCAGGGCTGCGCCAGTGCTTTTATTATTTTTTGTACGGTTGTAAATAGTGTAAATCAAGTACTGGCACAGTGTTTTTTTACTAACGTTGGCAGTGCCAGTGTTTTTATTATTTTTACAGCTGGAAATTTTGTATATCAAGTACTGGAAAAGCAATCTTTGCTAACGTTGTAAATCAGTGCTTAGCCAGCACTTTATTTGTTGGACCATCCGTAAGAAGTGCTCCGTCACTCCATTGACATTTTCTGACTGGACAATTATATCTAATTCAAAAAAAAAAAAAAATTTAACCGGGACTTTTAATTATTTAATTAATTTTCTTTATTCGACATGTTGAATTACTGAATTCAATCTGTACGAATTAAATAAATTTTTACTGTTTTGTATTTCTGCATAAAAATAAAACTCTAATTACAGTTACAAATAACTATAAGCAGAGAAAAATATGATTGTCCATGATTGCGAACACGAAATTATCATATTATGATCCTAATTATCATACATATGATTCTACCTGATTATATTATGATTACGCAAGACGATTTCATTGTCATTTATCATCATATTATGATTGCTGCGATCATATTATTTTTGTTAGACATTGTAATCATAACATGATGCTCTTAAACTACCATAATATGATGCTCTTTTCTCTGAGTGTACCGACTATTTTACAAATAACTGACATTCTGTTTTGATTGTATAATACTGATTTCAACTTAAATTTTATTTCAGGATTCTTCAAGTTATACCATCATACCAAAGAAAAGGACTTGGTATTATCTTGGCAAGTTCCATGAGCAAACTAATTGCCGAGTCAGAAGTTATCAACTTATCCGCTTGGGTTCTTCTTGAGAATCTTAAATCATTAGCTTTACTACAAAAAGTTGGTTATAAAAAAACTGTTATTTATGAATGGATTCAACTAAATAAAATTGATTAAAATTATGATAAGAAAATAATGATGGAATTCACAGTTAAAGCAATAAAGTAATGCCATAAATTGACATGTACACTAAAAAAAATTCGAATTACTTCATGATCAATAATAATAAATATTATAATACATAATAATCACATTTGGGCTTATTGCGGTTGGCGTTCGACAGTTCCAAATGTTCAAAAAAAAGTTTATCGGTAGAATCTACTGAAAATAACAGTTTAAACAAAGTTATATGCATAAAAATAATTATCAGCAAAGGTATTTATTTACCTTCAAAATAACTACAAAATGCAATTATTTTTGACTTTTGAAAACTAACAAATGAAGTAAACTAACTAACAATGTTGTAAAAATAGCTGGCAAGTTTTACTACATATATTTTGAAACAACTGAAAAACTTAGCAAAACTACTATTTTTAACAGTTATTTTTTTTACTATGTCGTTAAAATTCTGGGTCGATTATGGATAGCAACCGAACTTCAGTTGCGTTGCTAGTTGCCAAAAACATATTACGTATGGCAACTGGCAACTTCAGTTGTCAAATAGCGATTATATTGGCAACCGAAAAGTTCTGGTTGCTGTAGAATTTTAAGCAAACAAAAAAGGCGGGAACATTAAAAATTAAGTATATTTTATTGTTAAATTATTTGTAATAAATATATAAATATTTTATATATATTTTACATACATCCCAGCAAACAATCCGGTCCGTTTATGTGCCGTTTTCGGTACAGCATATACGGATCCGAAGTCCGTTTCCGTACCGTTTTCCGGATCAGTATACGGACCGGAAAACGCAATAAAAGGAACATCGAATACGGATTCGAAGCAGTATAAAGCACGCTAAAACGGACCGTTTTCGTACCGTCATGCTGTATATAAAACGGAGTGTACGAATTGAGTGTACGTTCAAAACGTACCGTAAACTGTCCGTCATTTATTTTAAAAACGGAGTGGACTCCGTTTTTAATATACCGTAAACGGTCCGAATATGGTCCGTATGCGTACCGTTTTTTTTAAATGGTCCATTTTTATTTTTTTTTATATTTATTTTATCCAAATGATTTCTCCTTTTTTTAATTTTAAACAAAAGTTTGGTTTTATTTTTAAATTTTTTCATTTATAAAGATATTCACAAAAATGGATTAACAATTACAATAAAAATAAACTAGAAAACAAGATATGTATGAATTAAAAATAAGAGAAAAATTAAATTATATACAATGAGGGTATTCACGATCCTTTTAAAATAGCCAGAAGCTCATTTAATGCCTTGTTTGAAATTCCATGCGTGACTGCCCATGTTGCTATCTCTTCTCTTATTGACAAGTGTATTTCTTCTTCGATATACTCCAGATGATTTGACAGTACCGAGTTTTTATCACATATAATTTCATTCTGATCACTTGACGCTAGTGATGCCTCATCACATGAAGATTGTTCTAACGTAGGCTCCACATCCATAGCCTCGTCATTTGGAAAATCATTTAAAACCATTTCATCATTTAGAAACAGTGGGTCTACTTTATTTGGAAAAATTGACTGAAATAGATTTGTTGTGTCCCTGCGGATGATTTATAACTACGCATGTTGAGATTGCTTATTTTACTGATGCGGGAAATTTTGTTGCGTAAGAGTCTATTGAAATTACTAGATTAAAAACTATTTAAGATTATTCAACTTACCTGTATCAAGTTAATGTATCAAAGTTATTCCGTGGTTATTTTTATTTATATTTTATTATATTATTTCATTAATATTTAATTATATTAATAAATAAAACTGTTTGATTTTTTTTAAACAAATCACACTTCGGTAATACCGGAAGAAAAACGATAACGGTTGTAACGAAGTTTTAACTGATGAAAATCGGTGTAGTCTGGTTAAACGGCACCGAAACGGATACAGCAAAACGGAGTTAAATTGTATAATTTTCGAAAATTTGAATAATCCAATTTTACTGTACGTTAATGGTCCGTTTTCGTACAAGCTTCGACGGATACGTCAATTCCGGTCCGTTTTCGTACCGTCAATGACGGATTCATGAATCCGTTTGTAACGGACAGTCCGTAAAGTTGTTTCTTGGGATATATTTTATATAATAAATATTTTAAATAATTTTATTTGTACCTGTAGATTTTAAAATGGTGAAAATCACAACCCGAAAACAATTTGAGCTGTTGCTCCAACAACTCGAAAAATACCCATTTACATACAACATTTTTAATTAAATAATTTTTTTACACAACACTTTTATTAATTTATTTTTTATACAAATTCACATTTGTCAACCTTTACATTTTTTCAGTTGCTGAACTGTCAAAATAAGATTTCGATAACTTTTTGGCAACTGGCGAATGTTGCCGTACATAATACCAATTTTTATTTGAGTTGCGTTGCCAGTTGACAACGCAACTGAAGTTCGGTTGCTATCCATAATCGACCCATTAATCCCAGAAGAAATTGTAAAACAATTCCGGTGTTTTTGCAAATTAAAATATTGCAGTTTAAATTGAAGTAGCTATAAATGCCTAAAAATGTATTTCTTTTGAAAATATTATTCCAAGTAACAATTTAACGGAGTCTCCGTTGCTTACAGAATCAGGAATCCGTTATTGACGGAATGTTTACGGTCCGAAAAGGAGATATCCATAAAAAACGGAGAGTAACAGAGTTACGTTGGAATTTCGGAACAATCCGTTTAACTCCGTTTTATAGTATCCGCTTCGGTGCCGGACTACACCCATTTTAATCCATAGGAACTCCGTCACACACAATTTGCTAAATTGAAAATAAATAACATGTTAGAAAGTGTTTTGCAACCGCCAGGTAATGACAATCGTAATTAATTTTTAATTAATTACTGTAGAATACTGTACTACACATAAATTAACCACTGACGAGTGCCAGGAGGGAGACGAAACTGCGGCAATCTGGTGTATCCCTTGTGTCCGTAAAATTTTTCAATAAAAATGTTTTCTTCTTCTTCCTGTAAAGAGACTAACTAAAATAAAATTTTTTAATAAATTCGTCGAGCGTTCTCAAGCGGGTAAATATCTACTAAAATAAAAGTAATTTTCAAAGTAAAAAATAATTTCGCAGCACGTACACGCAATTAAAGAAAGGCATAATCATCACCGTCCACCGTACCTCTCTCTCTCTACTTAATACAAATCAAACAAATAGAGGTGGTACTAAAGCAGTTGTAAAGTTCTATTAAATAATACATAGCAACTATTATGACATTTATTAAAAAAAAACAACTGAAGAAAATACTGTATTTTTGTAACAGTTGTTTGAAGCAGTTATTTTAGTATTTAAATAAACAACTACCAAAACAGTAATTGAGAAGAAAACGGTTAATTTTATGTCGAGTTTTTAAAAATTCTCGTTTAGTTTATATTTGTAATTATTTGGGGAACCAAAAATAAGCCAGAGCTTGCTTTTTATTTGTAAGGATAGAACTGTTTAGACTGAAATACAAGATCTGATCATAAAATTTTAAAAGTTAAGCTATATTTGTTTGAGCTTTTCTCAGTTTATTTTTTGATATTTTCTTATTTTAGCTTTTTTGTAAATATAAGCTAATTTTTGACTTTTTTTCTCTAAAAATTGAGCTTATGTTAGCTTTTTTCTTTAAAAAGAGAGTTTTTGGCTATTTTTATATCAAACAATAGTTTAAAAGATTTTTTTAATTGAAAGTTGAAAATTTAATATTGCATGTTGTTGGTTTAGCAAAACACATTTTGATAAACCAATTTAAACTTTGAAGCTTAAGAAAACGATTTCTCTCGTGCACCTTTGTTTGATCAACGAAGTTGCAAAGAACAAATTGTATCTGTAGTAACAACGATTTTAATAAAAAGATATGAACTTTAAATTAAACAAATTAAACAGCTTTTTTTATATTTACTGTTTTATGAGCTTTTTTTAAGCGCTTAAAGCATTGTTTTTGAAGTGTTTTTTGGTTGCCCTAGTTATTATTGATATGGTCATAGTTTGCAACATACATGAGAATGGACTAATAACTTGATGATTTCATTACAATTTCATTAATATCAATTGTAATGAAATTATTTTCATTAGCATTTTTTAATTAATTTTAATGAATTTCATTGAATAAAGGTAATGATTTTAAATTTCATTACCATTAGTATTGAATTAATTAAAGAAAGCAAATTGCAATTGACAGAATGCAAATATGCTAGGTCTGGGAAAGATTCCGATAGATTAATTTTTTATGAAAAAAACACAGGGTGTCTAAATTATTTGTTTACCCAAAAACGTACGTGAAAATAAAAATTTAATCACTCCGATAATTGAATGGAACATTGGTCCAAAATGGAACGATATGGAATGAAACGGGGAACGATTGGAATCCGAACACTGTACACATTTGTGTTGTCGGAAGCGGTGGTGTTTGTTAAGGTTTGCAAAAATGTTGTCCATTTTGCGATATCTTGCCTGACTGACGCCTGAACAACGATTCCAAATTGTTCAAATTTATTTTGAAAATCATGGTTCTGTTCAAAATATGTATCGCGCACTACGTCCATTTTACGGTCAACATAATCGTCCATCAGAGCAAATAATTCGATTATTTGGAGTGATGATAATCCTCATATGTATGTTGAGACACCATTACATCCAGAAAAATTGACTGGTTGTGCTTTATGGGCTGGTGGAATCATTGGTCCGTACTTCTTTAAAAACGATGCTGATCAGAACGTTACAGTCAATGGAGCCATGACCACTAACTTTTTCGTTCATCAATTGAACAACCATGATGTGTAGGAGCTGTGGTTTCAAGACGGCGCAACATGTCACACAGCTCGTGTCACAATTGATTTATTTAAGGAAACGTTTGGTAACGGCATAGTTTCACATTTCGGACCCGTGAATTGGCCTTCAAGATCGTGCGATTTAACGAAGCTGTACTATTTTCTGTGGGGATATATGAAGTCGCTAGTCTACGCCGATAAGCCCGAAACGATTGACCACTTCTAGGACAGCATTTGCCGCGTTATTGCCAATATACGACCACAAATGTTGGAAAAAGTCATCAAAAATTGGACCTAAATATTAGACTACGTCCGAGCCAGCAGTGGCGGTCATATGCCAGAAGTCATATTTAAATTATAATGCCAGAAGATTATCTTTCGAATAAAGTAAATTTCATGTCAATTTAAAAAATTCATCTTTATTTTATTCCATTTAAAAGTTCTATACCTCTATAAAAAAAACACCATTTAGTAAAAAAACTGTCACTTATTTATACGACATTGTTGGTTACTTTTACTACATTTGTTAGTTATTTTTCAACTTTTTTAGTTATTTTAAAGGTAATTACCTTTGTCGCCTTTTTAACTGAATTTGCATCTGTTTTAACTGTCATTTTCAGTAGATTCTACTGTCAAACTTTTTTTAAGATACGACCATTAAAATCTCATAAAAATAACACAGTATGTTGTATAGATTGCTCCTTTATTCTTTAATAAACAATATCGAATTATTATTGAATAATTTTTTTACATCAACGCTCTTTACAATACTACTAGTATATACAAAAGTATTCGTCATTTATTAACTTTTTTTTAAAAACGGGGTTTAATCTTAAACATTAAAATAGGATGATTTTATTTCTCCGAAATAATATATTTTTTTAAATATATATATTAGTGTATTTACATTAAATATTGCAAAGGGACGTACTTAATACAATTATTATTATAATTAGACATCAAGAATATAGACAAAACAAATACTGAGAAGAAAACAAAAATAAAGTAAAAGGAAATATTGACAGATACAAGATACACAAGGCAACAATATAAGATTACATGAATATGGCAAAAAACATTAGCTTCGATTTTACTCCAATCTGGATTAACACAAAAAATATAATACAAAATTATGTATAAACAGTAGAGATCGTCAGAAAAGTATAAAATTTATTTTTTGGGGGGTATCATCACATTTTGAAATGTTTTTGCATAAATTAAAAAATAGCAGAATTATTTTTTTTTTAAATTCCAACTACTCCATGTGCGCTTGGCGTCCAAAAATTATGACTTAGGGTCCCTTTTCCTACAGAGCAAAAATATATGTATGTATTTATACGATAGGATTCTACACCAAAATTTATTTTAAAAAACTTTTTACCGTTTTTCCCGAAAACAATCATTTTTTTTTTCAAAACAAAACTTATAAAGTAATTTTTAGCACAAAATCAAAAGGCATTCTTTTCTGAGAAAAATGGTGTAAAAATTTTAGCTTTATGGTAACCGAGTAAAAAGTTATGTCCAGTTTTCAAATTAATATAGTAATATTTTTATTAACTTTTTAACGAGCCACTATATAAAGAAAATGTTTGTAAAGAATGCCTACGAAAAAATTTTTACATATTGTATTCTTTACAACTTTATGAAATGAAAGGTACAAACAACATTTACAACAAATTAAATTTTTACATCAATAAAAATTAAAAAAAACAGATTTAAAAAATATAAAATATTTGCAAGAAATTGCGAATTTTCGCTTTTTCGTCACAAGGGACCATCATTGGTTTTGCACACTATATTTTTATCGTTTTTCTCAATATAAATCTGAAAAATAATATTTCTATTGTCATATTTCATTTAATATCTTTTAATATCTTTTCAGAATTTAAATTATTTGAACTCAACATTTTGGGTTCGATGTATTCTGGGAGATTTTGGATTTACAACTCTGTTTGAATCTATTTCATAGTATTTTTTCAAAATCTTATATATATATAAAGGGTCCGCCAAATAACTTTTTTTTTTTGAACTCCTGAACCAATTGGACTTTGTATGGCGTCATACCAAGGTCTTTATGCAAAATTCGTCTCAATTATGTCTCCGAAATGTTCAATTGTTGAGAACGACGGTGAATTGATGTTGATGGCGCTTCACGCACACTTTCTGCCACAGCAGCAATATTATCGGGTGTACGCACTGTTTTTGGCTTTTCACGCTTTGGTTTATCGATGAGGATTCCAGTTTCTTTCACTTTTTTCACAAGATAACGAACATACGGACCATATTCGTTCAGCGGAAGGATAAAAATAATTATCTGTCAAATCAGACATGAGCTAAGTGTTATCATTCACGAAATAAGCACTAGTTGAAAAAAAAAATGTTAGATTGCGGACCCTTTATATATTTTTTTTTGTTGCAATAACGAATCAAACTGAGCAATAATAATACTGCTATAAAGCATTTTTTATTTAGAAAAAAATAATGTGTTGTAAGCAATCTAAGTTTAAATTTATTGTCGACTCTTTAAATCAACCATTACTACAGTTTCAATGCCAGAGTCAGATTTTTTTTTCAAGTATCAAAATTGCACCTTTAAAACTGTCCAACTTTGATAATAAGCTAATTCCACGCTTGCTGATTGATGTTTGTGTTCAATCTCTGCTTCGTTTTGTAACCTTAACCCTCAAACCGTCCTAAGTTTTTTTGCAATGAATTTATACCACTTGTTTGGCACGAAAAATAAACAATATGTTCTTCTACCTAAATTTTTCTCGTTGCTTATTTTAGGCTAAGAACGAATCTCAAAAATTATCCATACAAATAAATAACTTTAGGCATAAATTATTTCTTTTGCCAAGATATAACTACAGTCCAAAAATTACCCTTTTTGTGCTCTTAGTAAAGAACATATGGCGATTTTCGTTTTTCGAAAAACGCGATATTGAGCGAAAATGCACCTTAAATCCGACATATATTGATTAAACGTAAAGGCTTTGCTAATAATACTTAATATAATATTTCAGCCAAATTTCATAAAAATCCGTCTATACCCTTTATAGGTATACTTTTGGAATCCTATATGTCCTTATACCAGTATCGACGGTATCCCGTCAACATAAAAATATTTTAAAGACTTTTGAAAATTGTGTTCATTTAAAATTCTGTGGAATTCGTTTATAAGGAACTTTTTTATAACGCACGATTTTTCTGGTCCCAACGCATTTACTAACATATTTCATACAATATAATACTGTTATAACGAACTAATTTTTTTTTTTTGACCCTTTTACGAATTTTCATACAAATTTTTACGCTTATAAGGAACATATTAAAAAACAATTTTTTTTTTATTAAAAATGTGCTGCAAATTTTAAAAACTTAAGCTTTTTACTTGAAACTTTACTAAAAATAATTAAAAACTGTATAAAACGTAATTTAGTGGAAGAATTGTTTCAATATTACTAACAAATATTTAAAAATTATGAGAATTTAAGAAAAAAATTTTGTCATTTTATTAATTTTTTTAAATGTTTACCACGCTTATAGCGAACTTTGCTTACAACGAATTAAATTGACCGGTTATAAACGTGCTCCGTTGTATTTCTTTTTGAAATTTTACGAAATTTTAACTTTAAAAACACAAAAAATTACTTAACAAAATATTTGGTAAATTTGGTTTGCTATCGTAATAGCTTAAATTCTTATTATAAATCACACATTTGTTCATTAAAATATAAGATTTGCATAATTCTAATAGATGTAATAATTTTTATTGAAGATTTCACAGCCAAGATAGAAAATTTTTATTTCGACAGCTTTTCCCTTTTTGTCGCTGGTTTGTGTTCTTAAAGGCACTTTATAGCCCACCTTTTGGGGTTTTCGAGACTTAAATAAACTATTCTAATATATTTATAATGCATCATTTAGTTCTTTCGCTTCTACCGTTCTATTTTCATACAACTAAAACCAACGACTGATTTTTGTTAAAAATGTGTTCAAAACTGACTTGGTCCCCTTTAGGTTAAAATCGCAAGACATCGTTTCATTTCGCTCTGAATTGCAAATTGTTTTCGACGCTTTAAATTTTTAGATTTTTTTGCTTAATTTGATGTAGTAATCTTGTTAATAACTTATCATTTCACAAATTTGTGATGAAAACAAAATGTAAAATTTTTTCGTAAGCATTCTGCAGCATTTTTCTAAACCCAAAATACTGTGTGTTAAAAAATATATTTTTGTTATTTTTTAGAAAATTGATACTATAATAACTTTTTAGAGGATCGCGATATTTCGAAAATATTTGTACGAATTTTCTCAGTCTGAGATACATTTTTATTGCGTGTGATTAAAAAATAATATTTTAAAAAGTTTTTGAAAAAAGATAGTTTTCCGAAGACACTATTGCCTAAGTGGCGCACTTTAGAAACTGCAAAACGTTTTTTTAAATAAGTTTTAACGTAGAATCAAAATTCGAGTTCATATTTCAGACAAATACTCTTTGTCTGAAATATGAACTCGCTCTGTAGGAAAATGGATTCTAAATCAGAGTTTTTGACCACCGAGCGCACATGGAAGGAGTTGAAATTAAAAAAATAAAAATAATTACACCATTTACTCGTAAAAACAAGCAATAATATCCCAAAATCAAATTATCGTAACGACCTCTATTAACTTACACTATAAACAATCGTTGATAAATAAACCGTTTTTTAAAGTTCTAAATTCAGTTGGTTGACTTTTTCAAAGTTATTTTAAACTAACTACTTAACTTTGTAGTCAAAATAAAAATATATACGTCTTACGCAATAAAGGATAAAGTTTTGATAAAGCGTATACGTATACGTCTTACGCAGCAGAGAGGTTAAACAAATTGAAGACGTGATGTACTACCATTGGGCATTCCACTGCCATTAGCTAAAAGACTATTTGCTGTATTACTCGAACTATAGCCATTTGATATTTTGTGATTAGTTGAGACTGAGCCACGGTAATATGGATCAATGTTATTTTGTAAAGGTGTGTATTTTACAGTAGATTTTTGTGTTGTTGTTGGTATAATTGATTTATCTCTAGTCATCTGTTTGGCCTTAAATAAGAATAAATAAGCCACGCACAAAAATTAATAAAATAACAAAATTACAAAACAAAAAATTAACAAAAACTTACCCTATTATAAGCTAAGACACCTAATATGGCTAATGCCATACCTAAGCAATTAACCCAAGTTACGGGATTTCCTAATATCAATAAGGATACCGCAATTACAAATATACGTTTCGATGCACTTGCCACTGCATAAGTCAACGGTGTTACCAAAGACAATACCGAAAACGCAATAATATTTTGTAGCCAATTTAGAACACCATCTGCAAAAAGTAATGCTATTACACGATAATCCATATTTGTCTAAAAATATAAAAAATAAAGTTATAAGGACGATAATATCTAAATTATTTAGAAAAATGCTTACAATTGCTGGATGTTTAATTACTTTAAAACTATCTAAATAAATCCAAATTGGTAAAAACATAAATAAAGCTATTTGCCAAGTAATTGTAGTAAACGTAAATGATGAATACCAGTATCTTTCAGCACCTTTAAATAAAGAAAAAAAAAGAGAATTTTTTTAAATTCGTAGCTTTAAAAATATTAATATTAATTTTAATGTCTTTAACCCTTTCACTACACTTGTAAAGTATACTTATAATAACGAAAAACTAATAATCTGTCAGATAACATCCGAACTTTAGCTATTGGCAAGTTGTAATAATGGCCCTAAAATATATTAATTTCGTATGACATTAATTTAATCTTTCGTTACCATTTTTTAGTTTAGAACTTGTACCATAGATCGAAAAATAAAGTACGACATTGAAATTAGACGAAAAATTATATGAAAAATTCGAAACTCTACACAAATATTTTTTAGTTCGAATTTTCTTTTGTATGATTGTTCAGGAATTGTTTATTTAAAAAAGTAATTTGATAATTTCCCCATCATTATGGTTCCAATTATTCCACCTACTTACTATGGGATGAACATTTGTTATTTATTTGTCCATGATCACCGAATAGTTTTATATTCATTGACGGAGGATGCACACAAGCGACATAAAGTTGTGCGCAAGATAAATTTATATAGGTAGTGTTACGAGAACAACAACTACACCACACAACTTCAAACAATACAAAAACAACAGGCATTTTATTGTTGCGTACAGTACAAAGAAATGTCAAAACCATGTAAGAAATGTCAAAACCAGGTAAGAGGAAGATAAACAGCTGGGCTACTAAGCCTACCTATATAAATATATCTTGAATGTACTGTAGAAAAATTATTTTCTATTTACCAATATGACAAGATATATTTATATAGGTAGTCTTACTAGAACAACAACTACAAACAATACAAAAACAACAGGCATTTTCTTGTTGAGTACAGTACAGTGCAGTGTCAAAACCATGTAAGAAATGTAATAACCAGGGAAGAGGAAGATAAACAGCTGGGCTACTAAAACTACCTTATAAATATATCTTGTTTACCAATATGACAAGATATATTTATATAGGTAGTGTTACTAAAACAACAACTACAACAAACAACTACAAACAATACAAAAACAACAGGCATTTTAGTGTTGCGTACAGTACAAAGAAATGTCAAAACCATGTAAGAAATGTCAAAACCAGGTAAGAGGAATATAAACAGCTGGGCTACTAAGCCTACCTATATAAATATATCTTGAATGAACTGTAGAAAATTTATTTTCTATTTACCAATATGACAAGATATATTTATATAGGTAGTCTTACTAGAACAACAACTACAACAAACAATAAAACAACAACAGGCATTTTATTGTTGCGTACAGTACAAAGAAATGTCAAAACCATGTAAGAAATGTCATAACCAGGGAAGAGGAAGATAAACACCTGGGCTACTTAGACTACCTATATCATAGATGCCCAGTAGTAGCTGATATCAGCAAATTAAACTCACACGTATCTTACGCTCTTTTGTTTGATCGTCAATCAACCAGCATATTGAGAGGGAGAGACAAACTACACTTGCAGAAAGAATATTTAAAAGATTATCAATTTATTTTACACATGGCGTTTTTAACAGACATTTGTAACATTTTGAATGAGTTAAATTTGAAGCTGCAGGGAAAAGATAATAAAATTTCGGATATGTTTAAAATTCTTTCAGATTTTAAAACTCAGCTATTTTTACTTGCAGCTCAAATTGATTCTGAAGACTTTTCGGACTTTCCGAAAACTTCTGTTATTTACGACAAGGAGAAAATCTTGAAAAAGTTGGAACTTTGGAAATATTAGAAACGCTTTTTAATAACTTTAATGACAGGTTTAAGGATTTTGAAAATATTCAGCATTTACTGGATATTTTTCAAAACCCTTTTAAATGCGATATATTAAAGTACGAATTTCCAATCCAAACAGAACTTATTATACTTCGAAGTGAAATAGATTTGCCGGATAATTTTAACAATATAGAATTCTGGAAAAATCTGGATGGTACAATATATACTGAAATAAAGATTTCATTGAAGTGTTTATCTTTATTTCCCTCAACGTATCTTTGCGAACAAATATTTTCAGATTTGAATTATATTAGTTTGAGAAATATACTTTTATTGCGTAACTGCAATAAGAGTATCAACATAGAAGATTTCATTACTTTTTAATTGCAAATTGAACAATGATTAATTAAGAGAAAATTTAGTTTCGAAGAATCTTTTTATTTCGAAATATATCACACCCGCCACACATGTGCTTTCGTCGCAGTCTCGTTGACGACTAAATAAAATGAATAGCAAATTGTTTTCTTCCAGTGTTATTTCGTCACTCTCACCAATACTACTACCTTGGGGCATCTATGACCTATATAAATATATCTTGCCAATATGATTGAAAAAGGAAATGGTTAATACAGAGATGAATATATTCAGGATTGCCAGATACTTTTTTCGTTACAAAAATGTTGCACAAAGCACACAAAAAATTTCTAGGGTAACGTTTATAACAAAAAGGGTATAATATTACCAAGTATAGTAGGAGCATTTCAACTAATAACTATTTTCAGTAGTTTGTCAATCAACTTAGGAAAATGATTTGTATAAAATTATAATGTCATTTAACCACAAAAACTTGGTAATTCTTCCTCTTTTATTTATGATAGTTAAGCAGTAAATCGTAATATTAGTATCCATTCTATTTCATAACAATTTAGATCAAATATGCTGTTCTTTTTTGTTATAAACAAAACACTACATTAATTTTATATAATACCTATTCTAATTCATATTACCACTTTCTTCATATTAGCCCCAAGAAAATTATGCTATCCAATTTCACCAATGTAATGACTTTGATCTGGAAAAAAATTGTGATTAGAATTTTGTTTCGGCTACTTCTCCTTTATTTAAAAGATTTAATTTTTTTATATTTAAATTTTTTATTTAATACATATATAATTTCACAGACTATTTTGTGTTGTATTTTTTTTTTTTGGTTAAGAAAAAAATATTTTCACCTTTCAACACTTATGTTCAAGAACTTATCTATTATCTGTTATTTTCGTCCATATTTATTTTGTTACATTATACCAAGTAATGCTTGATTGTGGGCGTTATGGTGTACACAGATGGTCCCGGGTTCGATCACCGTTTTCGACAACATCAACTGAAAAATAATGTGTACTCATACTTATCGCAGAGCCCACCTTCGGTGTTCCCATAGCATTTAACACCACCGAGGTAAAATAATGAATCAGGGCCAGCTATGAACCAAAAGAGAGCTTCAATAAGTTCGAAAACTCTCCATCAGGTGGCGAGCAACAACTGTTTTAAGACTTAAGGATCTCTCGCAATTACAGTATTGCCATATATGAAGCCCTTTATCTTTCCTCTATCCCCTTTCCAAAGAAAGCAACACATTAATAAATCGGAAGAATTTCCTGAGTGTTGCTTCTCTTTAAAAAAAAATATATATATACAAGTTTGACGTTTTATAAAGATTTAAGGGTGAATTAGCCAAGCGTAAACGTAAACGTATCTCGGTGTACGAAATTTAATAAGTCAAATAAGAATAGAAGACATTTTGTGTATCTTGTTGTTTCATTCATATGCATTTAACATAGAGAAAACGTAAACGGACAACAAAATTCTATTTTGATTAGATTTTCTTGTGTTTTTACGTATTCTATATGTTTAATGAATATGAATGAAACAACAAGATACACAAAATATATTCTATAAGTAAATTATTAAATTTCGTACACCGAGATACGTTTACGTTTACGCTTGGCTAATTCACCCTTTATAGCATAATAGAAACAGTTGTATGAATAGATAAAAATGTTAAGTATGAAATGACTTATTACGTGGAAAGTAATTTAGGAAAATTGTGCAAATGCAAATACAAAATAAACACAATGGGATGCAAAGTTTATACAAAACCTGATAAAATCCACAGAATTAAAAAAAAAAAATTTTAACTATGCTTTCATCGTATTCCCTCCAAGATTTTTTTTTTGTGTACTAACGTTGAATTTACACTTGCATGAAATCTAGTTTAAAATTGAGTTAAATCCAGTTACCGTGTTTAGATTATAAAATTTGGCTTGCAAATTGGATTTCGGTTTGACACCAACATTTTTTAAACAAAACAAAATAAACAAATTTAAACTTTTTATAATTTACTGGCGGAATACAAAAATTGCAGCCAATATGAAGAAACAATATTAGTTTGCTAAAAAAAAAAGTATTTTTTATTAGGGATGACTAGATTTTGTGGAAGTGTAAATTAAACTTAAATTCATTCAATAAAAAGATGAATAATAAAAGATTTGTTTTCATTCATTTAGTCAAATGATTAACGAATTTGTCTTTTTCGTTTACCTAAAATATTTACAAAATATAAAAAAATGCATAATATTAATACACGTGTTTTGTCAAACCAAGTGGAAAAGAATAAAAAAAAAACCGTTGGAAATGAATAAAATATGACAGAGGCTTAGGTTTGTAGCTCTTACGGTTTGTGGAAATACCGAGTTTTTAAAATTTAAAAAAAATTTACATTTAACATAAGAAGATTCATTGATACCTCATTTTAACGCTATTGTTGTATTGCTTTAAATAAAAAAAAAGTTTTTTTAAAATTCGATATGGAGCTATTACGAAATCCAAAGCTAAGAATACTAATCTGAAAAAAGATACTGAATGTAGTAGCAAAAAAAAATTAATGCTTGATTCACATGCTATCTAACCCTGTCCACCCATATATACTATTTACCAGTATTTTGTAATTTTCAAAAGAGAATTTACAATAATTTGACAATTCGTGTTGTGTGAATTTGCCCCTTTACATAAAAAATTTTTTTTTTTTTTAAAAATATAAACAAAAGTTTTACAAAAGTAGTTGCAACAAACAAGATTATAAAAATAATCTCGATGTATATAAAAACAAAAAACTAATATAACTGTAAAAATATTACTTGAGCCAGAGTACAAACTAAAATTTTTTTATATAAATAAAACATTTTTGGTCTTCAAAGTTTAGTAACGTCATGATGCTTGTTAGGAAAAGACCTAACCACGTGCTTGATTACTAAGAAGACAAGAATGGAGCAAAATTGATTATTAATAGGTTTTTTGTTAAAGTTCTGCCTATTATGGAGGCTCTAACATTTCTAAAACTTCGGGTTCTGATGAGATCTTTAGCCAGATCGAAATACTAGTATCAACCTAACTAATATGTTTGATTTACTTTATTTTTGTAAATATACGGAGGTTGAAAGCTCGTTATAAATTGAAAACAAGTTTTCAATTTATTTTTTGATCAATGGTTATAATCTTTAACTTCAAGCTCATATATTAGTTCTCATGCAGTGAGTAAACTAGTTTATATGAATGTTTGATGTTTGACATGGGAGTGTTACCGCTTTCAAAACGTGTTCTGATGATGGGAACCTAGAAAATTCCCGAAATAGATCTATCAACACATTCCTGAAAGGGTCAAAGAATAAATTTGAAAACAAAACTCTATAGATTATTTGTTAGGACAATATCCTAATAAAGAAATATAGAGTATGGCCTCGAACTTGTATAATTTTCATTTTCTTATTTTTTACATTTTTATTCATAACTTTGGATTCCGTAAGAGTTCTAAAAAAAATTTTGGCAACGGCATAGGCAAATAATTTATAATTAACATTTTTTTTTAAAGATTTTAAAAGACATCTTTTTTAAAAACAGCAGTTAGAACTGTGGATTTTAAAATTAATGCATTTTATCTTAAAAATTTTTTTCCAATTTTATTTTCAAAATCCGCTGAGACTAGCTATCCTAATGTTGTAGTTATATGACTTACAACTTATATACCAAGTTTGGTTGAAACAGGAAAGGGTGGATGAAATTGAGTGGTTGACTTTATATGTTTGCAGTCACATCAAAAATAAGATTTTTCTCAAAAGGATTAAAAAGTAATCAAATATGAAAGTTTTTAAAATTCTTAATTTAAGTTTGTAGTTAAAGCAATAAATTAATTAGATGATTTTTTAAAATTATATTCAACTAAAAATAATAGTGCAATAATGTTAGTTGTCCTTGCTCCTTAATTTTATGACAAGGGCTTATAATACGATGCATAAAAAGTCGGGTCTAATGTAAATGTATTCAATAACTTACCTCTTTGAAAATATATTTTGTAAGGAAAAGCCCATGGTCGATATTAATGCTGAAACTAAACCCATCATGTTGAAGGAGATTTCTGTCATAGTTGCAATGCCAACACCAGTTATAATTGGAATCAAGCTTAAATAGACCAAAGTAGGTTGTTTTTCGCGGAGTATTAGCGTGTGTAAAATCACCGTAAATAATGGCATGGTAGCTTTTACTGAAATATAAAATAAATAAACGTGTGTTAATATTTTAAATATAAACAATGAATGATATTATAACTACAACTAATACGTCTACTAGTAGGGGTCTACACGTCACTAAATTTATTATAAAACAGCTTTTGCTAAATTCATGTTTAATTACCTGTATGTGCATAAGACACTGGGACTTTCCATAAGGAAATGTGTGATGTTACCGATGCCAGAAATTTACCAAAAGCTAATGGTATTATCAACGTAAAAAATATGCTCTAGGTATATCTTGATATTTCCGAATGCCCCATAAATTAAAGAATGGACCACTATATAGAGTAATGCTGCAAGTTGAATCATTGTCACTGTCATTGGATACGGGAATTCATTGAGTACCATTTCCCAATAACATTGTTGCTAGACGAAATGATGTACCACAGTACGCATAATGTCAAACTACCAAAACATGCCTGGAGCCAGTGCGTTTAACACCTCCGCCACTCATATTGTTTTTACGAAATAGCGCTGATGTTTGGCTAAGGATTTTCGTTCTTGCTTAGAATTTTTAAGACAAAATGTAAATTGTCAGGCAATATTATTAAAAGAAAATTTATATTTAATTTTGACACTTCATTTTGCTTTTGGCAATAATTGTACTTGGCAAATTAAATTACCAAAATATTCCGAAAATATAAAAATGTAATTGTTTTGGTAAATATTTCTTCCTCCGAAAAGAAATTCTCTCGCACCGTTGACGTGACAATATATGGATGCCACATTGGATGGGAAATATGCCAAGAGAGTGCATTCACAATAACTCCAAGTCTACACCTGGCATAATTTTGTGTGCAATTGTTGTCAAGAGGCAAATTCGGGGCAATTCACACGATCCATCCATATCTTTTTCCACAATTTTGGTGATACGCATTGTCAAATTATTGTAAATTCGTGTTCTGAAAATAACAAAATTCTGGGAAATAGTATATATGGGACCACACTAGATATTAATTTTGATATTTTTCAGTCAACAAACTTGAAATTCAATCGCAGAGAGAATTATAGTACGTGTAGACCACACATTATTGTTACTGTTAGTATATCAAAACTAATATCAAAAGAGTTGTTATAACAATATCATGATATGAGCTGTCAAAATATACACACCCATACATAAAAGATTGTATATTAAATGAACTTTGTTGGTCAGTGTTATTAAGTTATTTTTTGAATTGTATAACTTATGTGTTATTATTATTACTGTATAATATAGTTTTTTTTTTTTGCCTTATTAGCTTTATATTACGAAACTAAATGAAATTAAATAAAAGTTAAACAAATAAATATAAAAAACACACGAAAAAGTGTATTAAAAATTGATTAATTTTTATATATCAACTTAAAGTTATTTTTGCATCCCATACTTGAAAATTTACAGAAAAAATGAACGTCTTTACACAGCGGGAGGAAGAAAATTATGAGAAGACATGATATAAATATGAATACGTATTCTCCACCAACATTAATATGAACATAGATAATTTAATTCCGTTATTCTGTTAGCGTTCTCGCATATATTATATATAGCATTACCCAGCAAACAATCCGGTCCGTTTATGTGCCGTTTTCGGTACAGCATAGTCGGATCCGGAGAGTCCGTTTCCGTACCGTTTTCCGGATCAGTATACGGACCAGAAAACGGAATTAAAAGGAACATCGAATACGGATTCGAATCCGTTGCAAGTCCGTCAATGACGGACCGTTTACGGACCGTTGGGTCGTATTAAAACTGACTCAAATCCGTTTAAAGTCCGTCAAATACGGACCGTTTCCGGGCCGTTTGTCGTTGCTGAAAACGGATGATTCCGTTTTTACGGATATAAAACGGACAATAAACGGATCGTTGAAAATACTTATTTGGTCCGTATTCTAACCATTTTTTTACAAAAAACTCAATGGATTTTTATTTTTTTTTTTTTATACATTTATTAATTTATTTGAAAAAATATTAAAATCTACTTCATTTAACTTTAATTAAATACGAAATTCGCCACAGCCTACTTTTTGTGTCCAGTCTAGCAGCATCACGGAACATTTCTGGTCGATAATATTCAAAATACTAAAAGGAAAAAGAATATTATTTTAGTTTCAAGAGAGTAGTAAGAGTTTTCTTGGAATATTTTTTTTATTAAAAAAAAAATTGATACTTACTTTTTCGATTGCAGTTTTTTTGTTTCCACCAAGAGCATCATTGTTAGATTGTGGCCCATTATTGAATCAGATATCTGCATGTAAAAAATATTAAGTGGGGTTTTAAAACGATGGATTCTATGAACAAATATATTTTTGTTTGCAATCTCATTGGCGTTTAATTATATATAATACTTTACCATCTAACGTATGCAATGCATATTATGCATGCTATCTGAATTTATTTGGCGCCCCGATCTTTTATATTATTACTTAATTTATTTTAATAAAACCAAATTGAAAAAAATTGTTACGATGTGACTGACTTGAAACGGATGAAAATCGGTGAAGTCCGTATTAACGGCTACGAAAACTGATACCCCAAACGGACTAAAAACGTGTTTTCGAAAATCCGATTTTAAACGGTCCGAAAACGTACCGTAAACACCGGATTCAAGAATCCGTACATGTCCGTTTAAAATGTTTCTTGTGTATATTTATCCAATGAATTTATTTTTTTGCATGCGGCCTAAGTAATTTTCCGTCACGTGATTCACTCCTGTTTCTTAACATGTCAGAAGTAGCATTTTTCGATGAGGAAAACTTCTAGCATGATTATAAAAGAACACCATCCCTGCATTTAAAATTTTGACCAGTTGTCAGTTGTCCTATGCAAGCCTAAAAAACCCAAACAAGCGTTTTTGTCAATTGATAATAATTTGGTTGTATCTGTTTTAAAATTAACTTAAATATAAAAAAAAATGGAACCAATGGCTCTAGGAAGTCCAGGTGGAAGTCCAGCTACCAATCCTTATTTGCCATCTTTTTTATTGGGTGAACAGCAAACACCCAACAAACACCGCGGAACAATACGCTTTCGCCCAAATAAGGCAGGCTCCAGAAATATTTCATTTGGATTTGCAACCTCACCAGGCGGAATGGCAACAAATTCACCACAAGAATATAATCGATCGGTACTGGGACAGAAAACATTGTTTGGTGGATATCAACAAACGCCGCCCGCTTCCCAAAACACGCCAAATTATCCAGGTACACCAATGCAAAGTCACAATGCTAGTATATCGGGGCCACCAACGCAAAGGTCTATTGATTCTTTGCGCAATGAACGCAATCAGGTACAGGACACCAACTCGAGCTCTCCAATACCAATCACAATATGGTACCCCCCGGAATAGTTTCTGCGTCAACAAAATACAAGCATATCATCGGCATATGGCATGAATCAAAGTGTACAATATCAGCAACAGTTGGGCAATGTTACCGGACAGTTTAATGAATTCATATATGGGAAATAATGTATCATTTAATATATCTAGACCCGGTGGTCTGTTATGTCACCTCTATGCCTGGAACACCAAATGGCAATATAACGGGTTCGCAAATGTTACAATGTCCACCGCAACCACGTTTACACAGAATTTTGGGTAACTGTTTTTTGGTTTCCCCACCTAGTGCCGCCTCGACTGTACTACAGCATTTTCTCAATGCGGCACAATTGTTGACAAAGTATTCCCATCGCAAAATGGTACTGGGTTCATTTAAAATTCTCTTCAAGACTTGAATGTGATTAAAGCACTGAATTATAATGAAAAAATTTTGGCCAACAATATTATGATTGGAGTCACACAATGCAAGACAAAAATATAATTGATAAGGAGAATCTATGTGAACCAAAATAATACAAGGTAAGTGTAAAATGAAGGTTATCCCTTTTTAAAATGTATATTCCATAACTTTATGCATATTCCAAAGCACAAATATCCAAAAGTTTTACATTTTGCTGATTGTAGATTATTAAAAACAGAAATTAAATGATTTACAACAAATCGGCCCCAGTAATTAGTCAGCTAAAATTGTATTCTTCTAATTCGTTTAAAAAAACTGTGAGTTTTGTGGGCAAATTTGTGTGTAATATGATGGTCTGCCTATTTAATTTTAACGTGTGTGGACGATAATTTTGATCTCGCGTCGTTGGGTACCGTAGAAAAATACAGAACCACTACAGGGGAAACTATCCCAAAGAGAACACTACGATTTAAATAATCTTATATACAATGGGGAAATTTGAAGTTTTATATTGACTACAACTTTGATTTTAACAAGAATTCAATTAGATACATACGCTTATAGTAAACCCTTAAGAACTAAACTAAAATTTTGGAAATTTCTAAACTATAATATGGATGGATAGCTTTGAAGCCCCAATGTTTCGAAACTATGTGTTTGAACTTTTAGGACTACCGGTAGGAAATTTCTACCTGTGAAGCAAAATGTTTGCAGTCTGAGAAGTGACAAATTTTGTTCCGATTTTTTTTTATAGAATGTTCAAAATAACTGTGTAATATAATTTTCGGACGAATCTTACTATATTTTTATGAAAACAGCAATTATTGCATAGAATATAATCAATTATTATTTTTTATATTTACAGTAACTAACACCCAAAGTACGTCCTTGGCTCAAACTGCATATAAAAGTGCCCAGACTGATAGCTCCGTTGTTGCAAGTGCCAATGCGCCCCCAGAAAAGTTCGGGGTATAATGGAATAAAGCTATGGATTTATTTTTTGGTTGGTAAAAATATATAATGTATAACAGAATTCTCACTATTTGTGTTTCTAAATTAAAAATTTATATTGTTTTGTACACTTTCAAATTAATTAAATTTTATTTTTTATATTCTCAAATTATTAAAATTGTTGTTTCCCCCACAGTGTGTTAGTTAAATAATAAATATTTTTTAATGATTATTATCTTTGTAATAAAATACTGTAAGCTGATTAAACTGTGTCATTAATAATTTTAAATAGTAATTTTTTTTTTTTTTCAATTTTCTGAAAATAAATCTTCCTATCATGCCCTTTTACTAACACCCCGTAATTTTATATGAAATTTCTTCATTTGAAGCAAAAACAGAAAAAAAATTTTTTAGTTTATATAAAACAAGTTTTCATTAAATTTTCGGGGGATTCATGAAAAATTTCGTATATTTTGTATAACTTCTCTATTGTTGCCGCATTTTTAATATAATTCGTTCAGTTTTTTTTTATATTTTATTCTGAACGTTCAGTAATGATATATATATATAAATGACTACTGTTTCTAATATTCTAACCGTATGGTTGAGCCATGGGTTTGTAGATCATTTATGACACTAATGTTATAAAAAATTCCATGTTTACATAACTCCGGCTATTATTTTCTATTGTACGATAAATATCATAGAAAAAACTTTTGTTTTCTTCTAAATTTATCAAAAATATACCAATTTACTAGAAGATTTATAGTACATGAAGGTCCTTGGGAAGTAGATTGATAGCACGCACAAAGTTGGATTTTTGAATGGCATCGTTTTCAGGTAGTTGGGAAAATACCACAAATAAATCTATTATTGTAAATTTAAAAGCCAGTAATACTAATCAACTATTTTCAACTTTTTGCAGAAAACCTGGTCTTTGAAATACATATTGTAAATAGACTTCTTCTGTACGCTGAAACCAAATATATCAATTTATTTTTTCATTTTGCAATTTTTCGATTAGCGTTTCGTGAGTTTTTTCTATCCCTGGGTAACAATTTTAATATTGAGTCTAAGCACATACACATTGATCCGAAAAAATGGGTCATCTACATGTATCTAATTATATCAAATGAGATATAATTTTGATACAATTTTATCCGAGATTTTTTCATAAATTACCATATCATGGATATAAATATATCTGGGGGGTTAACCGCGCGCGTACCTCGATTCGAAAAGAAAAAATTTACGAATACGAACAAATTGTACCGCGTAATACAAATTGTACCGTACTTTTTTCTCGAAAGTACGGACATTTTTTTCTCCCTTTTCGAACAAAAAAATCCCTTTCGAAAATGCAACTCTGTATTACGAAGATGAACTGTTTTTGCGATAAACACGTTCAGAAATGTCGTTCGAAGCTATTTTTGCTAGTGACAATTGAAAAAATATTAAAAATGTAAGTATTTAATACACATTTAAAAAACAAAAAATGATTAACAAATAAAGAAAACTTAATAATATTGTTTATTTATACAAAATATTTATTAAATTACCCAATAAACATGTTATATTAAATGTAATATTTGGGTTTTCATTATAAAGGCAAGCCTCCAAAAAGAAATTTATACACAATAAAAAACAATATGAGGTAATGGTCGACTTCATGTCAAGCATTCAGACTTGGCAAAAAGGGCATCAAAAGTCCCCAGATGCTAAGAATAGTCAAATAATTTGTGGCAAAAGTTGTGTTCGGACCACCCGAATGTGATGTCAATGGCTGGAAAAAAGTAAGTTTTGTTGTAATGAGCGTTTTTAATAATATATTTAAACATATTTTTTCAATAGGCTTGGACCGATTAGAAAGACTCATGTAAAAGCTAAAATGCCGTCGTAACTTAAGCAGCATTTCTGGAACCGGAGGTGGTACAAGCATATACTGTTCTCTTACTCCATTGTAACAGCAAACGTCCAATTTGCTATCAATTGAAGAGGAATTATCGTAATCTTCATCAAACCACAAATAAACGCAATCCATTTTTATGTTTTTAAAACGTAAAACAATTTCTTTTTTTTTTAGTTAGTCTCTTTGATATCTTTTTTGATTTCAATTTTGTTTGTTTTGGGGATTTTTTGTAATTTTGACATTTGATAATAGTGTTGCCATGTTTGTTCTTCAGTTTGTTCCCTCTTTATTATGAATACAACTCTGTAGTCGTTCCGAATGAATTACACAGTACGCATTTACTTTCGATTCGGAAGTTCTTTTTCGAAAAATTTTGATTTTCGATTCGAGTTACGCGGTAACCCCCTGATTTATATAATGTTAGCCTATAGCAGGTATGCTTTTTTTTTTTTTTTTTTTGCTTTTTGTTAATTGAAGTTGAAAATTAAAATTTCCAGAAATCAACAATTTTAAAGACCCAAATTTTTTTTAAATGAAACGTAACGAAATGTTTAAAAATGAACAAGATAAAATTTAGTGTTTCAAAAGCATATAATTTGGATGTATCTTATCAATGTTTTTTAATTGAAATTATATAAAAGAAATCAATTGAAAATGATTTCGTTATGAAATTAATATGGTTATATGTGAAGCCATATGTAAAAGATAAATCAAATGACATTGAACTTTATCAAAATATGTATGGTATTATATATAAAGCTATGTATATACAATTATAGGGAAAATTGTTTCAGTATGAAGTAATATATAGTTCCATAGAATGGAACTATATATTACTTCATTACTGAAACAATTTTCATATCGATCATTATATATATTTTGATTATTATGTAGTTATATATGAAGTAAGATTAGAAGACATATAATGATACCAAGAAACATGTAAAAATTTTGTCAATTAAAATTATCAGATGTATTTTTTATATAATGATAATTCATTAAAAAAAAAAACTTAAAGCTTTGCTATTGAATTTAAAAAAAACGTGGTTTTAAATTACAATATGTAAACCTTTGGTCTCAAAATTCCTTTCCATATATAAAATCCCGCAGTGTCTCCTATGATCTCAATGCGGCACGGGTTAACGTTGTTCAATTTGGACAACATTTTTATCACAGAAGCTTCACACATTGTGTTATTATATTTCAAATTGCGTTTTTTTAAATTCAATAGTAGTAAGCAAAGCTTTGACGTTTTTTGTAAAATGAATTATAAATAAGTCTGGGGTCATTTTGGGACGCAGGTCAACATGGGTTAATGATGTAAAATATTTTTTATCAATCTTGATGTGGCAAATTTTCGATTTTAAATAATTTATGACAACAAATTAGCCTTGTTCTTACCAAAAAAAACACAATTTCCTCAAAATCCGGAAAAAAACAAATCGCTGCCTTACCCAAGTAAGTAAGTAAGTTTATTTAAGACTTTAAAATAATCATACAATAAATAGAGAACAAAAGCTCTGTTAAAAAGGAATCTTAAAACTATAATGTTTTGTTTTAATAAAAATTATGTTTTACAGCAATAAACTTAGCAATATGCCAAAAAAACAACTTTTTCATTTTCAAGCTATTAATCCCGAATGATTTTATATGTTTCGGGGGTAGAGTCAGGTACCCTACTTGCTTATTAGAATGCCCCTCACTTGTCCTAAAACGGATATTTAGGGTGGCCCTTAAAACTTGGATTTTTAACTTTTTATGAATTTAACGCATTATTTATGTTAATAGCTACAAAATCAATGTTTTTATGTGTTGAATAGTTAGTTTGGGTAGTAATCTTCCATTTTTGGTTTTTGTTGGAATAATACACTGAAAAAAACAAAGTGGCAAACAACAAAACTTGGAAGTAAGAAAATACTACTTCTAACATTTAGCGCGGCACAAATTGGGCTGAATATTATGGCTTGCCATGCAACACAGTTGTTAATGACATTAAAATCTAAAATTCTGCCGTGGTGCTTGGCGATCGCATTTTTCGTTTACAAGAAATTAGGAAAATGTAAAAAAAAGGCGAAAAAAAAATGAAAAAAAATGGGGGTTTTTGACCTTCATTCACTTATAACTTTTGAAGTAGGAATGTTATCTTCAAGCACCACGGCAGAATTTTAGATGTTTTAGTCATCAACAACTATGTTGTCTCCCAAGGCATAACATTCAGCCGAATTTGTGCCGTATTACAAACAGTACAGCCTATTTTCGACAAATTTTATTAATTGATTAAAAAAACCAGGGTGAATTTTTAAAAAAACGTAAATTTATGCTACTGAATTAGTTATAAATTAGTTATTAAGAACATAGACACTGTTTTCACTTTGGGAAACAAAATTCCTTTCCATGTGATAAGTAAATATTTCATTTACTATTGCGATAAAGCGGCAGTAGATATTTTAGCCGTCACCTTTGCGTGCTTATGAATTACACAGCCTCACAAAAATATAAAAAGGTTCTGACCCAGAAACCAGACCCACCAATCCTTATGTATTATGATCTCCTGAATGCGATGCCGCCATAAGAATTGAATTATATCGTTGGGTTTCATGTAATTTACAAGCAAAGTCCGCAAAGTGAACTTACCTAATTTGTAAATTTGACCATGTTAAAAAGTGTTTGTTTAAATCCATGTTATTTTAAATTTTTTGACAGATTTTATTAAAACATCTCTTATTTTTTTCGTAATAAACCAGACTTGATCTTATATAAAGAAATAAAATTTTAACTAACAATAAGTCAAATTTACAAAGAAACCGGGTAAGTTTACTTTGTGGACTGTCCTTGTAAATTACAGAAAAAACCCAACAATTGAATTCATTTCTAATGATCTCTAAAATTTAAATAATAAAATAACTTGATGTTTTTAAAAGTATAAATAATAAAGATTTCTGTTAAATACAATTCTAGTAAAATAACTAAAATTTTTTTCGCAAAACTAAAAATGTAAACTTTAATGATCAATTTAATAAAAATTTACATACATATTTTAATATAAATTTGGTACTATCTCATTATCTTATAGATCTTTTCTTTCTCATTCGGTTATTTTTCATCCGATTTTCAAGTTTTTTTTTTGTTGGAAAGGTATTCAATTACCTTTCTAATTGTTGAATTTTGTTAGTACAAATTATTGCCGCGAGATGGCCGTAAAATTCATTTCTTTTAAAAAATGCATCAAAACACCCTGTATACTCGCCATATGATTTTGTACAAAGTTGCCAAACAATATTTGGTCGAATTCTGGAAATTTAACGGTCAAAATTTTGATTTTCTTCAAGAACCTAAAATAAAAAAGTCGCGGAACAAAAGTTGCTTCTGATACCCTAAAAACCATTTTCAACAATAAAAAAGTTCTTTTTCGCAAAAAGTCGATTTTGGCATATTGCTAAATAAACTTATCTGTTTTGGTGAATGTTTAAAAGTTTAAGTGCAGTGCTTGCTCCCGGCACAACATAAGTTGAAAATTTAATTATGGGTGTACTTAAAACTAAGCTTACAATCTAATCTAAAATCTAATATTAAAACTAAATAATAAAAAAAAAAACAAACGAAATTAAAATTAAAAAAAAATAAAAAAAAGTGTTTACCCCCTGTGGGCACCCTGAATTTTTGAAACGTAAAATTTTGGCAATAAGCCATTAACACATGCAACTTCATGTTCCGCATAGCCCAAAGGTGAGTAGTAGTTGGTATTTAACCAATTAAAACCTACCTGCTCGTTCAAAATATTCTAAATCAGAATATTATCCATACAATGTAGGGAATCAATAAACCTTTTCATTAAACCAAAAGCATATGAAGCTAAAGGTGTAAATAAATAAATTCATTTGAAAACCTTTTATTAACCTCCTGAAAGTGCTTATTAACGCAAAGTCTTAGAACTTTACGTTCGAAAAATTTCAAATTCCCTCATTACAGTTGGTGAACATGAAAACCAAATAGAAAACGCATAAAGTAGAATCGGTCGTATGCTTACTTTGTATATTAATAACTTTGTCCTTTCCGGCAAATATTTACTATTTAGCAATCTACCAAAAGAATATTTAATGCGACGAGCTTTATCAAGAAAAATTCTAGCATGACGATTAAATTTATAAAGTTTATTAAAATGAACACCTAAATATTTAAGGTCATCCACAAATTGAATCTCATGTCCGTCAAGGTACAATTTAAGACGTTTACTTTCAGGTACAACAAAGCTTTTGCATTTACCGGAAGCATTCCTTAAACAAATAGCTTTGCTTTTAGAAAGATTTATCGTTATACCCCAATGTTTATAGTAAATATTAACAACATTTAAATGTCTCGATAGAGAACTTAACGTATCAATCGGAGAAATACCATGCGCGTAAATCGAAGAGTCATCCGCATAAAGAATTCCCGTGGACTCGCCAAATTCATGCGGGAAGTCATGAATAAAAATATTGTATAAATGTGGAGCCAATATTAAACCCAGGGGTACTCCGCATCTTATATCACCTAGATCCGAATATTCGTTCCGTAGTTGAACGCAAAATTTTCTGTTTGCATAAAAAACTTTTAACCAATTTTACTATAAAGGGTTCAAAGCCAATATTAATCATCTTATAAATAATCCCATCATGGTAAGCATGATCGAAGGCTTTTTCTATGTCAAGAGACACTGCCATAGTACACCTCTTTTCCCTTAAATTATTTACGACATCATTTTGAAATTTCAGTAAAGCGTGATTAGTAGAATGAGATTTTTTAAAACCAAACTGATGATGTGGAATATATAAAGGTTCTAAATTTTCATCCATCTTCGTTCGAATTAAATTTTCAAAAAGCTTTCCTAAATTTGATAAAAGAGATATTGGTCTAACATTCTCCAATTCACAATTATTCCGGTTTTTTCGGGATTGGACAAATTTTAGCCACTTTTCAAGCCTGTGGGAAGTAACCATTGTTTATACAATTATTAAAAATAATTGCTAAAAACTCAAAAGCTTTTATTGGAAGTTTCCTGATGATAAAGTTAGAAATGCCATCTAAACCAGTCGATTTTTTATTATTTAAATTTTTTGAAATTACCTCAAGTTGAATGGCATCGGTCAATTTGGTATCATTTTGAACATTTGAGGAAGGAAAAATATCATCGAAAGTATACATACAATTTGGAATCTGAGACATATGTAATTCTATTGTGTTCTCTACATCTGAAACATCCCTATTTGGCAATGAACCAGAATAAATTGATGAAAAATTACTCTGAAGAAGTGACAATTTTTGAGTGTTATCTGTAATTTCAATTCCGTTTACTAAAATTCTCGAAAATGTATTTTTCCTAGAGTTTCCTAAAACATTGTAAATTTCCTTATACGCTCTAGGTCCTGGTCTTATATTCTTTAAACGATTACTAAAAATATCCGCTTGTTCTATCTGAACTTGTTCCTGTATTAAAATTTTGATCAATTGAATTTGCTTTGATAGCAGAATGTAATCCGGATGACTCCTATTCAAAGTTCTTCTATATAGTTTTCTTAGATCCTTTTGCCATGACAATTTTAATTTATAAAGTTTCCTTATCCTTTCCGAAATAAAGATACGTTTATTTTTCAACTCTGTTTTTTCACAATGATTATCAGATACTTGATTAATGCATGCTGTAAATTCGTGTACAACATTATCAATTTCCAAGTTCGATAAGTTAATATTTGACGGAGGAATTTTTAAAAGACTGCCAATTAGTGTTTTTAAAAGATGTTAGTAAACGAGGTTGTTTTAGAGTGAATTCAAAATTCAGTAATTTTAACTGTAAATTTAAAGGGAAATGATCCGAAAACGTAGGAAGCGATTTTATTGAGAAATTTGGATTAAAAGTATCAACCAAATTTGAACTTATCAAAAATGGTCTAGAAATGAATTTCCATTAGGAAAAGAAGGCGCTGAATCTGATAATCTAACAAAATCTGAGGTGACATTAATCAGCCAATCAAATAACGCGATGCCGTTACAATTATTCAGAATATCGCCCCAGGAAACGTGCTTTGCATTTAGATCACCCCCTAAGATAGCCCCATCCTAGTTGGACGAAACGTTCCTAATGGCCGACAATCCACTGCAAATTAAATTATGGTCATAGTTGCAAGGAATATACAAGGATCCAAAAAGGAATCTTTTAGGAAAGCCGTCAATTGACAATAAAATTTCAACAAAAATATTAGGAAATGGAACACTATCGATACTAATACGACGAAAACAATATTTTTCTCTCAAAACTATAGCAACACCTACAAATCTGTCATCTCTTACAAACGAAAAATTCTCTAAAACAGTTCTGTGATTTGAACTAAGATGGGTTTCCTGTAAAAAGGCTACATCAATCTTATTACTTTTTATAGTGTTAATTAAATCTATTCTCCTACTGGAATTTATAAGAGAATGAACGTTAAAAGTTAAAATTTCCATTGTTTTATTTACCATAAACAGATTCAATTTCTCTGAGGAGCTTCAAACAATCAGATTTAGCCTGTGTTTTAGTGCAATTTTTGTAATTTCTAATAAAATTTCTAATTTTATCTTCTAAAGACAAAGTTTCTTCCTTACATATCTCTCTAGCAATATTCAAAAACTCCTCAATCAATGGCGGTTTCCTTGAAACATTATCCATTTCTGGAGACTTACTAAAACAATTCGCAAATGTCTTATCAACTGAAATTAAACTTGATCCTGTAGTCGCATTCCTAACGTTCTGTGAAGCCAACAGATTCCTTTCCCTGGCAACATTTGCCAGTTTCTTTTTACGTTCAGCGTATTCCAAAAAGGAAGGGCAACGCCGCCAATTTGCGGGATGTCCTGATTCCCTACAATTAACACAATATGGTTTTGTGTTTTCACCAATCACTACTTTACACTCACATTGACCATGTCTTTCGGAACATTTAACACAAGCCTGAGTTCTATTACAGTTGCTAGAAAAGTGGCCCCATTGTTGGCAACGCCAACATTGAACATCTCTAGAATTTGCCCTAGGGGATTCCCAAAAAACAGCCTGATTTAATAAATACCTTATGTGTGTAAAATCATTTGCATTTTTGCCGGGAAGCAATGTGATTAAAAATAAACCAGTGTCAATATCAAATTTTCTTGAGTACATTGTTTGGAATTTTGAAACCTTATCCACAGTATTTGGTAAAATACAATCGAGTTCATGTTTAATATCATTAATATCCGTACCTCGAAGAACAATATTCCTTTTTTTAAGCGCTTTTGGAGTGAAGAATATGATTCAATATTTTTTTCTCTCAAGAGTGTCATCATTTCTTGGTGTACACCTGCCTGCATCACGAAGATAAAGTTTGCTTTTGTATCTTGATTTATTTATGATTTTAAACTCTACATTTTTAACTTTTAATTGATCTACCAGCGTTTTAATGTTAAGATTATACATAAAAATAGGAGGACAAAAACTTTCCACCTTTGGTTCCACGGAATTTGTTTCCTTTTGAGGTTTTTTGTTTCCATTTGCATTAATTGTTTCCATTTCAATTTCCCCTAATATTTGAAACCGGTTGTTGTTATTAATCTTATTAACATTAGTCTTTGAATTCTGACAAATCTATTTGAACATGATGGTTACGCTTTCTCTTTTTACCGCTTATTTTAATGAACTTCTGAAGATCTTTAGTTAAATTATCATTTTCAAACTCCATTGAAGATACTGATGAGGAACGTGGAAGGTCATTTTGATTTTCTTGATAATTCGTTTCTATTGAAGTTTCTTGAGATTGGTCTTTTTGAGCATTTTGTGACTGAGTATTGTAAGATGATGGGGCAAAAGTGTTATATTCAGACTTTGATGTTTCGATCAACGAGGAATCATTTATTTTCGACCCAGAAGGATAACTCTTATCTGGGGGCAATTTCAAAGGAGGATTACCTCCACCCCATTGCTTGAGCTGCAGATTCATAAAAAGATTATTTTCCTTGGTTATTAAGAAATTTTCTATGAATTAGCAAATGAAGAATTTCTTTTTTTTTTTAATAATTTTCAGAATTTAATTTTTTATTTGAGTCCTGCCTTACCCAAGTTTATCGGGAATATATTTTTTTTACTTTCATTCTCTAAGATGAATTTCATGAAATTCAAATCTAATTTTTTCGATTTTGTTGAAAATTTTTTAAAATTTGAAATTGGAGTTTGACATCACTTTAGAGGTAAACGACATAAAAAAAAACAAATTTTGAAATAAATCAATAATTTTGTTAACATTATTAATATCAATAAACCCATTTTCATTTATTGTAATAATTATAATTTTTTACAGTATTTTGATAAATTTTCGTGAAAATTCATTTTTTTTTGTATTTGGACCCCCTGAAGGGTTGGAGATGGAGGATAAGTTTGTTCTAGAGAAATATTGGGGAGATAAAAATAATGGGTTGTTGATCATACATTTTACCTCCCTATTAGTGACTGAGTAGATACAAGCGTATTTCATTTTATTTTGCCCCAATTTCATGCACACAAACTTCAATGAGAGTGCGGTGCAGGGCAACTTTCAACCGATCGAGCTCATATTTTTGTAAATTTTTTTGTTTACTCTAACCTCACACAAAACTGGTCTACGATATTGAAACAGATGAGTTTTCAATTTTCTCATACATTGAGGGTAAGTACACCTTAATATTAATATTTCGTTTTTATTTATTATATGTATATTATATATTTTATTAACATCTACCAGTTATAAATGAATGAATGACATAAAATGTATAAATTAAAGTAATAGGTACAACTTCTAAAACTTGTGTTTTCTTTTTTCACATCGTTGAATTCACACAATCACTTCGTATTATTATTATAATTGAGTTTAATGAATAAAATGTTTTCAGAAACTTTAGAAATGATTGAATCAAGTAGTAAAAAATTTATTTAGGTTCAATTAGGGCGGTTTCCAGATCTTTCATTTTCGGATAACTAACTTCGCGGGCATCAAGTTTCGATTGAGCCCACATAATAAGTTTTAATAAGAACATAATTTTCGGTGTAGAATCAGCACTATGTTCACATTTGAGTATGGCAGCATTTAACTCACTGGCAATCTAACGGAGACCAATTAAAGAAGTAAATTAAAATTCGAATGTTAGAATATGTTTGTGATCACAACTTCAAAATTTCAATAAAGATAATTTAGATTTTGCATTTTTAACGAATAATAAAATAGTGGCCGGATAATTTTCATTTTAAATAAAAGCTAAAGAAATATGCATGTAGAATTAAAAAAAAATGCAATATTTAAATATAAATTTATAAATTATAGTGTAGTAGTACCTTTTGTCGGTGTGCCTGTTCTAATAAATAAGAAAATGGGCTATCTTGAGGTTTTTCAAAAGCCAATAGAGCTAATGTACGCTCTAATTCACTTAAGACCTCTGGAATATCCTCGCCAGCTTCAGATAATTTATTTTGAGCAAAAGACAAGGCATCTTCAATTTTTCCAACTCTAAAAAAACAGAAAACCCAGGGAGCAAATAAAGTTTAGTCGCATGTTTCCAAAAATTATGAAACTTGGTCCATTGGCTAATATTTTCATGCTGAATATTTTGTTTTGTGATTTTATCCAAAAGTTGCGATTCATTCGGAAAGGTATTGCAAATATCTTTCCAGCGACTTATAATATGTCGACATTCATGAACCCATTACGAGACAGCTTAAAATTTGTATTTTTATGCATTTTTTCATGTTTTTTTATTTTATTAAAAGCCTATTTATTTATTTGTTTATTTAAAAAATTTACCAATATTAATTGTAATTTGAGTGGACAATAATTAATAGCCAAGACATTGTGCTTTCATTTAAGATATACGTAATATGATCCTTTTACTCTATTTACTAATCATATCTATCCAATCTATGGATAGATATGATTTTGATGGATAACTTCGCAGACGTAAAATTTAAACAGATTTTTTTATATTAGGATGCCAATTTAAAATAACGATTTGACAATTGTTCGTTCATTACACCATCCAGTTTTATTGCAAATGGTTTCAAATGAAAGAAACGGATTTTTTTAACGTTAACCCGTGTCGGCGATAATGGTCCATTAATGAAAAGTGTATTTTTATTTAAATATTTTCAAAAATTTGAAATTTAGAAAAATTTAATTTTTATTTCATTTATTTCTTTAATATTAAAATGATTCAGATATGAAATTCTGACTTCATCGGATATAATTTACCCATTGTAAGCCTTGTAGCCATTCAAGCCCCAAAATGAGTCAGAAATTGACTCAAAAATATTATTAAAATTTCAAATATTTGTATGTAGATGGTTCATTCAAAAGAGCCTCCCTTTTTAATTCAAAAATGACTCAGAAACTATAAATTAAAAATTTTATGTGCTCAAAAATCAATCTTTGTTTGGAGCGTTTTTGAAATTGTCCACAAAATATTAAAATTTAATTACATTGCTGACTCAGTTCTGAACCAATTTTGGATTTAATAATTTCTTGAAATTTTGTGTCTTTTATGATTCTTTTTGGAAATGCTCATATTTTAGTCCAAAAAATTAGTAATTTTTGACAATAAAATTTTAAAATTTCAAAATATGTGTTCTATTTGATTACATTGTTGACAACTTTAGATTTACAAGATCGAGTAGAAACCCTCAGATAGTTTTTCAACGTATAAACTCTTCTATTTTCGAGAGATCCTTTAATGTGAGGATAACTAGAGTCTGGAATTCATTACCTAGATCTCTTAAAAGCTTTGTTGTTGCAAGTGCTACGTTTAAACGCAAACTAAGGCAGTTTTTTAATCACTCACTATAATTTTGATAATTTACGATCATTTTTCATATATTTTTTATTTATTAATCGTCTACTTATTTTGATAATCTTATTGCTACATTTTGGACCGTTAAACTTTAGTTATAATTTTATTTATTTTAGGCATTCCTTTCAATTATAAATTTATTTTTTTTATTTTTTGTAAAAATTTATTGTTGAATACGAACCATATTTGGCCCTATGGGCTTGGTTTTGAATTAATAAATGAAATGAAATGAAAATGAATGAAATTTTTGACTCATAGAATAGGAAGTATCCAAATTTTTCTGGCTGGGTTTACAATTATTCAAATTTTCAAACCTAACCAAAGATATATTTGGAATTTTAAAATTTTTAGATATTTTGTTTGAGGCATGCAAACATACTTATAATAAATATATACAGCCATGGACATTAAATTAGCACAAAATCACTGTAAATTTTGATTGTGTTATCTTTCTAATTTTTTCACTAATTACAACTACTGTTTTGGTATGCACTGTTGCATTGGAACAATTGGCTTCTGTTAAGCAAAAAAAAAATACCGTTATTATTCTTTCTTTTTCTATTTTGATTTCAAATTTCGTGATTAGCTAAATTTGGCTTGGACAGTAAATTAGCACAACATGTGTAGAAGTGTTATTAAAGTTTTCTTTTCGCGTAATTTCTTTCATATTTAAATTTTTTTAATTTTGTGTTGTTTCATATAACTTTTTAAAAAATATTGGACGTGGAAAAGATTGCACGCCAGAGGGGAAGCTAATTATAGCAAACATGCTGAAAGATGAAAAAAAGCGACCTGAAATTACCGAAATTTTGCATAGCTCGCTAAAAATAGTTTTTAATGTGATTAATCCCAATAAAACTAACACAGTTAATGAAACAGAAAACAAAAACATAGATGACAAGTGTCAAAAAAAAAAACAACCCAAGGAGTGGACCGTGCTATTGTCCGGAAGTCAAAAAAGGACGCCTTCATGTCATCACGCGAAATTGCGAACGAAATTAACTCTGATTTTGGATTAAAATTATCAGACACTCATCCGAATACGATTGAATGACGCCCAACTGTTTGGACGCGCAAGCAATAAGAAGCCACTCCTATCAAAAAAAAATATTGCAAATCGTTTATTGTTTGCTCGCACCCATAAGTCTAAAGATCTCTTGTTCTGGAAAAAAATAATTTGGAGTGATGAAACCAAGGTGAATCGAATGGGACCTGACGGTAGAGGGTTTGTTCATCGACAAAAACGACAGGCATTGAATCGCCGCTATACTCAGAAGTCCGTGAAGCATGGTGGAGGAAGCATCATGGTATGGGGATAATTTCCGTGACACGGTGTGGGCCCTATTGTGAAAGTAAATTGAAAAATGGACCGGTGTCAGTATCTGGACATTCTTAAGAACCAAATGGAACCTTAAGCTTTTGAACACATGCCAGTTTCATACACTTTCATGCACGACAATGACCCCAAGCATACGTCGAAGCTTGTGAAGGAGTGGTTTTCTACAGAAAATATACCAGTTTAAAGCTGGCCGGCCCAAAGTCCTGACTTGAACCCGATCGAAAACCTCTGGAACGATGTGAAATATGCGATTGCTAAACAACAGAATACAGAATGCTTGGTACTCAATTCCCCAAGAGTGTTGCCAGAATTTAATTCAAAGCATGTCCCGTAGATGCCAAGCGGTACTTGTAAATAAAGGTTACAGTACTAGATATTAATCAGGTAATTCTAGCATTAATGATCAGACAATTGGATTTTTCATCAAAGTTTTTTTGTTTTTTTTTAAAGAAGAATATTCATCTTACATTTTTATGTTTACAGTTTTTTGTTTCTAAAACTATAATTCAATAAAAAAATGTAATTGTTGTTTATATAAAGATTTGTGCTAATTTACTGTCCATGGCTGTATGTATATATTAATATTTTATATTTAAGCAAACATATACATTAGGGTCGTCTTTCGTTGTATGGGCGAAAAATAAAAATTAGATTTTGACTGTACGCCCCTCTCAAAATATTTGTTAGGGTGTCAAAACACGACACGAAAAAATTAGAGTTCTAGCATAACGGGAAGGTGTCCCGCATTGCCCTTGAAAATCGGGCCCCTTGGAAAATGGGCATATTTTAAAAAAAAATTAAAAAATTTTTTTCTTCAAAATTAAAAAAATATAAAATAATTTTTGTGTTGGTTTTAATCATAAGTACTCAGATAAAAATATTACTTTCCCAGAAAATCGCTAACTTACCCTAACTTTGTGTCAAAAGAATTAACAAATATTTTGGGTGTACCTCAAAGTGACTTTTTTGCATTTTTGAAAATTTTATTCAACAAAAATAAAAAACCTAGTGTTTGCTGTCAAGTATTTTATTAAACACATCTCAAGTATTAAATAAGCCAAGTACTGTGGATATCCGTTGGCAAATTTTTTTTTTAGAGCATTTTGATTCTCGGGGATTTCAAGGTTTTTTTTTATTTTAATACATTTTTACTTTAAAACAAGGTTTTAATAATATTTCATTAATATTATTGTATATGCTCTTTTTATAATTGTAATAACTTTATTATAAAATACTATTTTTTCTGTTGATAGTTAACCCATGTTAACCTGGGGTCAAATATGACCCACGTAAGAAAAATGCAGCTTTGTGTCAAAATTTATAAATAAAATAAAAAATTAATAATTCGATTTCTATTTATTCTAAAAAATTTTCGTTAACCGTTTCAAGTCTTCGAGAAGGTCAATTTAGTAAAAATTAGAACTTAATACTATTCCACAATAATAATTTTGAGTGAAAAAAATTTACACTATTAAATTAAAAATACCTTTTTTTAAAATACTCCTGAATATGTACAAAAAAAAAACAATTTAAATATGAATACAAATATCTGAATTTATACTAAATAATTAATTTTAATTAATTTTAAAATGTAAATAAATTACAATTAGAAACATAAACAAAAATTAATTTTATGTCATCTTTGTGATTTTTGACTCTTTAAAATACGAGGGTCAATTGTGACCCCATGAAAACACAGGTTAACTATGAAGACGAAAAATTTAACTTTATAATAAAGTTATTACAATTATATAAAATAGCATACACAATAACATTGATGAAATATTACAAAAATCTTGTTACAAAAAAAAAAGTCTATACAAATTGAAAAAAACGTTGAAATCCGCTAGAATCAAAATGCTCTAACAAAAATTTTTGTCAACGGATATCCGTAATACTTGGCTTATTTAATACTTGGGATGTGTTTAATAAAATACTTGACAGCAAACACTAGGTTTTTCATTTTTGTTGAAGAAAATTTTCAAAAATGTAAAAAAGTCACTTTGAGGTACACCCAAAATATTTATTAATTTTTTTGACACAAAGTTAGGGTAAGTTAGCGATTTTCTGGGAAGTAATATTTTTTATCTGAGTAGTTATGATTACACCCAACACAAAAATTTTTTTATATATTTTTAATTTTGAAGAAAAAAAAAATTGTAATTTTTTTTAAATTATGCCCATTTTTCCAAGGGGCCCGATTTTCAAGGGCGATGCGGGACATCTTCCCGTTATGCTAGAACTCTAATTTTTTGCATGGTGAGTTTTTGTACCCAAACAAATATTTTAAGAGGGGGGCAGCCCCAAAAATCGCAAGTTGAAAAATAAGGACCACCCTAATATACATATATGTTTGCCAGTAGACGTTTTTCACTTGTTCCATACATATATGTTTACAGGCAAATATAATTATATTTGCAAGCAAACATGTTATATTAAAAGCATGGGAAACGGAACATTTTTTGAAAATTGAAAAAAAAATTAATGTTTTCATCAAAGCTTGCATAATTTTCAGAAAATTATCACCTTAATTTGAACAGATTATAATTATATTTACTTTAAAAATGTTTTAATTTTTGTATTAAAAATACAAAAATTTTTTTTCGGTCTTTCAATATTTTCATATATTTAGTTAGAATATTGTTTTACCTCAAGTCCATATCACGACTCTTCTCAACAAACACTGTTTGTTGGGATATATGTTGTTATTACAAATTGTAATACAGCAAACACACATACATGTACTGACATACAAAGTATATCGGCATGTAAAAATGATGGTTTCAAACAGTTTTGATTTTATAATTAGGGTTACCAGATCAGGCAGTTTATACACTGAGTCAGACAAAAAGATTCTCATATAGTTTATTTTGTCTGCTGTATGTAATGTCTCGGTTTGAGTTAAGCCAATTATCATTTTCTATTGCATACAATTGGAGATTTGGGCGATGGCAATGAAACAATTGTATTGTATATCATGAAAATGATCAAACATTTTGAAAAGCAACAAATAAATTCTTATATGACAATATAATAGTAGATTATTAGACTTGAGGTAGAACAATATTTAAAAAAAAAATAGTAAAAAAAAAGCAAAAATCCACAAATTCTTCTTCTCTGGTGATGGCATTCTTAAAAGCATGTTCCAAGTTTTAAAAGAACAATAAAAGCGCTTTAAAAAAATTTGAATTATTTATTTATTTATTAATTCATCAATAATACAAAGCCTTCTAGGCCAAAAACTGTATTAAATAGTAATACTCCTGAGAAAGAATCTTAAACATAATATATCTTACAAAAATAAAATATAACAAATATAAAAATATTAAAAATTAACAGTCTTATACTTGACAACTTAACACATTGACATATTATGGTGACGAGACAAAATTTAGAACAAAATATCGAGCCCTAACGCCAAAAAGACTTAAGCGCCAAAATCATAATTTGACAGCATACACTTTTTTACTTATTTTTTTTATTTTTCTTTGCTTTATACAATTGCTATGCAATTTCAACATATTCATTATTCCACAGCAATTGGAAAAACAAAAGAAAAAAATAAGTCAAGAAGCATCTCCTGTCAAATTATGATTATGGCGCTAACGCCTTTTTGGCGGTTAGATCTCGATGGCTGTTTTTGGTATGCAACGTAAGTCTTGCTTCCCTAGTGTATATGTATGTTAAAAATCTAACAAAATCTCCAAATTTAGCAACTATATATAGTCTCAGGGTCATGTTGTATCTTAAAAGAAAGCCCAATATCTTGTCTATAAATTACTGGCCATTTAGCATGTATTTAATATGGGTAATATTTAAAATTTATAGGCTTTTTAGTATAATACAAATCGTTAAATGGTAAATAAATGGGGACATATTATACCTTGTTGGAAAGATAACTTTCCAAAGGTGAATAAACCTTCCGATCCGTTTACAACTTTTTGATAAAATCTCAAAAACTTTGAATCAAAAAATTTTACCATCGGCATATTCAGCGTTTAAATATTAGTCGATTAGAACAAGTTCCATTAATTTTGGAAACATGTGACTAAACTTTATTTAAGCCGCATAAAATTTGTGGCCAAAACTCTAAATGCATATTTAAGGAACATTAAATTTATGCTATGCAAATAACATGCAGTGATCCTGAGAATAGCACTACTTACCTAATAAGTTCAATTAATTGTAATTGTTGTAAATGGAAAAACAAATATCGATCATTATCCAACAACTCTGGATGCAATTGATTAACCAAATGTGTGGCCTCTTGTATGCGACCATTTTGCACAGCTTCGCGTATAAGAATACGATCATCTAAAGAACTCAATTCAATACTGGGCTCTAGTCCAGCTTCCATTTGAAATTTTTCAGCTGCCTCCTTAAAGCCCTCTAATAAAACCCAAAAATTAATCCATCAACTTTGTTTACGGTTTATTAGTTTGTTTAACTAACCTGTAACCAAATAATTCATTATCAACCGATTCATGTCGGCTTGCTTAAAAGGAAATTGTTCCAGACGCACCATCCACTCCTCCTTTGAATCCCATCATTCTTGTCGTTGTAACTCATTTTTCTATTTTTCCTTATTTTGCCAATTTTGAAGCCGTTTTAAAAACAAGAAAAAGAAAAATAATTTGTATTTGATGTTTTTTCGCGTTTAATGTTTTTGTAATCTAACTATAAGCGATTACAAGCAAAAATATTCGTTAATAATTTCAGTCTGTGATAATTTCACAAAAAAAATTTTTTTTTTTCACTAAAAACAAAAGAAGTACAGCTACACAAAGAGAAATAACAAAAAACTTTGATTTTTTTGGTATTGCCATTCAAACAGAGTTGATGACATATTTAATGTTCGATTTTTTTCCATGTCTCCACATGCGATAAACTTTGCATGCAAAATAATATATTTTTTCATAATACGGCATTCAGATAGATTGCAAAACATGTGTTTTATCAAGACGAGTGGAAAAGAATAAGGAACTGTTGGAATAGAATAATACTGCTTTCCCACTTACGTTCAATGGAAACGTATCATAAAGAGTTTAAATACGTGTTTTGGTAAAACACATGTTTTGATATCTAGTGTAAATGTGGCTTAAGCCATTATGACACCTTTTTTCTTGCAGCTACTTTGCTAGGGCTTTGCTCTAAAATGTTTTAAAAAACAAAATGGAATGTCAAATAGTGTAAAGTTTTTGATTGAAAATCCCTGGTAAAGCAGCTGAAAAAGAAGAGAGGAATTCAGGAAACTTTTATAAAGCATTCCAACTAAATTACCAAAACGAGTGGAAAAGAATAGAGACCTTTTGTAATATAATATCAGGGAATTTATACAGAAAAGTTATGGGGAGCTCAGACTGCTAAATTAATCTACTTAATTAACGTTAATCCGCCTTTTTAATCTTCCTCGTTTACATATTCATTTTTGATTAACTTGACAGCTAAAAGATTAACTCTGTTAGTATAAAATACCAAGGTGGCACCGATAGTGATCCAGCATAAGAGGAATAAGGAAAATGTCGGCTTTAGCAAAATTGTTTGTCGAAAGCGCCAGCATTTTTTTGCGGCAACGTTAATTTTTAACTGACTCTGTATCTATGTTTTGTTACAAAGTGTCCACACTAGATATTAACATTAATATTTTTCTGCCAGCAAACTTCAAATTCAATCTCAGAGAGAATTATGTATTGCGTGTTACTGTTAGTTACTATTAGTATTATATCTGATATCAAAATAGTGTTGTTATGATAAATCTCTGAACAACAATATCATGAAAAGAGCTGTCAAAATACATATTAGATATTAACCTTAATATAATATTTGCAAGAACGCCAACAGAATAACGGAATTGAATTATCTATGTTCATATTAATGTTTAGGGTGGAGAACACGCATTCGTATTTATATCATGTCTTCTCATAATTTTCTGTCTCCCGTTGAGTAAAGACGTCCGTTTATTCATTCAATTTTCAACTACGCGATTAAAAAATAATTTTAAATTGATTTATAACAGTTAAACAATTTTTAATACACTTTTTCTTCTTGTATTTTTTTAGTTTTAGGCGTTAAGCTTTTATTTATTTTTTTGTTTACAATGTTTTATGTATGTGTGTGTGTATTTTGACAGCGCATATCATAATATTGTTGTTTAGAGATTTATCATAACAACACTATTTTGATATCAGATGTGATACTAACAGTAACAGTAATGTGTGGTCCACACGTAATATAATTCTCTCTGAAATTGAATTTAAAGTTTGCTGACAGAGAAGTATTAAAGTTAATATCTAATGTGGACACTATGTAAGTTTGTAAACAAAAACAAAAAAAATAAAAGTTAAACGCCTAAAACTAAAAAAAATACAAGAAGAAAAAGTGTATTAAAAATTGTTTAACTGTTATAAATCAATTTAAAGTTATTTTTTAATCACATTGGTGAAAATTTAATGAATAAACTGTCGTCTTTACTCAACGGGAGACAAAAAATTATGCAAAGACATGACATAAATATGAATACGTATTCTCCACCCTAAACGGTAATATGAACATAGATAATTTAATTCAGTTATTCTATTGGTGTTCTCGCATATATTATATCCAACTTAATATCTAATGTGGACTCCGTGTTGCTTTGTCAACCGAACTTATATAAAAACACAGAGTTACATACAATTAGCAGTACAATACAGAGTCGCTTAGAAAGAGTAGTCAGAGAAAGAGTTAAACTGTTAATTACAAAAATCTTTTTTATATTCTAACAGTTCTCTATTCTTTTCCACTCGTTTTGGAAAAACACGTGATTGGCATCTGGTGTGAATGCTGTATTATGCGACAATGGCAAGCCATTAAGTAATTGCGATCGCGCTTCACCCTGTTGTTAATCAGCTGATTGCTTAAATTGTATTAAATTACTGAACGTACTCATTTTGACAAATGTCAGACGCTAAACGTTTTGTTTTGCTTCTTGCGTGCGGCATTATTTTTTTCGTCCAAAACCATTTTTTTTTTATTTAATTTGGGTGAAAAAGTGTAATTAAGTCAAGAATTTAGCAATCGATTACAAGTGAATGTTGATTCCGACTTTAGTTACTAATTTTGTAGTGAAATTAAAAGTTTTTTAGTGGCCGCAAAAATGTCAAAAAGCGGTTCAGGGTAAGCGATTCTCTACAGACTTCCATTTCATTGATTGGCTGTAGTTATGGGACTGCCTTTCGGTATTATAGAGAAGAATTTTTACACATTTTTCAACGTATTCCGTCTTTTTACTGTCGAAATTGTTCGCGAAAACATGGAGCACATAATGAGCTAATTTATTTTTCTTTCAGGAGAGACCGAGATCGTGAAAGGGAACGTGATAGAGAACGAGATTATGAAAGAGAACGTGAACGAGATCGGGAAAGAGAAAGAAAACGTCGTTATTCCAGAAGTAGATCAAGGTCACCTAAGGATAATAGATCTGCCCGCAATGGTAACGGAAACAATCGTATGCGTGATGACCGTAAACGTGAACGTAATGACCGGGATCCCAGAGAGCCAGAACGCAATAGGCGAGATGAGAAACGCAGAAGACGTTCCAAGTCCAAGGAATATGAACGTGAGAAATTGTAAGTATTGTAATAATGATCCTAATTCCGAATGCTGATACATAATTGTTAAAACATAATGTTTATTTTTTAGTCGCCAAGTGGAAAGAGATCGAGAACGTGAACGCGAAAAGGAGCGAGAAAGAGATCGGGAAAGAGAACGTGAAAGAGATCGAGATAGAGAACGTGAACGGGAGCGTGAAGCGGAACAATCACGTAAAACTTCTACACCTCCAACTGTTATCAAGGCCGATTCGAGTAGTTCTACATCCGAAGAAGAGGAACTTGACAAAGAAGAAGAACAACGCCGTTTAGAAATTGAAATGATAAACGTCGTGAGCGTATTGAACGTTGGCGAGCCGATAGAAAACTCAAAGAACTGGAAGCAAATAAAAAGGATTTAAAGTCATTATTACCACCTCCTTTTACAACAGCTTCGGCAAAAAAATGGAGCCTCGAAGATGAATCCGAAGAAGAGGATAACAGTTTTACATCATATGACTTTAAAAAAGAACCAGATTCCCCACCATCAAAATTCCATCGCATTAAAAAACCCAAAGATGACGATGATGATGAAAAAGTCTATCGACTTAAATCAAAAAGTATCGTAATAGCTGCAAAAGCCAAAATCGAAGCTCTTCGTGAAGAGGAAGAAGCTAAGGAAGAAAAACACAAGTTACAGTTGCAGCTGCAACAGCAAAAGTTACAGCAACAAAAGTTGTTACAACAGCAAAAGTTAGAGCAACAAGAAGAAAAAAGAAAAAACGAAGACAAATCTTCTAAAAACGATGGCGATGCCGCAGATGATGATGATATCGATCCATTAGATGCCTACATGGAAGAAGTCGATAAAGAAGTTCGCAAGGTTAATCACATTATAACTCAACCTAGCAGCCAACAACAACAGCAGGGAGTCGTCATACTTACAGGCGTGTCTAAAAAAACCACTAAAACTAAAGATAAAGGCGAACTTATTGAACAAAACATGGACGGCTTAGAGTATTCAAGCGAAGAAGAATTAGAAGATATCAAAGATACTGCAGCAAGTTTGGCAAATAAACATCGAAAGGAATTGGCCAAAATTGATCATTCCGGTGTTGATTATGCCACATTTCGTAAAAACTTTTATGTTGAAGTTCCAGAACTGGCTCGTATGACACAGCAAGAAGTTGAAAAATATCGCACCGATTTAGAGGGTATACAGGTTAAGGGTAAAGGGTGTCCTAAACCGATTAAGGTAGGTTTTCTTTATCACACTTTTAATAGAAAGCTCGTTTCTGGGATTGAATACATTTTAACTCAATAATTGTTATATATAACTAGAGATTATATATTAGACCATTTCGGATTCTAAATTTTGATTCATAATATTGTGACAGAATTAGTGCTGTCTGCCGAAAAGTTTCCAAATATTTTATTTTCATTATTTTTATATAAATCTAATACAATGAAAATTTTATTTTGGCTTTAAAATTGTTCATTTCAAAGGATAATATATAATTAAATAGTAACCATATAGTCGTGACATCTCTACAAAAAAAAACATAAAAAATCTTACTAGTGTCATAACGAAATCTACTTACATATCGTCAGCTGAAATGCAGAACCACGTAACTTAACATTTTTACTACAATATTTTACAGGAGAAACAAAAAATCTTATATATTGAAAAATAAATGCAATCTTTGTAATCAAATATCGCAGATTTACTAAATTTACATCGATTAATTCATTTCTGAAATAAAAATAATAATTTATTAATGTTACAAATGTTACAAATGTTACGTTAGTTACGTGCTTTTGAACTCGTATTTTCTTCAACAAAAACACGTAACTACAATGAAATTTTTTTAAGTTTCAAACAAAATTTTGTTTTACATTCGTAAAATGTAGAATAAAAGAAGTTGTTCTGTTGTTATTTAATATATCGCTTTATATATTTATATACAGTCAAGGAAAAAAGTCTACATACACCCTTTGATTTAGGGGTTTTATAGAGTTTGTGAGGAAAATTAAAAAATATATTTATGTCAATATTTAAGGCATTAATAAATAAGTTTTTTTACAAAATAAAAAAGTAATTCTTTTACATAATAAAAACAATAATAACAAAAACATTAAAAATTCATTGGAAAAAATATTTTTCCAAAACGTCTCATATGTGCTCTATAGGGTTTAAGACTGGGGTGGTGAATTAAGCTGTCTTGGTGCATAGTACAGAAGCCAGTCTCGAACAACTTGTGCAGTATGCTTAGGGTCGTTATCTTGTTGGAAAATGCATTGATTTCCCAGGCCCAAGCTATCAACAGATTACGTTCCAATATGTTCTTATATTGATATCGGTCCATATTACCCTTGACAAAAACCAAACGACCAACTCCAGATGACGCAATGGCGCCCCAAACAATAACGTTACCACCACCATGTTTGACACTAGGTATTATATTCTTTGGATCAAGTTCTGTGTTTGGTTTTCGCCAAACTTTGGATCGACCATCACTTCCAAAAATGTTATACTTACTTTCGGCGGTAAATATAACACGCTTCTAAAAATCCATATCCTTGTCTAGATGTGCTTTAGCAAACTCAAGGCGAAGTTAACGATTTTTCGCTGAAATTAGTGGTTTTTTGCGTGCCACTCTGCTATTAAATCCATTGTCACGTAAAACATTTATTATTGTTAGTGGAGTAGTAACAATTATATTGGAACATTTATCGATGTGTTCCGCCAATTTTGGGGCACTTATTTTCGGATCCTGGTTGACTACTTTGATAATACTGCTAACATCGCCTCTCGAAAGCTTCTTAGGTCTGCCATATCGTAGCTTACTATCGGTACTATTGGTATTATTATAATTTCTAATGATCGTCTGTACAGTAGCACGACTTAATTTAACTTTCTTAGCAATTTCTCCATAATATGGAAGGATGTAGACTTTTTTCCCGCTAATAATTATGTTTTTCCCTAAAAATTTCTGTTTTATTTTTTTCTTTCTTCAAATAATCTTTATTTTAAATGCCTTAAACATTGATATAAAATGTTTTTCAACTACCTCTACTAATTCACTAGAACTTCAAATCCTAAGAGTGTATGTAGACTTTATTTCTTGACTGTAAATTAAAAATGTGTCTATAGGTAAGGTAAAATTCATCACAAAATAATTTTGTTTTTGTATATTTTCGTCGATAATGGAATTCTTTGCATGTCCTCTAGACAATTTGTCAAAAAATGAATTCGTTTCTCGTACTGAACCTTTTTACTTCTTTTGTCATAACTATGTTCACTACTTTTAGAAATGGCTTGATCTGCTGTCCATATTATTGCAGTATTTTCATGAATTCCTAAAGTGCAAAAAACATTTTACTTCATACTTGCTTGCGGATTCGGCCATATACCAAATAATACGATTTTGTATTGGAACGTCGAGAATTTTTACGCAAACACGTTTTCTTTCCGAGCATCCAATAAGACTTTTGACGAATAGTTTTTTTTTTTTAATTCCAGGACGTTTTCCAGAAAAGGTCAAATATTTCTTTTCGCTTCGCTTCCGTAAAAAAAGAACAGTGCCGAGCAGAACTTTTTTTTTGCAAAATTTTGAAGTACATGGTTCCTTTATTTGCCTTGATGATATATTGCTCATATTTCCATTTGATATTCCCTTTTACCTTTTGACATACATACGTTTATTTTTGTTTTCCTGTCTCAAATTTTTAATTTTGTTGGTATTAATTACAGAACTTTCCAAACTATTTTCAAAATCATTTTCACTTTCCGAACTCATTTTGTCACTTTTAATGTTAATAGTAGTTACACACTTATAAAGAAAAGCATTTTGTAAAATATATGGTATGTATTTCTTCAGAGCAAAATTAATGAAAACATGATAAAAATTTATTATAATTAACAAAGTCAAAATTTTAGATTAGATTAGATTAGATCAGAAGGCACTATGCACCGCGACCAATGTAGGTCTTTTGTGCTGCCTAAGGTTACCTACAGATTCAAGCTACCTATAAAGCCAATTATCCTATTAGGCAAAATCTTCGCGATGTCGGAAGGCGAAATGAAGCGATCACCTAGAAACCTAAGTCTCCTATCACAAAGCCTGGGACATTCGCAGAGAACATGCTCCGAGGTCTCAGACACCATCTCGCAAAACCTACACAAATCCGTGTCCGATTGACCCTTCTTGTGCAGATGGTATCTGAGATTACAGTGTCCAGTTAAGTACGACACCAGGGTCCTCAAACCCCCCCTTTCAAGCGACAAGAGTCGCCTCGACCCCCTACTGGAAAAAGAGATCAATCTTTTAGCCTGGCGCTGACCAGGAGAGTTTTCCCAGTAACCAGAGAATTCAGACTCTCTCCATGCCCTGAGCCTTTCCCTAACATACCCCGCAGGTATTCCACAGAATGGTTCAGGACCAATAAAGGGCTTTCGGGCCCCGTGGTTGGCAAGACAATCTGCCCTCTCGTTGCCCTCATGCCCCTCATGACCAGGAATCCACCCCAAGGTTAGAGAGTTGCCTCTACCGAGCCTATTGAGAGTCTGAATGCATTCCATGACCAACCCGGACGACACCTTATAGGCCATTAAGGCCCTCAGTGCAGCCTGACTGTCAGAAAGAATGTATATGCGAGATCTGCGAGTTCCCCTTCGCAGGCATTCCAATGCACAGACACAAATGGCCCAAATCTCCGCCTGAAAAATGGATGGATATTTACCCATAGGTAAGGCACGCTGGAAGCCTGGTCCGAAGACGCCCGCACCCGTGTTCCCATTCGACTGCTTATAGCCATCAGTGAACCACACCTGAGAACCATCTTCCGGTTCCCAGGATTGATTGGTCCACATGTCTCTGTCAAACAATAACACATCAAAATATCTATCAAAGATCCACTCCGGTGACACTTTGTCCGCAACCTTAGAAATTGGGTCATCTATTAGGATTCGCGCGATCCTCATGTGACCCCTTAGGTCGCCTCCCCTCATGTCACCGAATTCACTAAGTCTAGAGGAACCCATACTGGCAACCTCCATTACAGAAATATGCAATGGCGGGATCCCCAGCATAACCCCCAAGGCATCCGTCGGGCAAGTTCCGCTGGCCCCTGTAATGCCAACACACGCAAGACGGTAGATTCTCTTAAGAGCATCCCTTGCCTTACTCTGTTCAACTTTTGGCCACCATGCAAGGGCAGCATAGGTGATCATCGGTTTAACAATAGTATTGAACGACCAGTAGACCATTTGTGGCCTTAGGCCCCATGTTCTCCCGAAAAGCCTCTGGCAGGCATAATATGCCCTGGTGGCCTTCTTGGAGACGTGGTCAAGATGCTCGTTCCAGGTGAGGGAGCTATCAAGAGTCACTCCAAGATACTTAACACTGCTAGAGAAGCCAACCGTTACGCCCTCAACGACCGGCATAGACAGGTTAAGTTTTCTCCTTCTCGTGAATGGTACCAGGATTGTCTTCGACGGATTGACAGACAACCCCTTTTCCCGGCACCACGAAAGAGTGAAGTTCAGAGCCTGTTGCATACGCTCGGAGATGGTCCTGTCATCCCAGCCCACAACGGAAATGACAAGATCATCGGCGTATCCATAGGTCCTGAAACCCAAGTCGTTCAGACCCTCGAGTAATTCATCAATGACCAGTGTCCATAGTAAAGGCGACAAAACGCCACCCTGAGGACACCCTCTGGTCGCATTCACGGTCCTCCAAGTAGTCCCTATTCCGAACGTGATTATCCTAGAGCGGAGTTCTATTGTAGTAATGCTAATGAAATTTGAGTCTAAAAGTCAAAATTTCAAAATATATGAGGAAATAGGACTTCGATGGGATGGGAGGGGAGCGTAGTAGCACTATCCGCTAGTGCAATATAAAAATTCAAAAACCTACTATGAATTAATAAAATTCAATAAAAATAAATATGTGTTAGTTACTATTTTCAAGCAACAAGTATGTAGTTACGTGCTTTCGATTTTCGCTAATAATATGTCTAATTTTTTTTATATGACAGTAAAAATTGGAGAAGACATGCATATTAATATGCATCATAATCAATCAAAAAACCAATTTTGTATTTTTTGCTAGTTACGTGATTTTGAATTTCAGCTAACGATATAAATTATAAACAACAGTCTAAATTCTATTTTCGAATCTTTTTAAGACATAGTTTTCTTTCACAATTTTCTTTCGTACTGAAAGTACTTCGGACTTAAAAATTCTAATTTACTTTACATGTACTACAGTCTCACAGTGAGAGAAACTAGCAATCTATAACATAAACATTAATTAAGTCTAAATAACTGGTTCGATTTTTGTGGGAGATTACTCAGAAGAATCACGGCTTCAACAAAAATGTCCTGAAAACCATGGTGGAGAAACACAGGATGCACCACAAAGCGACAAAGTACCCCCTTTCTGAAAAAAAATTTGTTTTTCCCCTTTTCACACAAATTTTTTAATATATTTCTGAATTTTGAAAATTGCACCAAAATGCATATGTACGTTTAAAAGTTATAAAACGTAAAAGTTATAAACTCTTATATAAGTTATATCAAAAAAGAGAAATACGTTTTGGAATAAAGGTACTTGTTAAAAGAAAATGGGGGTATCTTTGAGTTTAAATAAGATTGCAATGGTAAAAGTTATAGACCCATGTTAATATGCTATTTCTTTATACGTTATTCAAGATTACAAATAGAAATAGAAATTCGTCAACGGAAACAAAAGTTACACACCTTCAAAAATGTTTTTTTTTTTCAAAAACTGGGTAATTTGTCGCTCTGTTTGTGCATACTGTGTTTTTCCATCATTATCTAGAGGAAGTTTTTGTTAAAGCCGTAATCATTCTTAGTAATATCCCACAAATTTTATTAAGATCGAATTATTAGTTTAGACGCACATAATTATTATGTGCTTGATTGGTAGTTTCTTCCACTGTGAGTCTCCAACACCATTTCGATACTTTGCAGTTTGTATTTTTTCTACTTGTGACTGAAAACATATAAAATCAACCACTCGCCTTCCAGCACCTATTCTGAATGCAACCAAAATTGGTTTAGAATATGATCATCATATAAGTATAATTTCTAGTGTCCGACCGAACAGTTCGGCCAGAAAATGCATTTGGTCTGTATTCGGTATTTTAAAGCATTATGGATAAATTTGGAGGATGGAAAAATGTTTATTGGACTGATTAGATGCTATTTTGAGTGTCAAGTGTCTGTAATTAAGCAATGAAATCACTGTTCGGCCACAGAAAGTTCGGCCAAATCGAAAATAGTTCGGCGGCCGAACTTTTAACTTTATAGCTAAACTTCGGCTTTTCTCTTAAATTTTATACACAAAATCGAATTAAATCGGCTCAACAAACATGTTTCCAATACCAAAATTTGTCATCATTGCCTCTAGATATCAAAAAACCGACAAAATATAGTTTTTTGCCCGAACTGTTCGGTCGGACACTAATCATTTCTTGCAAATGTAGGACAGTTAATCCTAGCAGATCGCGTTTCAAGATATGAAAAATATTCGAAAATTTTCAAAAAGTATTGGTTCATAATATTCCATATCTTTTTAACGGCTTAAGCTACGAGAGCCATTGATAAATCATTTTAAAGCTACTTAAATTGTTTATTATTCACTTATCCACGGCAAAATGCTTTGTTTTCAAAAACCGAGGCTCAAAAAGCGGTATTTCAAAAACTGATTTTTTTAAAAATTTGTCAAAATTATATGTTAAAAAAAAAATTAGTTTCCTATGGCTTGTCCAAATCTCTACATGGAGATGTTATGGTATCCTGACTTATGAATAAAAATATGAAAAAATTTAACTAAAAAGCCGATAAATCAGAAACATGCAGGAGTACCACATATGATTTTGGTGGCGGTATAGCAGAATAATTGATAATTAACATATATTTTTTAAAAAATTTTAGAAAACCAGTTTTTTGAAATACAGCGGTTTGAAGCACGAATTTTGAAAAAAATGCATTTTACCGTCAAGAAGTGAACTATTTTTATGCACCAGTAAGTACCTTTAAAATAAGGCATCAATGACTCTTGTAGCTTAAACCGTTAAAAAGTTATGAGCAATTATGTTCAACTACTTTTGCAAAACTGTTATTTTTTTCAATACATTAGCGGTATTCATTCTTGGTAGTAAACAACCCTTGTAGATCTGGGTAAAGGTGTAAGTTTGATAAATTTATCAGAATTTACCAGAAGTAACAACAAAATGTATTGCACTAAAATTTACCACAAAAAACTGTGGTAAACACGCGTGATAAATTTATCACCAAAAAAAACAGCTGACTGTTCTGCCGTAAAAAAATGTATTTTGTCTCAACTATTGGAAAAATTTAATAAAAATATCGAAAAACCCAGTTTAAAACGAAAACGTTTTGCATTTTGCAGTAATGAATTTGTGATTTTTTCTTTTTCTGTAAATTTTGGCATTTTTCTCAAATTAAAATAATTTTTGATACATATGTGGCGAACAAGAAAAATCAGCTGATTTATAAATTTATCATACATTAAAAAAAGACACTCAGGCTTTGTAGTGAACAAATCGTAGTAAATATAACACCAAGAATGAAAACCGCTATTATTTTTTCTATGTAAATATTTTTTGATACTTTATTTAGTATCTTTTTATAGATTTTTATCCATAACTTTGAATTGCGTAAGAGGTCCACATATTAATTTGGCATAATTAACATATGAGAGCGGATCAAGATCAAGTCCGTGAATTTTTGAATAAAACACAGAATTTTTTTTCAAAAAAAAAAAAATATTTTTCAACATAATCTCCTTTTAGCTCAATACACTTAGTCCAACGTTTCTCTAATTTTTGTATCCCTTCCAAAAAATAGGATTTTTCGAGGTCCATAAAGTAGGCATTTGTTTCATCAATAATTTCATCGTTGGAGCTAAATCTCTTTCCACCGAGCCATTTCTTTAGGTTTGGAAATAGGAAGCTAAAATAGGGGCTAAATCCGGAGAATATGGCGGATGAGGTACCAATTTGTAGCCCAATTCATGGAATTTTGCCATTGAGACTAAACACGTGTGCACCCGTGCACTATCTTGATGAAAAATAACTTTTTCGTGCCCATATGCCTATGGCATCAACAATCTCACGCACTTTTACTCTTCGATCGGCCAACGCTATATCGTGTGTTTTTTCGACATTTTCGGGTGTATTGACCTGAATTGGCCGTCCAGAACGTTCAGCGTCATTTGTACTTGTGCGACCACAACGAAAGTCAGTAAACCACTTTTTTACCATTGAAATCGATGGTGCAGAGTCCCCATAGTATATATCATGCTTTTCGGTGGTTTGATTGACGGAAATTATCTTTTTTTCCATTTTTAAAAAAATCCACGCAAAGTAAATGACGGAACTTGCTCAAAATTTGACAGTAGTCTATTAACAGGTGGTACTTGATGGGACCAGTGTTGCATTTCATGTAACTATGAGGAAAGTTCGAATTTTAAAAAATATGTATTTTACCTTCAAAACATTAATTTTTCGTTTATTTTATTAAAAACTCGAGCAGAGAGAGTGGTGTTAAAATGAGGTATTAGCGAATCTTGTGTTCTTTTTTTTTTTTTTTTTTTTTTTTTTTTTTTATTATTCTTTTAAATAACCGAGCCCAGAGGGCCATATATGGCTAAAAAATATCTACTACACAAGACTACTGTATTATATAAATAAAAAAAAAAAACTATAAATTTAACAATATAATTAATATAAAATAGTATATTATTATAAAAGAATAAAAACTTTAGAAGTTAAAAGAAAGAATAGAAAAACTATATATTATATTTAAATTAATAAATTTTAAATTAAACAGTTTTTAAAAGTAACAAAAAATAAAAAAAATATATAATAATAGACACAAACGTATATAATACTCCTCATTTATCCTTCTCAAAAAAATGTCCCTAATGAATATAGTTGCGTTCAAATATCAGATGTATACTAACAAATTTAATAAATTTGTGAATAAAAAGGTTTAGAAAGGTTTAAACAGGTTTAAACATTGTTATAGCAGGCATATTCTCTAAGCTTGGCCCTAAATCGAATAATTCGATTGAAAAGAAGGTTGTATCTACGCATTACCCGACCCTTTACACCTGTAAAAACTTCAGCACAATACAATATATTGGACATCAATAGTGCATGCGCAACGCGCTTTTTTACATGAATTGGTAGATAAAGATTCAAAGAATATAATCGACGTAACGTAAAATTTATAGTAGAACACAACCAGTTTATATGTTGATCAAAATTAAGACTTGAGTCAATTAAGACTCCCAGACATTTAATACATTCTACAAACTCAATATTAACACCATTCACCACGATATCAAAATTGACGTCAGACCTAGGAGCTTTAAAAATCATTGCCTTAGTTTTCCTAGGATTAATACAAAGATTACAATTAGACATCCAATCTGAGACATCTGACATATAATTTATCACCTGCTCCAATACATCAGAAAACTGACGCTCACCAGAAAAAAGAAGCTGAATGTCATCTGCAAAAACAAAAGCCTCGCAAGAAAACCCTTCAACAATACTCATCATATCATTCATATAGAGTAAAAATAGCAAAGGTCCAATCACAGATCCCTGTGGAACACCGCTTGTCACTATCGACCAATCAGAAACAGACCCCCTACAATGAACATATTGACGTCTTTCTGTCAAATAAGAAAAAATCAGCATACAAGCCGATTGGGAAAATTTAAAGAAATTGCATAGTTTACTAATTAAAATTGTGTGACTAACTCGATCAAAAGCTTTTGATAAATCGAGTGATAACAAAACTCCTATATCATTTTTATCCAAAATTCTTCTAATTGAGTCTGTAAGACCTACTAGTAATGATGCTGTGTTATAACCACGGCGAAATCCTGACTGATAAGGGCTAATTAAGCGATTTTTATCCAAATATTCTACCATTTGTTCCTTCATAACGTGTTCTACAATTTTGGATAATATAGGAACTATAGATATCGGCCTTAATTCATTACTTGATCCATTTTTACTAATGGGAACAACCTTTGCAACTTTCCAATTGGAAGGAAATACAGAGCAAGTTAGAATATTATTAACTAGATGCAAAAATTGCTTCTGAACATATGGGAAAATAATTTTCAAAAATCTTAACGGCAAACCATCTGGACCAGATGCATTAGATTTAATATTACATAATGCGAAATATAATTCATTCAAATCAATAGCACGAAATGAAAAGCCATTGTCAACAAAATTCAGATTGGAGCTAAAAGGGTCGATGGTGTCAACTGTCCTATGAGACAAAAATTCCCTATTTAATTCAACTGCATCTAAATTATCAACAAATTCTACATTTTCTACACCCCCATTGGATCTTAAAATTTTCCACATACCCTTAGCATCAAGGTTATTAAATTGATTAAAATGCGCATTCCTTTTAGCATTACGAATAACAGTTTTAGCTCTATTTCTAGTCCTACAATAAATTCTCCAGTTCTCCTGTGAGGGGAAACGAAGATATTCCCTTAAAGCCAAATCTCTTAGAGATAGATTAAATTGAATATCTAGTGTATTAAACCAGTTTTCATTAGCTACGTGAAATTTACACCTTTTGACGGGAACCTGTGAATGCAAAAGGTCAATACACTCCATCAAACTACAAAGTTGGTTATCAATATTTGGACTACCAAAAAATTCAGTAAAGTCAAATTGGAGCACCTGATTTTCCAACAACTCAAAGTCAACATTGTTGTAGTCTTTAACCTCAACATAATCATCGATAGGTGTAATAAAAGTAGAAACACTCATAAAATAAAAGAATGATGTGATATTGCTGGGCACTGCATCTGATTGGACAATATGACAGATACGGAAGGACTCACAAGAAAAAGTCCAATAACGAAGTAGATGAACGCGATACATCGAAGTGAGTAGGGAGGCTATTATGAAGACAATATAGTCCTAGTCTCTGACAGAATGAATGAACTGTATTGGAGTGCACTATATCAAACAGGTTTAAATTAAAGTCACCCATAATTATAATGTTAGAGTACTTAACCAGCATATCACTTAATCGTTCCTCCATAATTCTAATATTCTCCGCATTCTTATTAGGAAGATAAACAACTCCGAGTAAAAACTTGGCCCTTGTGTTTCAACTTCAATAAAAATTGACTCAAATTTACCATAATCATCTGATTTATAAACAACTTTAGCTTTAATTTTGTTAGAAACAAAAAACCCCACACCTCCGCCTCTTTTCTTATCCAACGGTCCATTTCTAGTCCAACTATTACCGTTAATGCCTACACCAACACTAACTCCTCTCTCATCATGCCTATCATTCCTGTGGAAAGTATATCCCGGTATCGCAATAACTTGTGAGGATATACTTTTCTTTAACCAAGTTTCACTAACTCCTACAATATCTAAAAGACAATCTCGAAGAATATGCCTTATTTCATCAAGTTTTGATGAAGACGATCTTGTCATAAAACTTTGACAATTAAAGTGACCAATGTTGAAACCATTTACTAAGTATGCTAAATTAGAACGCAAGTATGTGTTGTCATGGACAACAGGGCCTAAATTTAAATTAACAGACATATTAATAATAACAAACAGTAATATATATTAAATAAATTCGCATGTAAAGCAGATTGAAAATAAAAAAAAAAAAAAAATAAATTTAGCTAATAAAAATATCCAGCAGAATGACTATGAGTTTACAAGTATCATTACCAGAAAATTAACAAATTAAATAAATATAAATATATAAATAATAAAATTTACCAGGTACTGCATAAACTATATGTTACAATATAAACTACTCGAAGGACGACCAATAGATGAACTGGACGCAGACATGCTATTTGCCGGGGCATCTTCCATCAATTCTGCACATTGCATAAGATCCAAAACTTTCTCTAGCCCATTGAAGAAAGCTATATTTGCCTTTGGTCTATCGCCATTAATAAGTTTGAATTTTCTTATTTTTCTTCCTTCCCATAATTTACGGCAAATGTACATTAGCTTAGAAGAAGAATCATTCAAATGATCATACAAATAAATTCGACTCGCAACACGTCCACCAATAACATCATTAAGCTTTATATAGTTAATTTGGGAATAATTTGACATAATGCAGTCTCTAGTATAAACAGAGTTAAATTTCACTAAGACTGAATTCCCTCCCCTTTATAACAGCAATGTTGTATGTCAATAGGCCACAATTCAATATTACAGATTGAAGCAATCCGAGCCACCGGTGTTCGAAGATCTTTAATTCCCTTCGGTAAACCGTTTATAACAATATTCGCTCTATTCAGCCTTCGTTGTAAAATATCATTTTGAGTCTCAAGATTGTGTATTTTTTCTCTCAATGTTTTATCTACCTGATTTACAACATTGGAACAACTACGCACTTCATCCTCCAGCTGATGGATTTTGTTCGAGAATTCCGTACGAACAGCATTTAGAATCTCGTCAACTTTTTCTTGGAATATTTTAATGGAACTCTGTAGTTGTTTTTCCAGCTCAGCTTTATAATTGTTTTGTTGCTTCTCCAGGGAGGACGAAAAATCTGTAAAGCATCTGCGTAAATCCTCACTTAAATTTGAAATGTTGTTTTGAGCGATATTATTAGTAGTCCAAGTGACGTCATCAGCCTGTTCCACATTTGATTCATTAGCAGTGCAAGATTGGCATGTAAATTTAAAACTTTTGTGCCGATATAAAAAAGAATGTTTATCCCTTGTTATTTTCAAACAAACACTGTGATAAAACGTGCCACAAATACTGCATCCAAGACTATTTTGGTTGTCTTTGACATTTTTTTACATTTAGGGCAAGTAAATGTTTTTTTTTGAGGTTGACATCATAAATTTGCTAATTAAAATCTTTTTCAAAAATAAAATAATTTTCCAACAATAAGACGTTTATGATGTAAACAAACAAAACAAAAGGTGCCGCTTAAATAAAGTTAGATGCGCTTATGTACAAGTACAAATGGCGCAGATGCTTTTTTATTTTTTTTTTCCGTCTTCTTTGTTATATTTTTGCAGCAGAATATTTTGTTTATATTATTGACAAAATATTGATAAAATCACCAACTTTTTACAAACAAAAAAAATAACCACTATTATTATTACAGCTTTTAAAATGTTTTTTAAATATTTTCTACTATTAAACAATTAATTTATTTAATTTTAATTAATTTTCTGGGAACGCAAACAAATTTTCTAGTTCTCCATAGCAGGGTTGCCAACTATAATAATAATTTAATAATTTTATTAGCGGTAGTGAATTGGCAGAAAACAAAACTGCAAAGAACTTTTTAAATGATACCAGCATATCGATAAAGCTATGCTCTCCCAGTTCAAGTTTTTTTTGTACCTTTTGCGGGGTTTACCTATATAAGGCCAGCACCGACCCGACACGATGCCGTTTGTATTTTTCTACCTGCGTGTATAAGTCTAAATGACCATGCCCACATCGCGAGACTTTTAATTTGCTAAACATTTTTAATTTAAGTATTTTAATTTTTCAATTCAATAATTTCTTTTTTTTATCTTATATACCTGCAGACTTGGGCTCAATGTGGTGTCAGCAAGAAGGAAATGGATATCTTAAGAAAATTATGCTTTGAAAAACCTACTCCCATACAATGTCAAGCGATTCCAGCCATAATGTCAGGACGAGATCTTATAGGTATTGCAAAAACTGGCAGTGGCAAGACGCTAGCATTTATTTTACCCATGTTTAGGCACATTCTGGATCAACCGCCCCTAGAAGATGGTGATGGACCCATCACAATTATAATGGCCCCAACCCGTGAGCTGTGCATGCAAATTGGCAAAGACATAAGGAAATTTGCGAAAAGTTTAAACTTGAGAGCAGTCTGTGTCTACGGTGGTACGGGTATTTCGGAACAAATTGCAGAACTAAAGAGAGGCGCCGAAATTATAGTGTGTACACCGGGACGGATGATAGATATGTTGGCTGCTAATTCGGGTCGCGTCACCAACCTACGCCGTGTTACATACATAGTGCTGGACGAAGCCGATCGCATGTTCGATATGGGTTTTGAACCACAGGTAATGCGTATCATAGATAATGTTCGACCAGATCGTCAGACGGTTATGTTTAGTGCCACTTTTCCCCGGCAAATGGAGGCATTAGCGCGTCGCATATTAAAAAAACCAATTGAAGTTATTGTAGGTGGTCGCTCGATAGTTTGCAAGGATGTCACACAAAATGTTGCCATAATGGAAGATGATGCGAAATTCTTTAAACTTTTGGAACTATTAGGTGTCTATCAGGAAAAGGGCAGCATAATTGTGTTTGTCGACAAACAAGAGAACGCCGATATACTATTGCGCGATCTAATGAAGGCCTCATATCCATGCATGAGTTTACACGGTGGCATTGATCAATTCGATAGGGATTCTACAATTTTGGACTTTAAATCTGGTAAGGTGCGTTTATTAATAGCCACTTCTGTGGCAGCTCGTGGTTTAGATGTCAAGGATTTAATTTTAGTTGTTAATTATGATGTACCCAATCACTATGAGGATTATGTTCATAGGTAAGATAAGCGATGTTAATTGTAGGCTATTTAACAATATAAGCAAGTATGTCATATTAAAATGCATTTCTTTTGCAGATGCGGTCGTACTGGTAGAGCTGGGAAAAAGGGTAGTGCTTGGACATTCCTCACATACGAACAAGGTCGTTATGCGGGCGATATTATAAGAGCTTTAGAACTAGCCGAAACTCCGGTACCGGATGATTTGCAAAAAACTATGGACTGACTATAAAAATGCCCAGGAAGCGGACGGCAAAAAAGTTCATACCGGTGGTGGTTTCAGTGGTAAAGGTTTTAAATTCGATGAGCAAGAAGCTAATGCCGCTAAGGAAAGTAAAAAACTTCAGAAAGCAGCATTAGGTCTGGCAGACTCGGATGATGAAGAGGATATTGAACAAGATATTGATCAACAAATTGAACAACTTTTTGCTGCAAAACGTACAGTCAAAGATACGTCTATACCTACGCCAGCAGTTACTATGGTAGCCACCCCTACGGCTGGCAGTACAGTCATTTCAGCTGGAACTGCTGCTGTTACTAATACTGCTACTGCTCCAGTAGCTGGTGCTGTTGGCTCGGATAAACTTGAGCTAGCTAAACGTCTGGCTTCTAAAATAAGTACCAACAAAAATTTAGGAGTCGATGGTAAGGCTAGCTCTCAAGTATCCGCCGAATCAATAATGAAAGGTTCTGGTAGCGGACAGCCAATGATTACTGCCCGCTCCGTAGTGGAACAATTGGCTGCCAAACTTAACAATAAACTCAACTATCAACCCAAGGATGATGAAGAAGCTACTACCATTACTGGTTTGCTTCCCGCTCAGCCTAATTCCTTTACAAAATACGAAGAAGAATTGGAAATCAATGATTTCCCTCAACAGGCACGTTGGAAAGTCACTTCAAAAGAGGCTTTGGCACAAATATCCGAATATTCTGAGGCTGGTCTAACTGTGCGTGGCACATATGTACCGACTGGTAAAAATCCTCCCGAAGGAGAACGCAAACTATATTTGGCCATTGAAAGTTGCAGTGAATTAGCTGTACAAAAGGCTAAACGCGAAATTACCCGCCTTATTAAGGAAGAATTACTAAAATTAAGTTCGGCACATCATGTCTTCAATAAGGGTAGATACAAAGTTCTATAAACAGCAATAATGAAATAAATTTGAAATATAATTTTATTTTATGTAATAATATGATAAGACATTATTATTATATTATAATAAAGAAATCTTAACGATTTTATGGAATGAATAATAACAAAAAATTTAAAATAAAACAACCTAATGAAATTGTTTTTAAATTTTTTCACAAACAAACAGGAATTGCAGCAAATTTCGACAGAAGCAAATTTTAATGACTTGGATTTATTTAAAAAAATTAATTTTAATTTTATCAAAAATAAATAATAATAATTTAGAAATGGTATTGAAATGTTGGAAATGCATAGCCGGATTTGTATATACTTGCTACGGTGAAAATTTTATTGGTAAATTTACAGAAATAAAAAAGTTACAGCTTGTTAAAAAATTCATTGCCCGATATTTTACAGACTGTACTTGACTGGGTACTTTTGTAATTAAATTTGTCAATTAAATATTTTTATGTAGGTAAATCTTTCTTTGTACTACATTTAGTATCTTTTTTCAGATTTGTATTCTTAACTTTGGATTCCGTAATAGTTCCATAAAGGGATTTAACAACGGCATAGGGGAATAATTTATAATTAGCATATTTTTTTTAGAATTTTAAAAACACAGTTTTTTTTTTAAATACAGCGGTTTGAACTACGGATTTTGAAAAAAGTTCATTTTAGTTTCGAAAAACTATTTTCTTTTTAATTTTATTTAAAGCATGCTAGCAGTAGCTTTAACATGAAGTGTCAAAGAATATATTTCCACAACGGTAAGATATAGCCACCCAAAACATGGACGATGGCATATTTTTATGACACTTACCTTGCATACCCAGTTTAGTTAAAGCTGAAGGCGATAGAGGTCGAAAATTAAATATTTCTTGATGCTTTTATATGGAATGACTCAATTTTTTCATAGGCCTCACCCTAATCTTTAGTCAAATCAAACCAAGACATTACATACAGCCGACAAAATTAAATTTATGAGAATTTTTGTCTGCTTTTGAGTAAAAACTGACTGATTTGGTAAACCTTATCATAAAATAAAAAATTTTTTAAAAAGCTACAAATAAAAATCTAATATGACAATATCATATTATGTAAGAATACAACTTTAGAATATATGTAAGAATACAACTTTAGAATGTTATCTTTGAACTTTTTCAATAAAATCTTTGTATTTTAAAAATTGCGCTAAAAAATTTCTATGTAATTAATTTTAAAAAATATTAAAACGAATAAAAATACTACAGAAAATTAACCTTTTAAATTATTTTTTTTTTTATATAAAAACGCAAAAAATAACAAAATTTGTATCCAAGTATGTGTAAATGTACTAGTTCTATATTATGTAAAAAACGTGAAAATTATTTGTTTGTAAAAAAAAATTAAGTCTTTCTTTCCATTTTTTTTAGCGAAAGTTATGAAATTTTATAAGTTTTGGGTAAAAATCCATTTAAAAAATTTAACCCGTTAATCGACCCATTTTAAACGTTTATTCGGGTAGAATAATTATTTGAGTTTTAAATTATTTGTTTCGACAGTTACCGAAATTGAGGCGATTAATCGAAGAATCGGTTAGTCGATTAACCGAATTGGGAACACTAAAATATACAGGTATGTGATGAGTTTCGATAGATTTTAAAAGTAAATCGAGTTTACAAATCGATAAAGGTGTGACGAATTTCTACCGATTTCATTTTCCAATTTTGTTCTATTACCATACCATTTCTTAAAAAAAGCAACTCTGAACTTAAAAACAACTCTGAATGCAAACACAACTATGAAAAGTTTGACATATCGTCGGCTTATTATTGGTTTGACACATACGCCAAAAAGTTGTTATCGAGAAAAAACGATAAAGGTGCAGTTATTTCAATTTTTGTATGCAAAATCTGCAGGTAGGTCAAATTTGTTACTTGATATCTCTGATATGATACGAAATAACGCGAAACGGTTTTCGAAATCAGAAAGAGTATATTTACATTATATACAATGCATTCCTAACTCATTTCTTTCAAAAATGGTCGGTGGGTCAAACCAATAATAAGCCGACGATATGACAAGTGAAATTTATTTAAAAAAAATTAAATTAATTTATTTAAATAAATTAATTATTCGATAATTAAAAACAAAGGTCTGTTGGAAACGATTGTAAACATTTCAATGCATCGTACTACATTTTCAAAATCTTTACTAGACCTGGATCCAGTCACGATTCATTTATATGGAACATGAGCAGTGCTCGAAATGTTTTTATGGCAAAGTACCAAAATGGTGACCGCGGTTCATGGCTACTAGCCGATTCAGGATATTCTCTTGAACCATTTGTTATGACACCGTACAGAACCCCAAGAAGTGTTACTCAACAAAAGTTCAACAAGAAGCATGCCTCGGGCAGAAATATTGTGGAGAGGACAATTGGCGTGCTTAAATATCGGTTTAGATGTTTAACCCGAACCCTTTGGTATTCACCGCTAAAAGCAGTTCAAATTATCAATATATGTTGCGCTTTGCATAATCTATGTAATTCCTTAAACATTGAAGATAGATTTGAATTTGTTAGAGAAGATGGTGGTGATAGTGATGAAGAAGAAGTCTATACCGAACCTAATCTTCTAAACGTTGCCACTGCTATAAGAAACAACATTGCTGAAAGTTTAAATTCAATTTTTTTAAATTGTCAGTAATAAAAAACAATGCTTACATTTAGTTCAATAAATTTTTATTGATAAAAAACATGCAACAACAATTAAATTATTTATTTGAATTCTTCAATTGTTCTAATTCTAATAATTTTTGTTTTATTTCGAGGTCTCTCTTCTTCAGCTTATTTTTTTCAAATGCTGCTTTTTCCATTTCTTCATGGTGTCTTTTGAGCTCATGTGTAAGAGTGCTTGATAAATTTTCTATGGCTTTGTAGACACGTCTTATATTACTGCCAATTATGTCAAGTTGCTCTGAGTTTTTCTGACATATATTGCCTAATAATTTTAACGATTCCGTCAACTCCTTACTATTCTGTATGTCACTACCAATATACTGTTTTAAATGGTCCTTTAAGTTGTCATTTTTGTTTTTAAAACTTAAAGTCGACCGCTTAGACGTGCTTGGAGTCTCATCTAAAGTTTCGTTTTCGGTTCTCTTTCTCTTGTTAGTAACAGGTGTGCTTCTTGATTTACTTGCCTGGCAATTTGATGGATCTTCTTCATCAGAAGATGAAGATTCACTACTGCTTTTTTCTGTACCAAAAGAATGGGAATTTTGTATTCCCTCCACAATAACATACAGTCCACACAACCGTCCAATTACCTCTTCTTTTTGGGAAACGTAGAGTTGGTTATATGGACCACCGCCTGTTGCCTTAGCTTCTTTTTGTTTGTGGCAATTTTCTTTTTTATGCCAGCCTTCCAATCACACCATACCTGTAAAAACAAAGAATTAATGTATTTGAAATAAAAAATATTTTTCCAAAAGCTTACTTTTTTCCAACCAGACATGTCATGTAAAGGTGGACCCAACGAATTCAATTCTTTGGTCAATTCTTTCCATAGGTTTTCCAAATCTATCCTGTCACCTTTAGTAAAGCCTGTGGCTATATCCGGATGGTCTTCCATAAACTGGATAAAAGCATCCTCTTGGCGCAAATTCTTGTGTTTCCCCCTTAAAGGTTAAAAATATTTGTATAATTAATTATTTTTTATGCAAACAAAAAATTTACTTACATTTTCTTATATTTTTTTTTTATACGAAACAAAACCACAATGCAATGTTAACGTGATTTGAAAATGAATTCAAACCGTTTTTATCGATTTCCATCACGTATCAAATCGGTTGCTTTTTTCATAGAACAAAATGGAATTTGAAATCGATAACATAAAAACGAAAAATAAAACACATCACACCATTTACCGATTTCAAATCCATTTTCTATCGAAATCGAAACTCATCACATACCTGATATACAATTTAAAATATAAATTTCAGCTCATTCGGTGTTCTCCATTAAAATAATTCCCTAGTAAGAAAAATAACAGACATGTACAATATTTGTGATAAACAGGGCAACCAGAAATATGTTCTAAAAAATCGGTTTCATGCCCATAAAAAACGAAAAATATGGTCTTAAAATTTTAAAAATATGCTCTTAACATCACAATTTTCCAGGGATGGCAGGCGATACAGTTAAAATATCGTTATCGATTTAAAACCCTTTCAGTTGTCTGTTGTTATCCATAAAATAGCGTTACCGATATAACTAAAATATCAATATGCTTAAAATACCGTTACCGAAATAACTAAAATACCGTTATCCCTAAAACACCGTTACGGAAATAATTGAAATATCGTTATATATAAAATATCGTTACCGAAAATATCCGGAAAAATCTGAAAAAAAAAATCGATTTAAATAAATATATTTTCCCAAGGTTTGTTCATAAACTAGCCAGTCATTGGAACTCGGGCATAATGGAGCTAAAAATATCGGTGTGCATTGAGATAACCTGAATAACTAAAATAACGTTACCCTTAAAATACCGATACCGAAATAACTAAAATAATAAAAGAAAATACCGTAGTATCGGTAAAACTTGAATCAAATCGGTTACCATCCATGCATTTTTCTTTAAAAACCTGTATTTAAAATTTATTTTTCAATTCAGTTGGGGTGACTTTTGTGAAATTTATTTCAGATGCTAAGAAAGAGGGAGATATAGCATTAATAATACCAAAATCGGTACAGTCTAAATACAGGATATTTAAATTTTCAAAAATGGCTTGAACTTACTGTTGCAAACCCCAGAAAATATTAAAAAAAATGTTGAAAATTTTTTTAATGAAAAATAAAATAATTCGATAAAGGAAAATAAAAAAAAAGAACGAAAAATATGCTCTAAAAATAGACGTTTGTTCTAAAAATTACAAAAAATTTGCTCAAAACTACGATTTTTTTTTTTATCAAAAATATGCTCTTACGAACAAAATATGATATTAAGAGATAAATTTAATTTAATTTATTTATTCATTTCAATAACCTAGCCTGAAGGCCATAAAATATGCTCTTACAAATCGATGCCATAATTCGTCAATTGTTCTGAAATGTATAAATATCTTATCCATTTGTCAATACAACGCACAGGAAAAAAACATTATATTGCATATTTCTGGTTGCCCTGGTGATAAATCTTTATTTAAGATAAATTCTATAAAAATAAATTTTTTATACAAAATGTTGGAAAAAAATACACAATTATATATGTGTGGTATGTATGTATAAAAATAAAAATACTGTGAAATGTTAAAAAATATGTAAAGAATCTCTTGATTTTTAAAGCTTAATTAAAATAATTGCAAATATAGTTATAATAACATTAAAAAGGATGAATGGATGGATGGATGCATATAATAAGTTAATCTAAACTTTTTCTTCTGCCTTCTTCGGTTTTTATAATAGAATCCAAAACGGTTTCTAAATTTTGTGTAGCTTCGGATAATTCCGTATTGTCACTGTAAGAGTCTTCTACAATTTCTTTAACTTTACTTAATAAAAGTTTAAAGTTTGTCATTTCTGTCTCACGAGTTGAAGGTCCCATTAAAATATCTTGGTGGTAATTAAGTTCATCTTGTGAAGACACTTCTGTAAGAACGCTTAATAGCGCTTGAGGCGGAGAAGTCCGTGATGTTGGCATTGAAAAACGCCTTTGATTAAAAAATAAACTTAAATCATTTATGGAATAATCCGATTTATTGGCATCCAAATAACTTCGATTAATATCGGCACCATTGACTGTTTAATAAAATTAAAAATATTTTTTTTTTTAAATAAACTTTTATAAAACCATAAATGAACAGCAGTAGATAAATATACATACTTGAGTGTGTCAAATTGTCTTTGGGTGCAATAGGAATTTGTGGATTATTAACGGTTGTTTGTGTATTCAAAACAACACTAAAATTATCCAAACATGTTGAAGAATTTTTGGAAACTACAGAACGATTTGGGGTACTAGATGTTGGATATGAACTCGTGGTTTCTGATGATGTTTGCTGCTTGAAAATAGATACAGTCAAATAACTATTTGTACATATTTTAAGAAATCGTTTTATTCTATTTACCGTAAAGTTGCGCATTTCCATAATGATGTCTATTAAAAATTGTTGATGATCACTTAAAAATTCTGAAATTTCATTTTGTGATGATGTATTAACACATTTTAATTGCAGTTCCAGTTTTCTTAAAATAAATATATATTGCAAAACTTGATTGGTAGAACTTAATTCAGATTAACTTACTCATTTTGCTGCAATAATTTATCAATAATAATTTGAAGTTTACCCGATGCATTTAAAGCTGTTGATGCTGTTGTTGTTAGACAAGCTAAAGAAGCTAAAATTTGTTTTTAATACAAAAAAAAAATATTAAATAGAAATTTTACACTACAGTCAGCCAAATTTAAAAAGTCGCATATAAACTTTATCGATTACTTATTTAATATGCTGCACAAAAAAGTTGGATAAAAACACTTTTCCTGAAGAAAAATTTTCAAAGATAAATTTTTACCAATGTAGCATTACGGCCAAATCAGAGAATATTGAACCAAAAGTAAATAACTTTTTAAAGACCGGCATGATGATGCTTGTTAGGAAAATACCCTAGCCACGTGTTTGATTACCAAAAAGACAAGAATGGAGCAAAATTAATAATAGGTTTTCTAGCTTTTCTAAAAGTTTGGGTTCTGATGAGATCTTTAGCCAGATCGAGATACTAGTATCAACCTAGCTAATATGTTTGATTGGCTTTATTTTTTAAATATACGAAGGTTGAAAGCTCGTTATAAGTTAAAAATAACATTAAATGCATTTTAACTTGTTCTCCAGACTAAAAATATACTGATTGAGCAAAGACATTTTATTAAACGTTGACTACCATGATGATGCTTGTTAGGAAAATACCATAGCCACATGTTTAATTACTAAGAAGATAAGAATGCAGCAAATTTGATGATTAATAGGTTTTTTGTTGAAGCTCTGCCTATTCAGGAGGCTTTAGCTTTCCTAAAACTTTGGGTTCTGATGAGATCTTTAGCCAGATCGAGATACTAGTATCAACCTAGCTAATATGTTTGATTTGCTTTATTTTTTAAATATACGAAGGTTGAAAGCTCGTTATAAATTAAAAATAACATTAAATGCATTTTAACTTTTAACTTGTTCTCCAGACTAAAAATATACTGATTAAGCAAAGACATTTTATAAAACATTGACTACCATGTTAAATAAATAATCCATGAAGTTTAAATGCGTCTATTTAAATGTCGCTGACGGCATGTTACTTACAATCAATTTTCTGGAAATTTGTATCCTCGGTCTTTTCTTCTGATAATTGTGTTTGTCTGGAGTAAACTGAATTTGCAGCTGCTGCTTTTACACTAATCGAGGACGCGTTGGAAATACGACTTGTTGCTATCGTTATCAGCTCTGTATCATTTGGAGCTATTGTTTCATTGGCATTACAAAAGCTTTTAGATTCTTCATTTAATTGGTTTGATGTACAAAAAAAAATTGTACATAACTTAGCAAAATAATGAGACAATTTTTTTGGTGGTAAATCCTGAATAAAAGAAATTAGAAAATAATTTTAAGACGAAAAACTATTTTATATGTGAAAAATGGTTTGTAGTAAAAAAAAGTTTAGGGTATAAAATATTATTAGCCATAATTCAGACACTGCCATACAATTGTATTAAAAGATACCCGTTGTAAGGAAAAATTTTGAGGTACCTTCTTATATAGTCAGTGGACTGATTTAACTAATTTTCAATACCAAACTGCTCCCGAGTCATTGTACATTAACATAGATAAAAATGAGCAACCCCGCTTGCGTATTTGAGCTATGATCATCATTACAACATAAAGACCGTCATCACTAGATCGGCTTTGTATTGAATATGGATTAGAGATGGCAAATCGATTATAATCGAAATCGCAATTAATCGCATTGTTTAATCGTAATCGAACAAACATCCTTCGATTATTACTTGAAATTATATTTTTATATACTGCGTTTTTATTTAAAACTTTTAAATTGCTGCCCTTGACTTTTAAATGTTCATATTTTTTTTTTAAATTTCCAAAGATTTCTCAAATTTACTGATAAAACTACCAATGAAACATATTTTCTTTTTATATTTTATAAATAACTTAAATGTATACAAATAGTGTTGTATGTTTTAACAAGTTAATTATTAAGAATGTTTATTTGTACACCCAGGTGAAAATCGAATCATTTATGAACATATATAATCATATATAAATTTGTATATGATCAGCTTTATCCATATATGATCATATACAAGCTTATATATGGTCATATATGAAACGATTTTCGCCTCGGTGAAACGAATCTTTTTATTTATTAAAATACGAAACTTTATTTCGATACTAAATTTTTTTGTGGATTGTAAATAATTTTTTAAGATCTGACCGATCGGAAAATTTAAAAAAATAATCAAAATACAACATATTTAGGATTTATATTATATTATATATAATTGGTTGCTAATTACAAAAATTCATAATGAAGCACTGACTGTTCCATATATCTGCAGTTTGGTTTAACAATTGCTAGCGTATTTATGACGTGCCCTTAATTAGTTAATAAATCATATATCTATTTCGCAGGTAATCTTTAAAAATCTTATATTAATCTAAAATAAATGCTGAATTTTGTTTTTTTTTTTGAAAGTAATTTGAAAGAATTTTGTTAAATTAAAAATACTGCGATTAACCTTTAATCTTGTTTAACAGCATATTTTTTAATCGTTTAGTCGATTGAGGAAAACTATGTTTAATATGGATCATAAATATGTATGCATCTGTGGACTTTTGACGGAACAAATTTAATTGATTTAAGAAATTTTCCAAATGTTTTCCAAGTACTTTTGAATACACATACTTCTGCCTTGTGTTAACATTTTATATCTCAAACACTAAAGCCGAGTTTTTGGGATGTCAGTTAAAGTTTAGTTAAATTTTCTCAGTAATTTCCAAGATTATTAACAAACGTTTATCAAACAACATTTTTTTGTTAAAATGTTGGGGTTATTGAAATAATATAAAAATCACGTTACAATAGCAGTTACAAACTGCTTTAAAATATGTTTAAATATAATCTACATCATAAAAACTCGGCCTAATATGGCTTTAACACCTAAATGCCAAACACGAGTTATATCAAAACGAGTGTAAAAGAATAAGGGACTTTAGTACATAACAAAACAATGAGCTTTAATACGTGTTTTTGGCAAAACGAGTGTTTAGTATTTAGGTGTGAACGCCATATAATACTGTTGTTTAAAACATAAAATTTTTAATACAAAACAAAATAAATGAAATGCTTGTGACGAAATTATTGTTAAAAACTAGTAAGAAATGTATTTTTCTTTTTTATTTGGCAAAACTAATTATTAAAACCTGAACTTTTTCTGTTGGTTTTCAGTTTCAGTAGAGCTTGAAAAGCCGCAGTTCCAGTTTCGATTAACATCGAACCACAAACTCTACTTAACAGCAAGCAATGGAAGAACTTTAACATTTAAACAAATCCTGTAGAAAACATGATTAATTTTTTTAAACAAATTTTAAAATTTGGCACAGAGGTTGCTTTCTTTTAGACACAACGATTCTGTCTTGGGAAAAGATCGGATCATAGTCTATGTTTTATAATGTTTTAACTCCCTCAAGGAACTAGTAGTTAAAAAGATTAATGCTATCAATTACCATTTTAAAAATCGGACCTACTTTTTTTTTACCAAATACATACCTCTGTAAAAACTTCATACATACGATGACCAACATCATGTTTATTCGTATTATATCCAGTGGCAAAACATTTTAAACAAAGTGATAGATCCTTGCACCTCTGGCATTTGAATCGTATGCCTGTTATTTTATCCAGATGACATGATGCACAAATATTCAGATGTATCAGCCTTTCTGTATCTCCGATTCTTTTAATTAATGCTATTAAATTGGCATAAATTAATAAACGTGTTTGTGTTGTCGTCCAAAGACAATGGAACTGATAATCAGTAAGACCAGATAAATTGTGACACTTTAAATGGAAGATAATAAAAAAACAAAAATAGAAAATGTATTTAGAAGAAATCTTGTACAACCAAAGAGTTTATAGAATAAACAGATTTCGCAAATGTCTGCAAATTTGATCTTTTAAAACTCGTATGGATACTCGGTTTGTTAATTTCCGGCACGAAAAAAAAGTTAAAGGAAATTAAAAAAATACAAAAGCAATGTTTTGTGAAATACTTAATAAATAATATTTTTTTTTAATAAATAATAGTTTTTTTTTTATTTTATTAACATATAAATTTCAATTTTCTTTATCGACTCTCATTTATTGTTGAATTGTGTCAGATTATCGCTTTTTTTCTCGCGAAGTTCTGCAAGCAAACTAGAGTTCTTTAAACAGACCTGACGACTACCCCCTGGTGTTCGTGCAGAATGCTAAAGTTTAAGCTTTATACGGCATTCAGGCTAGATAGAAAAACACGTGTTTTGCCAAAACGAGTGGAAAATAATAAAGAACTGTTGGAATAGAATAACAAAGAACTGTTGGAATAGAATTTACATGTTTTGGTATCTAGTGTGATTGTGGCTTTAGTTCCGAATATCCAAGGAAGAATACCGTAAACACCAAAATACCGTAACCGCATCAAATACCGCAAGCGTTATTTTAAAAAAACAGTAACCCTAACAGTAACCTTTAGTCAGAGCAGGCTTTTACGGCATTCACACTTGATTTCAAAACACGTGTTTTTTCAAAACTAGTGGAAAAGAATAAAGTACTGTTGAAATTGAATAAAGAGCTTAAATACGTGTTTTGGCAAAACACGTATTTTTACATATTTCTACTACTGAAGACTTTCCAGTTCTATTGAGAATGTAAACAGTTGATTTCACAAACTCAGCCCACATTGCTTCTGGAAATTTCACTTCTGAATTCGATTACTAAAAAGTCCGCGACATTTCTATAATCGTTCTATTGTCTCTTTAATAAATATTTCGATGAAATAACAAGTATTATTTCAACAAAAAATTAGTTTAACTTTACAAAATTTAGTTATATTCAAGTTGAATATTGAAGTTAATTGAAAATATCAATTTACTCTACAAAAACTGTAGCATCAATAAAATGTTTGTAATATTTACTATAAATTTAGTAGAATGCAAATAACAGTATATTACGATAAAATCAACAGAAATTTTTGCTAAAATTGCAAATTGCTGATTTCTGAAGTGCAGATATTTATTTAAATTAAAAAAAAAAAACTTCAAAAATTTCACATTTTGTATGATTTTGTTGTTAACTTATATTTAGCAAATTTTTTGCTGATTTTAGCAGAATAATTTGTTACTTACAATTACCAAAAATTTAGTTCCAATATAACTATATATTTGTAGATTCAAAAGATTTACTTCTGCTAATTTTAGCAGTTTCTTCTGCAACGTTATTTTTAGCCATTTTTTTTGTAGTTTTCTCAAAAAGTATACTCATTTTTATCCATTAGTGTAAAAAAGCTAGTATAAAAAAAAAAACACTTTATAAAAAATAAATATTTTATTAAAAAAACAATTTTTATAAAAAAAAACAATTTTTATAAAAAAAAAACAATTTTTACAAAAAAAAAAAAATTTATAAAAAAAATATGTTTTTATAAAAAACTATTTTATAAAAAAAAAAACTGTTTTTATAAAAAAAAAACTATTTTTATAAAAAAAATAAACAAAATTGAAATATGTACAGCTACTAACGTATGAGTGCTTTTTAATTGTGAAGATTTTATTTTCAAAATAAAGATTTTTTCTTTCAAAATAAAGATTTTTTTGGTGAATGTCAAGCATTTTGTAATTTTGAATCTGACAAAAATACCCCTGGCCTTACAAAATATTTCTTTGTCGTAGATTTATGTCCCCACAAAGTTTAGTGAGAAAATTCACAGCTATTAAAATTCGGGAGCCAAAGGGTTATATATAGAAGCATTTCAGGGTTAAAGTGGCATGCCTTCATGTTAAGTGTTATTTTTAATTTAAGAGCGTTGATTATGCAATACTTCGAGATTGTACAAATAAAAAATATTATTTTTTCATATGTATGGGAGGTGGGCGTGGCTGTTTTACGATTCCGACAACTTTTTTTTTAAATATTATGTACCGAAATTCAGATATGTACCTCAATTATTTTTATAAATATGGACTTTCGACACACTAAAATGGCAAAATCTAACACTGTGCACCGGTACAGATTTAAGAACATGACCTTAAACCTATACGTTGTGGTGTAATGGTTAGCGCGTTGGACTTTTACACAGAAGGTCCCGGGTTCGATCCCCGGTGCCGGCAACATCAAATTAATATGTATGAGTTTTTTCTATTCCTCATACGTATCGCAATGTCCACCTTCGGTGTTCCCATAGCAATTAACCCCACCGAAGTAAAATAATGAATCAGGGCTATGAACCAAAAACCTTCAATAAGTTTGCCAACTCTCCATCAGGTGGCGAGCAACAACTGTTCTAAGACTTATCATCTCGCGCAATTACAGTGTTGCCATGTCTGAAGCCCTTCATCTTTCCCCACCTTTCATCTCTATACTATCCCTTTCCAAAGAAAGCAACACACTAAATATAGGAAGTATTTCCTGAGTGTTGCCTCTCTTTAAAAAAAAAAAAATATATTAACCAGGTTTTTTCTATTAGAAACTTTAAATTTTTTGACATTCCGTTTTGTTTTTCCAAGACATTTTATAGAAAACCCCTGTTAAAGTTGCTGCAAAAAAGCAGTTTTCTTTAACAATGATACATAAGCGATTTTAAACTTTATTAAATCAAAAATATTCTATGGATTTTAGAAATTATTAAACGACGAAAAGTTAATAAAAGTGTACTTACTCTAGCAAAACATTGATCCATAACTAATGGTATATTTTGCGGTCCATAAGCAGCGTCCTCTCCAATATACGAGAATATTTTTGAAAGAATATTTAATAAATATTCAAAATTTAGTTTCGAAACACATTTAGTTTTTTTATGATTAATCAAATTAAAAAACTCAGTAATCAATTGATCGGATGCATACAGTTTGCATAAGAGTAAAAATGTAATTTGATTTCCAACAAAGATATAGAATGACGCCGATATCTGAAATAAAGAAATATGTTTGCTGTTGCCGAAAACAAAATTGGGAAGTCGTATACATACGGATCATATATATTCCAAAAGAAACTAGCCAAAACAGCGGTTGCCGATGCTAATGAATATGTTGAATTTGTAAAATGTCCAAACTTTTCGCAAGCATAGTATACATCATGTATTAGGGAAGTGAGTTGAAATGGTGGTACCATTAAATTGACATCTCCATCTTGTATACCATGACGTTCCATTACAGCCAATACCAATTTATAGGGAATATTACTAGCTGAAATTAAAAAAATTATTGAGATCTAAATTTGTATTGTTAGAATACCCAAAATGCTTACTAAAGAATACTTTTTGTAATGATATAAATTTGGCGGCACAACGATAAACCGTATATTTATAATCTTTATATTCATAGTGCAATTGTCTAATTATATCTGAGAGCTTGGGAAAATCATAGACATTTTCCTTGCTGCCGTCTCTTAATATGAACCACTTGTTGCCATGTTTTCTTTTTATAATTTTGTGCAGTCTGTAACTGTTGCTCCTCCTCTTTCATTGCTCTAGGTTATTGCCGTTTCTTATTTAATTGTGTTTTAATAATTGAATTAAAAGTAGAAATTTATCTTAATTTATAATTTATATTGCGGCATAGTTTATTCGTTAGCACACAAATGTCAATTGATTTTGAAATTGGTTTACAAATGACAATGTTGGTAGCACTGATATTTAATCACAATAGTATATGTCAAAGTATTTGTAATAGATGCCCGGTTGCCAATTTAGCTATTTTCTATCCAAATCTAGCGATTTTGAAATATACTTATAAGTTATTAACTCGAAGAATATAACTAAATCTATTCGTTTTTCTTATTTATTCTATTATCATATAATGTCACAAAATTTCGTTATAGAATATAATAAAGAATAGTAATAGATGGTAATAGATGGTAATAGAATAAAGAACAAAAACGATAAGATTTAGTTATCTTGTTTATTATACGGCATTCAAGCTTATGTGCTTCACTGTAATAGATTTAACAGGATTTTTTAAAACATTTTGTGGGAAGCCCTGGTAAAGTTGCTGCAAAAAAGCAGGTGTTACACAGGTTTCATTCAGACTAGATAGCAAAACGCATGTTTTCCCAAAGCGAGTGATAGAGAATAAAGAACTGTTGGAATAGAATAAAGAGCATAGATACGTATTTTGTAAAAATACTTGTTTTGCTATCTAGTGTGAATGTAGCTTTAGTAAGATAAAATATGATTTATACGTCATTCACAAGAATTAGATAAATAAATCCACTCGGTGTAAGCCTCGTTTATACCTAAATGCTAAACACTGGTGTTCATATAACGGTCCCCTCAAAAATGGCTTTTACACTTGACCGCATGCTGGTAAATTTGGTACACCGAACAATATCGGCCCCAGCTTTTTCATTTTGGCTACAGTCAGGGACAATTATTTAAACTGCTGTTAGTGCTTTAATAATAAAGTTAATACGTCATTCACACTAAAAGGAAAAGCACGTGTTTTGCCAAAACAATTATTTAAGCTCTTTATTCTATTCCTTATTATTTTCCACTCGTACTGACAGAACACGTGTTTTGCCAACATGATTGTAAATAATAAAGAATTGTTGGAATAGAATAAAGAGCATAAATACGTGTTTTGGCAAAACACTACTTTTGCTATCTAGTGTGAATGTGTCTTTAAAAGATAAAATATGATTTATAGGTCATCTACAAGAATGTGATAAATAAATCTCCTCGGTTTAAGCCTCGTTCACACCCAAATGCTAAGCACTGGTACCCATGCTGGTAAATTTGGTACCCCGAACAATATCGGCCCAGCTTTTTGAGTTTGGTTACAGTCAGGACATGGTTACACTGTCATTACACCTTGTGATACTTTTCCACTCGTATTGGCAAAACAAGTGTTTTTCCTCTAGTGTGAATACCGTATAAAATTAAAAATAAAATTTTCTAAATTTAAAAAACATCTAAGTTTTTGAGGAAAATTTTTGATAATGCTTAAATCTTTAATTTTTTAAGAAACAAACAAAAAATGTGTTTATTTTCATGTGAAACAAAAATTTGGAAGATTTTTGAAAAAAATCATAGTTTTTAAGAAAAAATTCGAATAATAATATTTTTTTTAAAAAAATCAACAAAAACAAATATTTAATTTAAAGAAATTAACAACAATTTTGGTAGATACCTATTAATTAATACCTAGATAGATACCTATTAATTACCTATTAATTAATAAAACAAACATAAAATGTATTTATTTTTACAAAAAGGCAAAATTTTTTAGATTTTAGATAAAAAGTCATAATTTTAAAGAAAGTATTTTGTCAAACTTAAAAAAACTACGAAAATACTAAAAATACTTAATTAATAAAAAGTAACAGGAATTTTGTAGATTTTAGAAAAAATCTTAATTTCGAAAAATAAATCAAAAAATTTATTTAAAAAAGCCGAAAGTTAGAGATTTCACAAATATTCGGTTTGTCACGAACCGTCTGGCTGATGAGGTTTCCGGCAAGCTCTACAAGCAACTCTCTCAGGAGGTCCCAACCCTCTCACCAGTTTCGAGTCCGAACATAAACTAAAAGGTAAGTCAAAAACAACTAAATTTTCACTTTCAACCAAACACCATAAAACATACCACATTTAAAGTAAGAGAGAGATGGAAGTCTCTGATGGCCTTCCTTCCTTGACCGGAATAATATTCCACAAAACAATTAATTTTTACGATCCCGAACACCACTCGACCATTCCTCCCTCAACTTACCATCATTGCCTTTACCCTACTTCCAATTTAAGCCAACATATCTTTTTAATTTTTTTCAAATCATATATAGAATTATTCTTTATTACACTAAACGTAACTATTAAATAATATAAATAATAAATTCCTATAAATAACAATAATAATAACCATAATAAATTAATAAAATTTTAAAATATTTAAGCAAAAAAAAACTTTGTAATACATAAAAAAAAAACTAACCAAAACTTAAATCTCGCATGCAATAAATTTTTTTATTAAAATATTATTATAATTATTAAAATATTTTAAAAACAATATACTAAAAATTTAAACTTGCTTTATACGTCTATTTAATTTCATCTCAAACGCTATTTAAAAATACTTTTCATTATTTTAATTTAATTTTTCCATTTTGACTAAATTTTTAACATTTTTTTTCTAAAATATTTATCTCTTTTTTGTTTTCTCTTCTAGGGGTCACTCATTGATTTTTCCAACAAGGCTACCGATTTTTACAAAACGTTCATGAAGGAGCTCCCTAAGGCTGTTGTTATAAAAGCTATCACTACTACCGAATTAACTTAATTAAAACATAAACGCTGACGATATGTACCCTATGGCCGATTTTAAAGAGATATATATTTTTTCTAAAATTTAATAATTTCCCATTTAAAATTTACTAATATAGTTTTAATATTCTCTTTTGTATCTTTCTTTTTAGATTCCTGGGCCTGAATTATGTAAGACCACTGTCACTCAATGACATCGTTTTAACGATACCATTGCTTTATGTAAGAATGTCGATAAACGATTATCGTTTTGGCGATAGGTATTAAGCTTATATAAAATATAAACATGTCAAAAAAAGAGTGATAGTCGCGCCTTTTTTAAGCATATCTAGACGACAATGAATTCATTGTCGTTTTGGTATTAAAATTATTATATGTTAATAAATAAATATGTTTCGTCGCAGTGTTTTAATTCTTTCCAACAATAAATATTGAAGAGGACAAAAAAAAAAAAACAGTTTCGTATAAAAAGGAGATTTTAAAGAGATGAATCCGACCCATTTTCACTTCCATCAAATAGGTAAGAACATTTTAAAATTTTATATTTTTTTATATAGCTTTATTCAACGATTTAAATTAATAAAGATTGCTTTCAAATATGTTTTAGACACTGTTTGTTTAAAAAATGGAAAGCGTTCAACGTATATTCCACCAATATTGCGCCTAGCAGCCACTTTGGAAACACTAGGTTCAGGTGGATATCAGTGGCTTGCGGGAAACGATTTTGGACTAAGCATGTCTTTATATTTATATTTATTTTTATATTTATATTCCGTCCAATACTAAAACAAAAATGTTAAATTAAATATAATATTTATAAACAGTGATGTATAAATACTCGCTCTTCTCCATTCTTGTACGGATTTATTGGGGAATCCTAAAGCGTTTAATTCATCTTTCAGGTTATTCCACAGGCTACTTAGTTCATACCTACCTTGGGTGGATTTAGGTGAGTAGTTTTTTTGCCAACGATGGGTTATTTTCCATAAAGGCCAACAAATGTTCCAATTGCGTTTGTGAAACGTACCTAAAATTATACATTAAACATTTTCTAACAACATAAAAACAAAATATACTTGCGATTTTGTCATTTTCAAACACTTTAATGCCGCTTTCTTAAAACACAATAAAGCAAAACAAATGTCATTCTCTTTTACTTTTGATATGTTTTCAACGTCAAATGAAAACGATACACGACACGATAATGATAGACATACATAAAGCAAAACAAAAGTGGTAACGTTTCGCCAAGATGACTATGGTTAAAAAAGATACGTAATGACAGTCCTGCATTTGAGATTCAATTTTTCCCGGACGGGCTTTACTCAAGTAAATAAAGGGCTTTAAGCGCGACAACAAAAATAATAAAAACTAAAATAAATGCATTTTAAAAAAAAAAGAATTAAATTTACAATAAAAATTTTACTAATTTAATTATATATACACTAACAATAAATAAATTAACACTAACGCAATAAATATAACTTCCTCACAATTTCACAACTTATCCTAATATTTTTGTTTTACTGTTATTTTAAAAGTCTTTGGATTTAATTTTAACGTAAGTATTAATTTTTTTTTTGTTAACCCTGGAAGGTCATTCTTATTTTGTTGCGTAAAGGTCATACTTCGTCGAATCGAGGACGGTGATTTTGAAAACGATTGTAAAGATGACTTACGCACGAAAACTTTTTAAGTTGAGCTTCTTTAATCGTTTATTTTGTATCTCATCGAAATAAAACAAAAAAATTTTGTTTTTTGTAACATTATATAATTATAACTTATGATTTCACAGCACTACTTCACTTGGCTTGTTTTACAAAACATTACTTAAAAAAATAATTAAAATAATAAACTTTAAATCGGTTAACGCGTTCAAAAGTTATGATTGAAAATGTGGGGAATACCTCTAAAAATTTTGAATCAAATTTTAAAATATTCTATTTATTTCATCATACATAAGTACATATGTACATTCAAATGCTTATACACAAGAATATACGCAATCAGGGATGGCAGTCAATATCGCTAAAATACTGTCTCCTATTCAAACCCCTTATAAATGACTATCGTTATCCCAAAAATACCGTACCGAAGTTTGTTATAATTTTATTGGCATGGGATTGTTACCGCTTTCAAAACGTGTTCTGATGATGGGAACCTAGAAAATTCCGGAAATAGATCTATCAACACATTCCTGAAAGGGTCAAAATAATAAATTGAAAACAAAACTCTATAGATTATTTGTTAGGACAATATCCTAATGAAGAAATATAGAGTAATTGGCCTCGAACTTGAATAATTTTTCATTTCTATTGCACAATTAAAGGTCGAAAAAAACATAATTTTATTTTTAATAAAAATTATAACAAACTTGTATAAAAGGCAGAGTACCGCCAAGTTTTACTTCCCCTGTTTTGTTTACAAAATATAGAAAGGAAAGAGAAACAAAAAAAAAAACGATTCACCAGAGGTGATCTTGCACATCAAACAAGTTTTCAATTTATTTTTTTGATCAATGGTTATAATCTTTAACTTCAAACTCATATGTATAATATTAGTTCTCATGTAGTGAGTAAACTAGTTCATATGTATGTTTGATGTTTGGCATGGGAATTGTTACCGCTTTCAAACGTGTTTCTGATGATGGGAACCTAGAAATTCCCGAAATAGATCTATCAACACATTCCTGAAAGGGTCAAATAATAAATTTGAAAACAAAAACTCCATAGATTATTTGTTAGGACAATATCCTAATGAAGAAATATAGAGTATGGGCCTCGAACTTGAATAATTTTCATTTTCATTAACTTTTTTTCTGAGTATTAATCGGTTAAATTTTTTTTTTTTTTTTGGTTTCATTGATTCGTCTTTCAATTTTAAGGAAAATGAACGAATGGGGTAATGAAACTATTATTTTTGATTGTGCGCGACTACAATGCTTTGGAGGCTGGCGTTTTCCGCATAAACAAACTTAACGGGCACATTAGGCGGCACTCCTTCGAGCAGATTGGGCTCGTAAATTATTTTGTCAATCGTGGGACAATCATTAGGACGCCTTTTAATCAAAATTTCTCAGTTCGAATGTAAGAATCAATTGTTGCCATAGTTTGCTGCAATACAAGTCAATTCTAGAGTTTCGACATGGAATATTTTTGCTCATATATGTATCACCAGACAGTCAATACGCGACAGTTCTGCTTAAGGATTTTCATTTCTCTCCTTTAAAAAAATCAAATAACAAGCAATTGAACGCAGTAGACTTGTCCCTTAGCTTGGAATTTTCTCTGTAATTTGCACGGAATTTCGCTTGCATTTGATGTCATCAGGCGTGTTCGTCATTTTAATTAAATTGTTTCTTAAAAGCCATTAAAATACTTAATAAAAATGTATGACTTTTCAAATGTAAAACAAAGAAATATTTGTATGTATTGAAAAAAAAAAACGTTATTTGAATTTCTTATTGTAGCAATATGCATCAGCCACTCTGTATGTATGTGTGTATGAAGGTTCCCAATGGACCAAAACCCTTTAGAAAAAATATTATATTAAGCTTGCAAGCATAAGCGTTAAGCTTTAAAAAGACTTTAGAAAGTATTGAAAAACGCTTAATTTTATTGTAGAAAAATCAAACGGAACCCTCGTGATAATATTACTGAAATAATATTTAAATAAGCTTATGCCGCTAATTTTAGAATAAGCTTATGTCAACAATTGTAGAATTAGCTTATGCTTACAAATTTAGAACAAGCTTATGCGACCAATTGTAGAATTAGCTTATGCCTATTTTTGTAAATTTTTTTATTATCGCCCCCGATTTTCAGAAATTTTTGTGACTCTTACCAAGAATTTTTTTTTTCAAGGTAAGATAGTCAGACAAATTTAGGACAATTACAAAATGTGTAAGAATCGGGCCTTATGTTTGAATATAAGAAATTCACATTTTGTTTAATTTTTTTTATTAAGAAATTTTTTATTTAAGTTTTTGGAATTGAAAAACACTTATAAAAAATAATTTTAAAAAAAATCAAAGCAAAAACTTAAAAAATTTTAGTGTGCATAGGCAAAGAAAAAAAAATATGACTGAAATAAAAAAAGAAAACAAAACAAAACAAAACAATGCAAAGTAATCAACGACGTACATACAGAATTTAACGGGACTTTGCTGCAGCGACATGTCAGCACGTTGTAAAGAATACTACTTCACAAACACGGTGAAAAAGGCTTAGTATTTTTTTAAAAAAAGCTTATTCTAAAGTACTGTTATACTTTACTTATTTTGTGGTCCATTGGGTTTTTATAACTGGTATGTATGTATGTTTGTATGGATGCATTAGAAGCAATCACATGCAGTGTGTTGCCAGGTTTACGATTTATAGTCATTTTGACGATATTTAATACCCAAAATAACTAAATGACTATTGGACGATTTTTGCTTCCAAAAAATTTACGAATTTTTGACAAAAGTTTAATATGTCAGCAAAACATATTAATTGTCTCCGGATCTATTTTTTGATTTATATAATTTGAAAAGTACCAGGGGGGTATTATGTAATTCGATTCGAAAGAAAAAATGTGTAAATTCGTATGAATTGTATTTTGTAGTACGATTTTCGAAAATGTATTTACGAACGCACGGAAACTTTTTTTCGAACCGGCCCGTTTTTTATCCCCCTTTCGAAAACAAAAATTACCCTTTCGTAAATGCAACTATGTAATACGAAAGCGAACTTCACAAACGTTTAAAACATTCGTATTTATTCGAGAGCTAATTTGTTGTCGAAAAAAGAAAAAAATTTAAAATGTATGTATTGTTATACAAAATATAAGAAAAAGTGTTAAATAAATAAGTAAAATAAAAAACATCAAATGTTTTATGTTTTTACACTAAAAATTGTTTTTTTCACGATGTGAATCTTTGAAGGAGTGGATTTTGCTAAGGTCACCTAAATGTAGCGAATGCTAGAAGCAAGTCCAAGGATTTGTTTACAATATTGTCTTTGGATCTGGATGCAGCTGGCCCTCCGACTCATGATATTACGAAATTAAAAAAAATACGTTTTCAATTTATCAATTGTCGGTTTATAGATTGGTATTATTCAAATGTACATATGTTTATAGGTGTGGCCAGATTATAAACACCACATAAAGGTAAAATGCCGGGAAAACCGAAATAATATTTCAGGGACTGGAGGTGGGCCGAGTAAATTTTGTTCCCTTTGAAATATAATTGCTCATCCCTTATAGGTCTGATTAATTGAATATGCGTACCATCTACTGCTCCAATTACTCCAGGTATTCCACATTTTTCAAAAAAGTATCTCTTAGCTTCTCTCTTCATATCCTCTGTCATTACAAATACAATATGTTTGGGACAAAGAACTCTTTCAATAACATAGCAAACCTCAGACAAACACTCAGAAATTGATGCTTGAGAAATCCTAATAGGCGGTCTTGGCCAATTTGATGCTGATATCCACCTTGCGCCAAAAATTAAGTGTGGCAGCTAATTTTAATATAGGCGAGATGGCAGTTGACCTTTCTGCTGGTTTAAATTCCTCTTTTACACAACTCAAGACATAGGTAAAAGCATTTTTACTAAGCCTAAAGTTTTTTATGAAACTAAAAAAGATATGGTTAGGAATATATTTAATCTTAAAGGTAAAATTTTAAAATTTTCTTACTTTGTCTCATTAAGATTCATTATATCTAACGAATCTCTTATAAGTTTCCTTTGAACTCTTTCCGGAATAGAATCATTTTTTTTCATCACTATCTTCTGTCCAATAAAACACAATTCATTTAAGCTTCGACTTTTAAATAAATATTTCTTTAATAAAGTTTTCTTTAAATATTTGTTTTCAAATTTTGACATTTAAGCACAATGCTGACAACTTTGACATTATAAGACATGCTGCCAGTTATTATTAACCGATAAAAATTTGGCATCACTTGTATTTACCCTTTTACACAAATACAAATCTGTGAAACATTCGAAACGAATTAGATAATACAATTTACTTTCGAAACGGAAATTCGTTTCGAAGGTTTTACTTTTCGAATCGAATTACATAATAACCCCCCAGTTTAGTTTTGTGTCTCGAAAACACTCTAAACACACAAAATATTTTCTTTTTTAATTTTTTGACAAACTTAATATTATCACACTTTCCGTTTGACTTATGTGATGTATAGTATAAACACGTGTGTTGTAATGTAAACGTGTATTTAATAATTATTTCATTATGTATGTCTCAGTAGCGCAATTTTTTTAAATCTTTTTTTTTAATTCGCGTATGCTTTTAAACCTTAAATTCACTAAAACTAATTCATTAAAACACTAATTTCCCTCTGAAATTCAATAAAAATAAAATTTGCAAAATGGATCTTTGTTATAAAGAATTCATTTTATTTAAATTGTCTGTCCAGCCTCCATACAAATGATGTCTGATATAACGAACTTTTATATCCACAGATTTCATAAATACTTCAATTTGCATTTCCCTTTAATTCTGTCCAATTCGACTATGTAACTGAAACGATTTCCACTTAAACTATGTTAATGTAGTATTTACAAAACAGTTCAAAAGTTTTCTACGTAATCACCTTCTTGACCCCTAAATGTTTTTTAAAAGTCCATGTGAAAAAAACATAACTTTGCTTAAATGTAATATTAAATTCCTGTCAGTGCATGCAAAGATTTCTCAACTCTTTCTGCAGTTTTTATCAATTCTGTAAATTGTCACTACTGATTTTAAAATCAACTATTATTTCATAAAAAAAATTGCTCATTGAGAACAAACCTGCAGAATAACTTTGAACATTAATTTGTGTTTCAGTGAAACATAAGATGAAAAACATTAAAGTTTTTATTAATATTATTAAAATATAATATTCCTAGCATGTTTAGATCAAATCGGTATGGTTTTCGCTAAAATTAAAGTGTTTTTGTATTTTATACAATTCATTTTCGTTACATTGCTAAAAGCCTATTTTGTGGCTTTTTTCTACTAAAAATCCCGGGATTGTTTTATAGAAAAATAATTATTTCAGTGCTACATTATATGTAAATATTTCATGTACGGATAATATTATTTTCTACAAATATTGATTACTTTGAGACATCGATTTGTGCTTTTCCCCTATTTCAAGTGTTATAAGTAAACTGCATTTAATTATTGCAATAAGCTGAGTTTATTTTTGTCTACATAACCCTCGTTAATCGAGTGTTAGATTTTTTTCTACTAAAATCGTTTTATTTACAAAACAAAATTTTTTCCTAAGAATATTTTTCTATTATTTTTTTTTATAAACTTACCTCACAATTTAAAAGGTGGAGCCAGTTATTCTTCCAATTAGGTCCTTTCTCAATTACAATTAGATATTAAATTAAATTACTAATTCACAATATATTTATTATTTTTAAAACTATATTTTTCTTATTACTGTCCCTTTAAACCTATCCCTTTATAACTTAATAGATGGCGCTATGACAATTTTCCCATTGGACGTTTCCATCAATTGCAATTGGATTTTAAAAGAATATTAATTGGATTTTAACTCCCAATTCAAATATATATTTAATATCATAGAAATTAAACATAGCGATTTCAGCGTCTGAATATCGACGATTTTTTTATAGCAAAGACACAAACCATATGTATTGAATTGTGTAAATCTTTATCTGTATTTATAACAGTGCAGTTCGCTTTTAACGATAATTGATACAACATTTTTTTCTTCACCCCAAATACATTATTGTTATTTTTACAAAGAATATAGGTATATATATATACTTATATATATATTGTTTGCACTTTCACTGGCTAATTCAAACAATGAGATGGAGGGTATCCAAAAATTCGGCACTGCCGAATTTAATCTTTTTTTACCCAAATTCGGCACATCGGACTTTAATGCTTCCACTTGTTTTTATATAAAACCGATTTTTTTATGATTAACTTCTTTGTGGTTTCCTAGCGTTGGTAAGTTAGTGTGCCAGTGCTGGCACATTTGATCAACAGTTAGCCAGCATCTTCCATTTACATACATTTTAACCTATCAATATGTCACGTTAGCTCAGTAGTAGATAGAGCTGACAAGCAGGCAATGCCGGCTGCACCAAAAAAATTATGAATTTTTTTTTAAATATTATTTAGGAAAATCGATTTAGACCACCTAATTCATGATTCTTATCCGACACTTTTTGAACAGACGGAACTTTTGTCTAACCCTAGAATACTAAACCCGGCCTGTGAGGCGACTCGATTTTTTTTTTTGCTATTTCTTACGACCGGTTGCAATATCAACACGTGGTTTCTTGCCAACTCAGTCGGCTGCTGTATGAGCTTGTGTGTAGACGTTCATCGCGCTGTGTTTTCTTGTTTCGA
>CM037852.1:32183560-32206560 GCA_021234595.1 Delia radicum | reverse complement strand
CGGTTGCCCCTTAACACAGTATATAGAACTTCGCAATTGATTGTTCTTTTATAAGGTCACTAGATCTGGTGTACCCAATTACTTACGTTCTGAATTTATATTTTCTAGATCTGAGAGAAACCGTCAGATTGTTGAACCACTTATAAACTATACAATCTTTGAACGATCTTTACTTATTAGAACTGCTAGAAGCTGTAATTTTTTGCCTTTGAATTTACGTACTTTTACATTATCGTATAGTGTTTTTAGAAACAGACTTTTGTCACATTTCCGGGACACTGTATGAATAAGTGTTTTCAAATTGTTTTAGGTCAGGCTTTCTCTAGTATGGACTTTTTACATTTTCTTAGTGATGTTGAAACAGCTGAACCATATCCAAAAATGAAGTGTACAATTTTATAGTTATTGCTATCCTGTTCTAAGGATATTTTCGTATTTTATTTTTAAATATATACTGTTTATTGAATTTAATCTAAGCAATTTGTAAATATGTTCTTGAATTTATGTAGCACACTACCAATACGTCTTTGGCCTTCAAGGCTTATTGTATTGCAAATGAATGAAAAAAAAGTCTTCAGTGCCAGAAATATGTAAAAATACGTGTTTTGCCAAAAAACGTATTTAAGCTCTTTATTCAATTCCAACAGTTCTTTATTCTTTTCCACTAGTTTTGACAAAACACGTGTTTTGCAATCAAGTGTGAATGCCGTAAAAGCCTGCTCTGGCTATAGGTTACTGTTAGGGTTACTGTTTTTTTTTTAATAACGCTTGCGGTATTTGATGCGGTTACGGTATTTTGGTGTTTACGGTATTCTTCCTTGGATATTCGGAACTAAAGCCACATTCACACTAGATAGCAAAACATGCAAATTCTATTCCAACAGTTCTTTGTTATTATATTCCAACAGTTCTTTATTATTTTCCACTCGTTTTGGCAAAACACGTGTTTTTCTATCTAGCCTGCATGCCGTATAAAGCTTAAACTTTAGCATTCTGCACGAGCACCAGGGGGTAGTCGTCAGGTCTGTTTAAAGAACTCTAGTTTGCTTGCATAACTTCGCGAGAAAAAAAGCTATAATCTGACACAATTCAACAATAAATGAGAGTCGATAAAGAAAATTGAAATTTATATGTTAATAAAATAAAAAAAAACTATTATTTATTAAAAAAAAATATTAATTATTAAGTATTTCACAAAACATTGCTTTTGTATTTTTTTAATTTCCTTTAACTTTTCTTTCGTGCCGGAAATTAACAAACCGAGCATCCATACGAGTTTTAAAAGATCAAATTTGCAGACATTTTCGGAATCTGTTAAGTCTATAAACTCTTTGGTTGTACAAGATTTCTCCTAAATACATTTTTTATTTTTTTTTATTATCTTCCATTTAAAGTGTCACAATTTATCTGGTCTTACTGATTATCAGTTCCATTGTCTTTGGACGACAACACAAACACGTTTATTAATTTATGCCAATTTAATAGCATTAATTAAAAGAATCGGAGATACAGAACGGCTGATACATCTGAATATTTGTGCATCATGTCATCTGGATAAAATAACAGGCATACGATTCAAATGCCAGAGGTGCAAGGATTTATCACTTTGTTTAAAATGTTTTGCCACTGGATATAATACGAATAAACATGATGTTGGTCATCGTATGTATGAAGTTTTTACAGAGGTATGTATTTGGTAAAAAAAAGTAGGTCCGATATTTAAAATGGTAATTGAAAGCATTAATCTTTTTAACTACTAGTTCCTTGAGGTAGTTAAAACATTATAAAACATAGACTATGATCCGATCTTTCCCCAAGACAGAAAGAAAGCAACCTCTGTGCCAAATTTTAAAATTTGTTGAAAAAAATTAATCAAGTTTTCTACAGGATTTGTTTAAATGTTAAAGTTCTTCCATTGCTTGCTGTTAAGAAGAATTTGTGGTTCGATTTTAATCGAAACTGGAACAGCGGCTTTTCAAGCTCTACTGAAACTGAAAACCAACAGAAAAAGTTCAGGTTTTAATAATTAGCTTTGCCAAATAAAAAAAAAATACATTTTTTATTTTATTTATTTATCTTATTAATTGACTCAATACAGTACAACAAGAACTAGTCTTATATTACAGTACTGGGTAGATTGTGTTATAATTACAATTATGGCAAGATCAAATCAAATAATATTCACTAAGTAGTACATTAACTTAACTAATAAAAGTGGTGGTTAAAAAAATAATAAAAATAAAATATAACATTTAAGTTGACATGTATGATATTGTTAACAATTATAAGAATAAGTCATAATTTTATATAAAAACAAAAACAAGCGGAATTAACAGTTTAAAAATTAAAACATATAAGGAAAAAAAAATAAAAAAAAATTTGATTCTAGTTATCTAAAATGTTTAAATATTGCAGATTTGAATTGCATTGCATTGCTAATAGTTTGAATATTTGCGGGAAATTGGCGCCAAAGACGAAAGGTATTTAAGAAGAAATGTCTGTTTGATATCTCTTTTCGATATCGAATCGCATTGATATCAGAGTTCGAAAATTTATGTACCACTAACATAACGTTGCTATCAAAAAAACCAATACAACGATCTCTATTGTTTCGTTCGTATTTATAAACACAACACAAGTGCTGAAATCGTTTTTTGTAATATAACAAACGGAACAAAACGAAAATGTTTCTTTCGTCAAACATTAGAGTTGTCAAACTATCGATAGTGCCACTATCAATAGTTTTTGATAGTTAAAAAAAAAATATCGATGTATCGAATCTATACTATTGAAAAACCATCGATATATCGACGATATTATCGTGACACTATCAAAGTTTAATCGTTTGAATTAAATTTGTGTAAAGGTCAATTAATATATCATGCTTAGACAGAACAAAACTTATTTCATAGTTTAATAAACACAAAACTGAAATTATATCCACTATATCACCAAAACAAAATTTTTGTTTTCCTCGGATTTTTGTTTCCCGATAGAAAGAAGTTTGGTATTACCCGGAATATCGGGATTTTTCGCTTATAAAAAGAAAGGGCTGATATTTTACTGTATAATAGTATTTTTTATTTAATTTAGAAAATAACGAAATTAATAGTATTAATAGTATTAATAGTATTAATTAACTATCGATACTATCGATAGTACTATTGATAGTTTGACACCTCTAGCGGGTATAAACTATCAATAGTTTTATTTTATTTTAATCGAGTAAAGGAAAACACAATCGATAGTTGAAAAAAAATTAACTATCGATACTATCGATAGTACAATTGATAGTTTGACACCTCTATCAAACATTATTATTTCGTAGTGGTTATTTTTTAGTGTTCATTCAACTTAAACATTAAAACGCGTTTTTAACGTTGTGGTTGGCAGAATAAAGAAATGATTTTTCTGCATGTTATCAATGTTTTTTTGCATTAGTTTTATAAAAATTTCACTGGAATTCCTCCGTTGAAACTTTTTATTAAACTAATGCAATTATTCATAAAATTAAAGGAAATTTTTTCACTTGTAATATGACATAAACACTAAGAACGGTTTACGAATAGTTTTGTTCCATTCCATAAACACAACAAAATCAAACTGTTTGAAATATTAGCCAAACAGAACAAAATCGTTTAGTTCGGTCTCTCATCGAAAACTGGTTTGTGAAAGTGTTTGTGTTCTGTTTAGAAATCAAAATGAAAATAAAGAAATGTTCTGTTTATGTTTACTGTGCACAACAAAATGATTGTGTTGAGTTTCAGCAAAAAGCAAAACAGAACGATAGAAAAACGTTTGATAGTGTTTAAATTCGAACTCTGATTGATATTGTTCCCTCTGTCATATTGTGAAACAACAATTCTTCTGTATAGATATTCAGGTTGTTTTGAGTATACAACTTTATGTAAAACATTAGTGTACGGCATTTTAGCAGATTTTCAAGATTTAAGTTACAGATTTGCTTAGCGTAATGCGATATTCCGCTACGCCTGCTACGGCCAAACACGTACCTGTCAATATTATTATACGTTACATTAAGCCTCTTCATATTTAAAGTGTCACAGCTAGCAAATAGTTCACATCCATACATTAGTGTTGGCAATAAATAAGTTTTCGCTAGTAGCATTCGAACTTCAAAAGGTGTGAAATACTGTTTCATCCATAGATTTCTTAACATTGAATGAGTTTTGCCACAAATAACATTTATGTGATTAGACCAGTTTAGTTTCTCATTAAAAATTACTCCGAGGTTTTTGGCAGTTTTAGCGATTTCAATTATTGAGTTGCCTAATAGGATTGATGGCAAAATAGTTTTTACAGATCTGGGTTTTCCAATAATCATGGCTTTAGACTTTTTTGCATTCAAACAAAGACCGTTCGTTGATGCCCATTCCATAATATTATTTAGATCGTAGTTAATCCTTACAATGCAATCATCGATACTAGATGGTTGACAACTTATTTAAAGTTGTACATTTCTTACTAGTTTTTAACAATAATTTCGTCACAAGCATTTTATTTATTTTGTTTTGTATTAAAAATTTTATGTTTTAAACAACAGTATTATATGGCGTTCACACCTAAATACTCGTTTTGCCAAAACACGTATTAAAGCTCATTGTTTTATTATGTACTAAAGTCCCTTATTCTTTTAAACTCGTTTTGACATAACACGTGTTTGGCATTTAGGTGTTAAAGCCATATTAGGCCGAGTTTTTATGATGAAGATTATATTTAAACATATTTTAAAGCAGTTTGTAACTGCTATTGTAACGTGGTTTTTATATTATTTCAATAAACCCAACATTTTAACAAAAAATGTTGTTTGATAAACGTTTGTTAATAATCTTGGAAATTACTGAGAAAATTTAACTAAACTTTAACTGACATCCCAAAAACTCGGCTTTAGTGTTTGAGATATAAAATGTTAACACAAGCCAGAAGTATGTGTATTCAAAAGTACTTGGAAAACATTTGGAAAATTTCTTAAATCAATTATATTTGTTCCGTCAAAAGTCCACAGATGCATACATATTTATGATCCATATTAAACTTAGTTTTCCTCAATCGCGATTACGATTAAAAATATGCTGTTAAACAAGATTAAAGGTTAATCGCAGTATTTTTAATTTAACAAAATTCTTTCAAATTACTTTCAAAAAAACAAAATTCAGCATTTATTTTAGATTAATATAAGATTTTTAAAGGTTCCCTGCGAAATAGATATATGATTTATTAACTAATTAAGGGCACGTCATAAATACGCTAGCAATTGTTAAACCAAACTGCAGATATATGGAACAGTCAGTGCTTCATTATGAAATTTTTGTAATTAGCAACCAATTATATATAATACTAGCTGACCCGGTCCACGTTGTTGGACCTTACAAAGTCTGTTGTGGTCTTTTATAACTCTGTTTAAAAAGTTTTCTTGGATCTCAAGCTTAAGACGACTGTACCCGAAACTTTTAAAATAAATTAATAAAAAATTTCAAAAGATAGTATTATTGTTTGAAATGAAAAATTGTAATTTTGATTACCATTTGTTTATTTGTTAAGTAATAATTATCACAATTATTAAGTGTTTTGGTATTAATGTTAAAAAAAACTTTAACTACTATTATTGAAAATATTAAAAATTAAATAAATTAAGATTATTATTGCAATGCTAATCTGTGAACTATATTTTTTGTTTGACCATTTTCGGCAAATATAAATAAATCACTGGGTTTGCCTACTCTGGAGCAGGCTACATATAACTGTCCATGTGAAAAGCATGGATTTCCCAAATCCAAACCGCAAACATTCATAGATTGGCCTTGAGATTTGTTTATGGTCATGGCAAAGGCTAGTCTAATTGGGAACTGCAAGCGTCTAAACTGTATTGGAAATGAACCGGGTATTTCTGTTACTTATATTATAATAATAAAATCATACGAAAAATAATAACTTCTATGAATGGTTAATATTTATGTGGAAATAAAACGGAAATTGACGAAAAATAGTAACTCCCATGTATGGCTAATATTTATGTGCAAATAAAACGCCTAAATTTGTGTTTAAAAATTAGTTCTGTGCCTAAATACATTGCATTTAATAATATTATGAATATGACTGAAAAAAATATACGTTTTCGTGAATATTTTAACACCAGCGCCACCTACAGGTGAAAAACTTTGTCAGCAACTTTAGTTTTATGTACATAATATATGTTGCGAATTTGAGCTAAATTGGACCGTAAATAAATTTTTGGGAAAATCTCGACCCCAGCGCCACCTATCGGGTACAAAAAAAGTTATGCAAATCGGAGAACCAAAGGAACATATGGTATGAATACGAAGTCGCTAGCATTAGTGGTTCAACAGTTATTAGAGTACCAACATACGCACCAACGTTTTTATATATTAAGATAATATAAATCCTAAATATGTTGTATTTTGATTATTTTTTTAAATTTTCCGATCGGTCAGATCTTAAAAAATTATTTACAATCCACAAAAAAAATTTAGTATCGAAATAAAGTTTCGTATTTTAATAAAAAAAAAAGATTCGTTCACCGAGGCGAAAATCGTTTCATATATGAACATATATAAGCTTGTATATGATCATATATGGATAAAGCTGATCATATACAAATTTATATATGATTATATATGTTCATAAATGATTCGATTTTCACCTGGGTGTACAAATAAACATTCTTAATAATTAACTTGTTAAAACATACAACACTATTTGTATACATTTAAGTTATTTATAAAATATAAAAAGAAAATATGTTTCATTGGTAGTTTTATCAGTAAATTTGAGAAATCTTTGGAAATTTAAAAACAAAAATATATCAAGGGCAGCAATTTAAAAGTTGTAAATAAAAATGCGGTATATAAAACATAATTTCAAGTAATAATCGAAGGATTTTTGTTCGATTACGATTAAACAATGCGATTAATTGCGATTTCGATTATAATCGATTTGCCATCTCTAATCCATATTCAATACAAAGCCGATCTAGTGATGACGGTCTTTATGTTGTAATGATGATCATAGCTCAAATACGCAAGCGGGGTTGCTCATTTTTATCTATGTTAATGTACAATGGCTCGGGAGCAGTTTGGTATTGAAAATTAGTTAAATCAGTCCACTGACTATATAAGAAGGTACCTCAAATTTTTCCTTACAACGGGTATCTTTTAATACAATTGTATGGCAGTGTCTGAATTATGGCTAATAATATTTTATACCCTAAACTTTTTTTACTACAAACCAGTTTTCACATATAAAATAGTTTTTCCCCTTAAAATTATTTTGTAATTTCTTTTATTCAGGATTTACCACCAAAAAAATTGTCTTATTATTTTGCTAAGTTATGTACAGTTTTTTTTGTACATCAAACCAATTAAATGAAGAATCTAAAAGCTTTTGTAATGCCAATGAAACAATGGCTCCAAATGATACAGAGCTGATAACGATAGCAACAAGTCGTATTTCCAACGCGTCCTCGATTAGTGTAAAAGCAGCAGCTGCAAATTCAGTTTACTCCAGACAAACACAATTATCAGAAGAAAAGACCGAGGATACAAATTTCCAGAAAATTGATTGTAAGTACCATACCGTCAGCGAAATTTAAATAGACGCATTTAAACTTCATGGATTATTTATTTAACATGAGTCAATGTTTTATAAAATGTTTTTGCTTAATCAGTATATTTTTAGTCTGGAGAACAAGTTAAAAGTTAAAATGCATTTAATGTTATTTTTAATTTATAACGAGCTTTCAACCTTCGTATATTTAAAAAATAAAGCAAATCAAACATATTAGCTAGGTTGATACTAGTATCTCGATCTGGCTAAAGATCTCATCAGAACCCAAAGTTTTAGGAAAGCTAAAGCCTCCTGAATAGGCAGAGCTTCAACAAAAAACCTATTAATCATCAAATTTGCTGCATTTTTATCTTCTTAGTAATTAAACATGTGGCTATGGTATTTTCCTAACAAGCATCATCATGGTAGTCAACGTTTAATAAAATGTCTTTGCTCAATCAGTATATTTTTAGTCTGGAGAACAAGTTAAATGCATTTAATGTTATTTTTAATTTATAACGAGCTTTCAACCTTCGTATATTTAAAAAATAAAGCCAATCAAACATATTAGCTAGGTTGATACTAGTATCTCGATCTGGCTAAAGATCTCATCAGAACCCAAAGTTTTAGAAAAGCTAGAGCCTCCTGAATAGGCAGAGCTTTAACAAAAAACCGATTTATAATCAATTTTGCTCCATTCTTGTCTATTTGGTAATCAAACACGTGGCTAGGGTATTTTCCTAACAAGCATCATTATGCCGGTCTTTAAAAAGTTATTTACTTTTGGTTCAATATTCTCTGATTTGGCCATAATGCTAAATTGGTAAAAATTTATCTTTGAAAATTTTTCTTCAGGAAAAGTGTTTTTATCCAACTTTTTTGTGCAGCATATTAAATAAGTAATCGATAAAGTTTATATGCGACTTTTTAAATTTGGCTGACTGTAGTTTAAAATTTCTATTTAATATTTTTTTTTGTATTAAAAACAAATTTTAGCTTCTTTAGCTTGTCTAACAACAACAGCATCAACAGCTTTAAATGCATCGGGTAAACTTCAAATTATTATTGATAAATTATTGCAAGCAAAATGAGTAAGTTAATCTGAATTAAGTTCTACCAATCAAGTTTTGCAATATATATTTATTTTAAGAAAACTGGAACTGCAATTAAAATGTGTTAATACATCATCACAAAATGAAATTTCAGAATTTTAAGTGATCATCAACAATTTTTAATAGACATCATTATGGAAATGCGCAACTTTACGGTAAATAGAATAAAACGATTTCTTAAAATATGTACAAATAGTTATTTGACTGTATCTATTTTCAAGCAGCAAACATCATCAGAAACCACGAGTTCATATCCAACATCTAGTACCCCAAATCGTTCTGTAGTTTCCAAAAATTCTTCAACATGTTTGGATAATTTTAGTGTTAATAATCCACAAATTCCTATTGCACCCAAAGACAATTTGACACACTCAAGTATGTATATTTATCTACTGCTGTTCATTTATGGTTTTATAAAAGTTTATTAAAAAAAAATATATATTTTTAATTTTATTAAACAGTCAATGGTGCCGATATTAATCGAAGTTATTTGGATGCCAATAAATCGGATTATTCCATAAATGATTTAAGTTTATTTTTTAATCAAAGGCGTTTTTCAATGCCAACATCTTGGACTTCTCCGCCTCAAGCGCTATTAAGCGTTCTTACAGAAGTGTCTTCACAAGATGAACTTAATTACCACCAAGATATTTTAATGGGACCTTCAACTCGTGAGACAGAAATGACAAACTTTAAACTTTTATTAAGTAAAGTTAAAGAAATTGTAGAAGACTCTTACAGTGACAATACGGAATTATCCGAAGCTACACAAAATTTAGAAACCGTTTTGGATTCTATTATAAAAACCGAAGAATGCAGAAGAAAAAGTTTAGATTAACTTATTATATGCATCTATCCATCCATTCATCCTTTCTAATGTTATTATAACTATATTTGCAATTATTTTAATTAAGCTTTAAAAATCAAGAGATTCTTTACATATTTTTTAACATTCCACAGTATTTTTATTTTTTATACATACATACCACACATATATAATTGTGTATTATTTTTCAATATTTTGTATTAAAAATTTATTTTTATAGAATTTATCTTAAATAAAGATTTATCACCAGGGCAACCAGAAATGTGCAATATCAAGTTTTTTTCTGTGCGTTGTATTGATAAATGGATAAGATATTTATACATTTCAGAACAATTTACGAACTATGGCATCGATTTGTAAGAGCATATTTTTGCATATTTATCTCTTAATATCATATTTTTGTATATTTTGATCTTAAGAGCATATTTTTGATAAAAAAAAAAAAAAATCGTAGTTTTGAGCAAATTTTTTGTAATTTTTAGAACATCCGTCTATTTTTAGAGCATATTTTTCGTTCTTTTTTTTATTTTCCATTATCAAATTATTTTATTTTTCATTAAAAAAATTTTCAATATTTTTTTAATATTTTCTGGGGTTTGCAAATTTTAATATTTAAATATCCTGTATTTAGACTGCACCGATTTAGGTATTATTAATGCTATATCTCCCTCTTTCTTAGCATCTGAAATAAATTCCACAAAAGTTACCTCAACTGAATTGAAAAATAAATTTTTAAATACAGGTTTTTAAAGAAAAATGCATGGATGGTAACCGATTCGATTCAAGTATTACCGATACTACGGTATTTTCTTTTATCTCATTAACGGTGTTTTAGGGGTAGCGATATTTCAGTTATTTCGGTAACGGTTTTAAGCGTATTTAAGCAGTAACGGTATTTTAGTTATTTCGGTAACGCTATTTTAAGGATAACGAGATTTTAGTTATTTCGGTAACGGTATTTTAAGGGTAACGTTATATTAGTTATTCAGGTAATCTCAATGCACACCGATATTTTTTTTAGCTCCATTATGCCCGAGTTCCAATGACTGGCTAGTTTATGAACAAACCTTGGGAAAATATATTTATTTAAATCGATTTTTTTTTCAGATTTTTCCGGATATTTTCGGTAACGATATTTTATATATAACGATATTTCAATTATATCCGTAACGGTGTTTTAGGGATAACGGTATTTTAGTTATTTCGGTAACGGTATTTTAAGCATATTGATATTTTAGTTATATCGGTAACGCTATTTTATGGATAACAACAGTCAACTGAAAGGGTTTTAAATCGATAACGATATTTTAACTGTATTGCCTGCCATCCCTGGAAAATTGTGATGTTAAGAGCATATTTTTAAAATTTTAAGACCATATTTTTCGTTTTTTATGGGCATGAAACCGATTTTTTAGAACATATTTCTGGTTGTCCTGTTTATCACAAATATTGTACATGTCTGTTATTTTTCTTACTAGGGAATTATTTTAATGGAGAACACCGAATGAGCTGAAATTTATATTTTAAATTGTATATATTTAAGTGTTTTCAATTCGGTTAATCGATTAACCGATTCTTCGATTAATCGCCTCAATTTCGGTTACTGTCGAAACAAATAATTTAAAACTCAAATAATTATTCTACGCGAATAATCGTATAAAATGGGTCGATTAACGGGTTAAATTGGATTTGAATGGATTTTTACCCAAAACTTATAAAATTTCATAACTTTGGCTAAAAAATGAAAAGAAAGACTTAATTTTTTTTTTTACAAACAAATAATTTTCACGTTTTTACATAATATAGAACTAGTACATTTACAATACTTGTTATTTTTTGCGTTTTTATATAAAAAAAAAAATTTAAAAGGTTAATTTTCTATAGTATTTTTATTCGTTTTAATATTTTTTTTTAAATTAATTACATAGAAATTTTTTAGCACAATTTTTAAAATACAAAGATTTTATTGAAAAAGTTCAAAGATAACATTCTAAAGTTGTATTCTTACATATATTTAGTTAGAATATTCTTCTACCTCAAGTCCAAAATCTAATATGATATTGTCATATTAGATTTTTATTTGTAGCTTTTAAAAAGTTTTGATTTTATGATAAGGTTTACCAATCAGTCAGTTTTTACTCAAAAGCAGACAAAAATTCTCATAAATTAGATTTTGTCGGCTGTATGTAATGTCTGAAGATTAGGGTGAGGCCTATGAAAAAATTGAGTCATTCCACATAAAAGCATCAAGAAATATTTAATTTTCGACCTCTATCGCCTTCAGCTTTAACTAAACTGTGTATGCAAGGTAAGTGTCATAAAAATATGCCATCGTCTATGTTTTGGGTGGCTAGATCTTACCGTTGTGGAAATATATTCTTTGACAATTCATGTTAAAGCTACTGCTAGCATGCTTTAAATAAAATTAAAATTATTTAAAAAAACTGTGTTTTTAAAATTCTAAAAAAATATGCTAATTATAAATTATTCCCCTATGCCGTTGTTAAATCCCTATATGGAACTATTACGGAATCCAAAGTTAAGAATACAAATCTGAAAAAAGATACTAAATGTAGTACAAAGAAAGATTTACCTACATAAAAATATTTAATTGACAAATTTAATTACAAAAGTACCCAGTCAAGTACAGTCTGTAAAATATCGGGCAATGAACTTTTTTAAAAAGCTGTAACTTTTTTATTTCTGTAAATTTACCAATAAAATTTTCACCGTAGCAAGTATATAAAAATCCGGCTATGCATTTCCGACATTTCAATACCATTTCTAAATTATTATTATTTATTTTTGATAAAATTAAAAATTAATTTTTTTTAAATAAATCCAATTCATTAAAACTCGCTTCTGTCGAAATTTGCTGCAATTCCTGTTTGTTTGTGAAAAAAATTTAAAAACAATTTCATTAGGTTGTTTTATTTTAAATTTTTTGTTATTATTCATTCCATAAAATCGTTAAGATTTCTTTATTATAATATAATAATAATGTCTTATCATATTATTACATAAAATAAAATTATATTTCAAATTTATTTCATTATTGCTGTTTATAGAACTTTGTATCTACCCTTATTGAAGACATGATGTGCCGAACTTAATTTTAGTAATTCTTCCTTAATAAGGCGGGTAATTTCGCGTTTAGCCTTTTGTACAGCTAATTCACTGCAACTTTCAATGGCCAAATATAGTTTGCGTTCTCCTTCGGGAGGATTTTTACCAGTCGGTACATATGTGCCACGCACAGTTAGACCAGCCTCAGAATATTCGGATATTGAGCCAAAGCCTCTTTTGAAGTGACTTTCCAACGTGCCTGTTGAGGGAAATCATTGATTTCCAATTCTTCTTCGTATTTTGTAAAGGAATTAGGCTGAGCGGGAAGCAAACCAGTAATGGTAGTAGCTTCTTCATCATCCTTGGGTTGATAGTTGAGTTTATTGTTAAGTTTGGCAGCCAATTGTTCCACTACGGAGCGGGCAGTAATCATTGGCTGTCCGCTACCAGAACCTTTCATTATTGATTCGGCGGATACTTGAGAGCTAGCCTTACCATCGACTCCTAAATTTTTGTTGGTACTTATTTAGAAGCCAGACGTTTAGCTAGCTCAAGTTTATCCGAGCCAACAGCACCAGCTACTGGAGCAGTAGCAGTATTAGTAACAGCAGCAGTTCCAGCCGAAATGACTGTACTGCCAGCCGTAGGGGTGGCTACCATAGTAACTGCTGGCGTAGGTATAGACGTATCTTTGACTGTACGTTTTGCAAGCAAAAAGTTGTTCAATTTGTTGATCAATATCTTGTTCAATATCCTCTTCATCATCCGAGTCTGCCAGACCTAATGCTGCTTTCTGAAGTTTTTTACTTTCCTTAGCGGCATTAGCTTCTTGCTCATCGAATTTAAAACCTTTACCACTGAAACCACCACCGGTATGAACTTTTTTGCCGTCCGCTTCCTGGGCATTTTTATAGTCAGTCCATAGTTTTTGCAAATCATCCGGTACCGGAGTTTCGGCTAGTTCTAAAGCTCTTATAATATCGCCCGCATAACGACCTTGTTCGTATGTGAGGAATGTCCAAGCACTACCCTTTTTCCCAGCTCTACCAGTACGACCGCATCTGCAAAAGAAATGCATTTTAATATGACATACTTGCTTATATTGTTAAATAGCCTACAATTAACATCGCTTATCTTACCTATGAACATAATCCTCATAGTGATTGGGTACATCATAATTAACAACTAAAATTAAATCCTTGACATCTAAACCACGAGCTGCCACAGAAGTGGCTATTAATAAACGCACCTTACCAGATTTAAAGTCCAAAATTGTAGAATCCCTATCGAATTGATCAATGCCACCGTGTAAACTCATGCATGGATATGAGGCCTTCATTAGATCGCGCAATAGTATATCGGCGTTCTCTTGTTTGTCGACAAACACAATTATGCTGCCCTTTTCCTGATAGACACCTAATAGTTCCAAAAGTTTAAAGAATTTCGCATCATCTTCCATTATGGCAACATTTTGTGTGACATCCTTGCAAACTATCGAGCGACCACCTACAATAACTTCAATTGGTTTTTTTAATATGCGACGAGCTAATGCCTCCATTTGCCGGGGAAAAGTGGCACTAAACATAACCGTCTGACGATCTGGTCGAACATTATCAATGATACGCATTACCTGTGGTTCAAAACCCATATCGAACATGCGATCGGCTTCGTCCAGCACTATGTATGTAACACGGCGTAAGTTGGTGACGCGACCCGAATTAGCAGCCAACATATCTATCATCCGTCCCGGTGTACACACTATAATTTCGGCGCCTCTCTTTAGTTCTGCAATTTGTTCCGAAATACCCGTACCACCGTAGACACAGACTGCTCTCAAGTTTAAACTTTTCGCAAATTTCCTTATGTCTTTGCCAATTTGCATGCACAGCTCACGGGTTGGGGCCATTATAATTGTGATGGGTCCATCACCGTCTTCTAGGGGCGGTTGATCCAGAATGTGCCTAAACATGGGTAAAATAAATGCTAGCGTCTTGCCACTGCCAGTTTTTGCAATACCTATAAGATCTCGTCCTGACATTATGGCTGGAATCGCTTGACACTGTATGGGAGTAGGTTTTTCAAAGCATAATTTTCTTAAGATATCCATTTCCTTCTTGCTGACACCACATTGAGCCCAAGTCTGCAGGTATATAAGATAAAAAAAAGAAATTATTGAATTGAAAAATTAAAATACTTAAATTAAAAATGTTTAACAAATTAAAAGTCTCGCGATGTGGGCATGGTCATTTAGACTTATACACGCAGGTAGAAAAATAAAACGGCATCGTGTCTGGTCGGTGCTGGCCTTATACAGGTAAACCCCGCAAAAGGTACAAAAAAACTTGAACTGGGAGAGCATAGCTTTATCGATATGCTGGTATCATTTAAAAAGTTCTTTGCAGTTTTGTTTTCTGCCAATTCACTACCGCTAATAAATTATTAAATTATTATTATAGTTGGCAACCCTGCTATGGAGAACTAGAAAATTTGTTTGCGTTCCCAGAAAATTAATTAAAATTAAATAAATTAATTGTTTAATAGTAGAAAATATTTAAAAAACATTTTAAAAGCTGTAATAATAATAGTGGTTATTTTTTTTTGTTTGTAAAAAGTTGGTGATTTTATCAATATTTTGTCAATAATATAAACAAAATATTCTGCTGCAAAAATATAACAAAGAAGACGGAAAAAAAAAATAAAAAAGCATCTGCGCCATTTGTACTTGTACATAAGCGCATCTAACTTTATTTAAGCGGCACCTTTTGTTTTGTTTGTTTACATCATAAACGTCTTATTGTTGGAAAATTATTTTATTTTTGAAAAAGATTTTAATTAGCAAATTTATGATGTCAACCTCAAAAAAAACATTTACTTGCCCTAAATGTAAAAAAAAATGTCAAAGACAACCAAAATAGTCTTGGATGCAGTTTTTGTGGCACGTTTTATCACAGTGTTTGTTTGAAAATAACAAGGGATCAACATTCTTTTTTATATCGGCACAAAAGTTTTAAATTTACATGCCAATCTTGCACTGCTAATGAATCAAATGTGGAACAGGCTGATGACGTCACTTGGACTACTAATAATATCGCTCAAAACAACATTTCAAATTTAAGTGAGGATTTATGCAGATGCTTTACAGATTTTTCGTCCTCCCTGGAGAAGCAACAAAACAATTATAAAGCTGAGCTGGAAAAACAACTACAGAGTTCCATTAAAATATTCCAAGAAAAAGTTGACGAGATTCTAAATGCTGTTCGTACGGAATTCTCGAACAAAATCCATCAGCTGGAGGATGAAGTGCGTAGTTGTTCCAATGTTGTAAATCAGGTAGATAAAACATTGAGAGAAAAAATACACAATCTTGAGACTCAAAATGATATTTTACAACGAAGGCTGAATAGAGCGAATATTGTTATAAACGGTTTACCGAAGGGAATTAAAGATCTTCGAACACCGGTGGCTCGGATTGCTTCAATCTGTAATATTGAATTGTGGCATATTGACATACAACATTGCTGTTATATAAGGGGAGGGAATTCAGTCTTAGTGAAATTTAACTCTGTTTATACTAGAGACTGCATTATGTCAAATTATTCCCAAATTAACTATATAAAGCTTAATGATGTTATTGGTGGACGTGTTGCGAGTCGAATTTATTGTATGATCATTTGAATGATTCTTCTTCTAAGCTAGTGTACATTTGCCGTAAATTATGGGAAGGAAGAAAAATAAGAAAATTCAAACTTATTAATGGCGATAGACCAAAGGCAAATATAGCTTTCTTCAATGGGCTAGAGAAAGTTTTGGATCTTAGGCAATGTGCAGAATTGATGGAAGATGCCCCGGCAAATAGCATGTCTGCGTCCAGTTCATCTATTGGTCGTCCTTCGAGTAGTTAATATTGTAACATATAGTTTATGCAGTACCTGGTAAATTTTATTATTTATATATTTATATTTATTTAATTTGTTAATTTTCTGGTAATGATACTTGTAAACTCATAGTCATTCTGCTGGATATTTTTATTAGCTAAATTTATTTTTTTTTTTTTTTTTATTTTCAATCTGCTTTACATGCGAATTTATTTAATATATATTACTGTTTGTTATTATTAATATGTCTGTTAATTTAAATTTAGGCCCCTGTTGTCCATGACAACACATACTTGCGTTCTAATTTAGCATACTTAGTAAATGGTTTCAACATTGGTCACTTTAATTGTCAAAGTTTTATGACAAGATCGTCTTCATCAAAACTTGATGAAATAAGGCATATTCTTCGAGATTGTCTTTTAGATATTGTAGGAGTTAGTGAAACTTGGTTAAAGAAAAATATATCCTCACAAGTTATTGCGATACCGGGATATACTTTCCACAGGAATGATAGGCATGATGAGAGAGGAGTTAGTGTTGGTGTAGGCATTAACGGTAATAGTTGGACTAGAAATGGACCGTTGGATAAGAAAAGAGGCGGAGGTGTGGGGTTTTTTGTTTCTAACAAATTAAAGCTAAAGTTGTTTATAAAATCAGATGATTATGGTAAATTTGAGTCAATTTTTATTGAAGTTGAAACACAAGGGGCCAAGTTTTTACTCGGAGTTGTTTATCTTCCTAATAAGAATGCGGAGAATATTAGAATTATGGAGGAACGATTAAGTGATATGCTGGTTAAGTACTCTAACATTATAATTATGGGTGACTTTAATTTAAACCTGTTTGATATAGTGCACTCCAATACAGTTCATTCATTCTGTCAGAGACTAGGACTATATTGTCTTCATAATAGCCTCCCTACTCCCTTCGATGTATCGCGTTCATCTACTTCGTTATCGGACTTTTTTCTTGTGAGTCCTTCCGTATCTGTCATATTGTCCAATCAGATGCAGTGCCCAGCAATATCACATCATTCTTTTATTTTTATGAGTGTTTCTACTTTTATTACACCTATCGATGATTATGTTGAGTTTAAAGACTACAACAATGTTGACTTTGAGTTGTTGGAAAATCAGGTGCTCCAATTTGACTTTACTGAATTTTTTGGTAGTCCAAATATTGATAACCAACTTTGTAGTTTGATGGAGTGTATTGACCTTTTGCATTCACAGGTTCCCGTCAAAAGGTGTAAATTTCACGTAGCTAATGAAAACTGGTTTAATACACCAGATATTCAATTTAATCTATCTCTAAGAGATTTGGCTTTAATGGAATATCTTCGTTTCCCCTCACAGGAGAACTGGAGAATTTATTGTAGGACTAGAAATAGAGCTAAAACTGTTATTCGTAATGCTAAAAGGAATGCTCATTTTAATCAATTTAATAACCTTGATGCTAAGGGTATGTGGAAAATTTTAAGATCCAATGGGGGTGTAGAAAATGTAGAATTTGTTGATAATTTAGATGCAGTTGAATTAAATAGGGAATTTTTGTCTCATAGGACAGTTGATACCATCGACCCTTTTAGCTCCAATCTGAATTTTGTTTGACAATGGCTTTTCATTTCGTGCTATTGATTTGAATGAATTATATTTCGCATTATGTAATATTAAATCTAATGCATCTGGTCCAGATGGTTTGCCGTTAAGATTTTTGAAAATTATTTTCCCATATGTTCAGAAGCAATTTTTGCATCTATTCTAACTTGCTCTGTATTTCCTTCCAATTGGAAAGTTGCAAAGGTTGTTCCCATTAGTAAAAATGGATCAAGTAATGAATTAAGGCCGATATCTATAGTTCCTATATTATCCAAAATTGTAGAACACGTTATGAAGGAACAAATGGTAGAATATTTGGATAAAAATCGCTTAATTAGCCCTTATCAGTCAGGATTTCGCCGTGGTTATAACACAGCATCATTACTAGTAGGTCTTACAGACTCAATTAGAAGAATTTTGGATAAAAATGATATAGGAGTTTTGTTATCACTCGATTTATCAAAAGCTTTGATCGAGTTAGTCACACAATTTTAATTAGTAAACTATGCAATTTCTTTAAATTTTCCCAATCGGCTTGTATGCTGATTTTTTCTTATTTGACAGAAAGACGTCAATATGTTCATTGTAGGGGGTCTGTTTCTGATTGGTCGACAGTGACAAGCGGTGTTCCACAGGGATCTGTGATTGGACCTTTGCTATTTTTACTCTATATGAATGATATGATGAGTATTGTTGAAGGGTTTTCTTGCGAGGCTTTTGTTTTTGCAGATGACATTCAGCTTCTTTTTTCTGGTGAGCGTCAGTTTTCTGATGTATTGGAGCAGGTGATAAATTATATGTCAGATGTCTCAGATTGGATGTCTAATTGTAATCTTTGTATTAATCCTAGGAAAACTAAGGCAATGATTTTTAAATCTCCTAGGTCTGACGTCAATTTGATATCGTGGTGAATGGTGTTAATATTGAGTTTGTAGAATGTATTAAATGTCTGGGAGTCTTAATTGACTCAAGTCTTAATTTTGATCAACATATAAACTGGTTGTGTTCTACTATAAATTTTACGTTACGTCGATTATATTCTTTGAATCTTTATCTACCAATTCATGTAAAAAAGCGCGTTGCGCATGCACTATTGATGTCCAATATATTGTATTGTGCTGAAGTTTTTACAGGTGTAAAGGGTCGGGTAATGCGTAGATACAACCTTCTTTTCAATCGAATTATTCGATTTAGGGCCAAGCTTAGAGAATATGCCTGCTATAACAATGTTTAAACCTGTTTAAACCTTTCTAAACCTTTTTATTCACAAATTTATTAAATTTGTTAGTATACATCTGATATTTGAACGCAACTATATTCATTAGGGACATTTTTTTGAGAAGGATAAATGAGGAGTATTATATACGTTTGTGTCTATTATTATATATTTTTTTTATTTTTTGTTACTTTTAAAAACTGTTTAATTTAAAATTTATTAATTTAAATATAATATATAGTTTTTCTATTCTTTCTTTTAACTTCTAAAGTTTTTATTCTTTTATAATAATATACTATTTTATATTAATTATATTGTTAAATTTATAGTTTTTTTTTTTTATTTATATAATACAGTAGTCTTGTGTAGTAGATATTTTTAGCCATATATGGCCCTCTGGGCTCGGTTATTTAAAAGAATAATAAAAAAAAAAAAAAAAAAAAAAAAAAGAACACAAGATTCGCTAATACCCTCATTTAAACACCACTCTCTCTGCTCGAGTTTTTAATAAAATAAACGAAAAATTAATGTTTTGAAGGTAAAATACATATTTTTTAAAAATTCGAACTTTCCTCATAGTTACATGAAATGCAACACTGGTCCCATCAAGTACCACCTGTTAATAGACTACTGTCAAATTTTGAGCAAGTTCCGTCATTTACTTTGCGTGGATTTTTTTATAAAATGAAAAAAAAAAGATAATTTCCGTCAATCAAACCACGGAAAAGCATGATATATACTATGGGGACTCTGCACCATCGATTTCAATGGTAAAAAAGTGGTTTACTGACTTTCGTTGTGGTCGCACAAGTACAAATGACGCTGAACGTTCTGGACGGCCAATTCAGGTCAATACACCCGAAAATGTCGAAAAAACACACGATATAGCGTTGGCCGATCGAAGAGTAAAAGTGCGTGAGATTGTTGATGCCATAGGCATATGGGCACGAAAAAGTTATTTTTCATCAAGATAGTGCACGGGTGCACACGTGTTTAGTCTCAATGGCAAAATTCCATGAATTGGGCTACAAATTGGTACCTCATCCGCCATATTCTCCGGATTTAGCCCCTATTTTAGCTTCCTATTTCCAAACCTAAAGAAATGGCTCGGTGGAAAGAGATTTAGCTCCAACGATGAAATTATTGATGAAACAAATGCCTATTTTATGGACCTCGAAAAATCCTATTTTTTGGAAGGGATACAAAAATTAGAGAAACGTTGGACTAAGTGTATTGAGCTAAAAGGAGATTATGTTGAAAAATATTTTTTTTTTTTGAAAAAAAATTCTGTGTTTCATTCAAAAATTCACGGACTTGATCTTGATCCGCTCTCATATGTTAATTATGCCAAATTAATATGTGGACCTCTTACGCAATTCAAAGTTATGGATAAAAATCTATAAAAAGATACTAAATAAAGTATCAAAAAAGATTTACATAGAAAAAATAATAGCGGTTTTCATTCTTGGTGTTATATTTACTACGATTTGTTCACTACAAAGCCTGAGTGTCTTTTTTTAATGTATGATAAATTTATAAATCAGCTGATTTTTGTTGTTCGCCACATATGTATGTATCAAAAATTATTTTAATTTGAGAAAAATGCCAAAATTTACAGAAAAAGAAAAAATCACAAATTCATTACTGCATAATGCAAAACGTTTTCGTTTTAACTGGGTTTTTCGATATTTTATTAAATTTTTCCAATAGTTGAGACAAAATACATTTTTTTACGGCAGAACAGTCAGCTGTTTTTTTGGTGATAAATTTATCACGCGTGTTTACCACAGTTTTTTGTGGTAAATTTTAGTGCAATACATTTTGTTGTTACTTCTGGTAAATTCTGATAAATTTATCAAACTTACACCTTTACCCAGATCTACAAGGGTTGTTTACTACCAAGAATGAATACCGCTAATGTATTGAAAAAAATAACAGTTTTTGCAAAAGTAGTTGAACATAATTGCTCATAACTTTTTAACGGTTTAGCTACAAGAGTCATTGATGCCTTATTTTAAAGGTACTTACTGGTGCATAAAAATAGTTCACTTCTTGACGGTAAAATGCATTTTTTTCAAAATTCGTGCTTCAAACCGCTGTATTTCAAAAAACTGGTTTTCTAAAATTTTTTAAAAAATATATGTTAATTATCAATTATTCTGCTATACCGCCACCAAAATCATATGTGGTACTCCTGCATGTTTCTGATTTATCGGCTTTTTAGTTAAATTTTTTCACATTTTTATTCATAAGTCAGGATACCATAACATCTCCATGTAGAGATTTGGACAAGCCATAGGAAACTAATTTTTTTTTAACATATAATTTTGACAAATTTTTAAAAAAAATCAGTTTTTGAAATACCGCTTTTTGAGCCTCGGTTTTTGAAAACAAAGCATTTTGCCGTGGATAAGTGAATAATAAACAATTTAAGTAGCTTTAAAATGATTTATCAATGGCTCTCGTAGCTTAAGCCGTTAAAAAGATATGGAATATTATGAACCAATACTTTTTGAAAATTTTCGAATATTTTTCATATCTTGAAAACGCGATCTGCTAGGATTAGCTGTCCTACATTTGCAAGAAATTATTAGTGTCCGACCGAACAGTTCGGTCAAAAAACTATATTTTGTCGGTTTTTTGATATCTAGAGGCATGATGACAAATTTTGGTATTGGAAACATGTTTGTTGAGCCGATTTAATTCGATTTTGTGTATAAAATTTAAGAGAAAAGCCGAAGTTTAGCTATAAAGTTAAAAGTTCGGCCGCCGAACTATTTTCGATTTGGCCGAACTTTCTGTGGCCGAACAGTGATTTCATTGCTTAATTACAGACACTTGACACTCAAAATAGCATCTAATCAGTCCAATAAACATTTTCCATCCTCCAAATTTATCCATAATGCTTTAAAATACCGAATACAGACCAATGCATTTTCTGGCCGAACTGTTCGGTCGGACACTAGAAATTATACTTATATGATGTACATATTCTAAACCAATTTTGGTTGCATTCAGAAGGGGTGCTGAAAGGCAAGTGGTTGATTTTATATGTTTTCAGTCACAAGTAGAAAAAATACTAACTGCAAAGTATCGAAATGGTGTTGGAGACTCACAATGGAAGAAACTACCAATCAAGCACACAATAATTATGTGCGTCTAAACTACTAATTCGATCTTAATAAAATTTGTGGGATATTACTCAGAATGATTACGGCTTTAAACAAAAACTTCCTCTAGATAATGATGGAAAAACACAGTATGCACCAACAGAGCGACAAATTACCCAGTTTTTGAAAAAAAAAAACATTTTTGAAGGCGTGTAACTTTTGTTTCCGTTGACGAATTTCTATTTATTTTTAATATTTGTAATCTTGAATAACGTATAAAGAAATAGCATATTAACATGGGCCTATATCTTTTACCGTTGCAATCTTATTTAAACTCAAAGATACCCCCATTTTTTTTTAACATGTGCCTTTATTTCAAAACTGATTTTTCTTCTTTGATATAACTTATATAAGAGACTTGTAAGTGTATTTTATAACTTTTTAACGTACATATGCATTTTGGTGCAATTTTCAAAATTCAGAAATATATTAAAAATTTGTGTGAAAAAGGGAAAAACAAAATTTTTTTCAGAAAGTGGGGCACTTTGTCGCTTTGTGGTGCACCCTGTGTTTCTCCACCATGTTTTTCAGGACATTTTTGTTGAAGCCCGTG
>CM037852.1:32163221-32183460 GCA_021234595.1 Delia radicum | reverse complement strand
TCAACCGTTAAAAAGTTATAAACGACTATTTTTGCTATTTTTTCGAATAAATGAAACGTTTATGTACGACTACTTTTGTAAAATTTTTAAATATTTTTCATATTTAATTTGAAACAAGATTTTTTCGCATCCTCTGGGACTAGCTTTTCTACACTAGCTATCCTATACCTAGATTGGTTGAAATCGGAAAGGGTGGAGGAAAACGGATGGTTGATTTTATATTTTTTCAGTCTATAGGAACACTCAAGAAAATATGTGTACAAAAACAATTTTTGGCATTAAAAAAATATTACGTTTTTGAAAATACACAGAAAAAACTAAAAATCGTGTTTCAATTAAATATATGTTGGTTCAATTAAAAGTTTAATTGAATTCGGTCCTATTAAGAAATTGTAGTTTCAATTAAAATAAATTTGTAACTATTTAATTTGATTGTATTTGTATTTTCAATTAAGGTTTTAATCATATCTATTAAAAAATTTATTAAATATTGTTTTTAATTTCAAACAAACTATTAAAACTTTAAAAAATGGACAAAATTTGGGGAAAATCGCTAAAAAAATTAAAAACAATTACTAAAATGGGGTAAAATCGCCAAAATTTACAAAAAGCGTCATATTAAAAAAATGCAAAAATTAAAAAAAATATGATCAAAATTGAAAAATAAATCGCTAAAATCGATAAAATTGAAAGAAAAAAAAAATCTTTAACTTCAAGCTCATATATTAGTTCTCATGTAGTGAGTTAACTAGTTTATATGAATGTTTGATGTTTGGTATGGGATTGTTACCACGCTTTCAAAACGTGTTCTGATGATGGGAGCCTAGAAAATTCCCGAAATAGATCTATCAACACATTCCTGAAAGGGTCAAAGAATAAATTTGAAACAAAAATCTGTAGATTATTTGTTAGGACAATATCCTAATAAAGAAATATAGAGTATGGCCTCGAACTTCAATAATTTTCATTTTCATTGAAAAAAAAACGCTAAAATAAAAAATTGCAAATATTTGAAAAAATCTCCAAATTTGAAAAAATCACCAAAATTAAAAAAAAAACCCAAATTTGAAAAAAAATCACCAAAATTTTAATAAATTCTCAAAAATGTCAAAATTAAAAAACTTTAAAAAGATCAAAATTGAAAAAAAAAAATATTCAAAAAAATCGCTAAAATTTAAAAAACGCTCAAGTAGTAAAAATCGATAATATTTTAAAGAATTTTCAAAAAATTTAAAACATCAACAAACATTTAAAACTCGCCAAACAAATTGCACATTTTTTTATATTTTAGCGACTTATTTCAATTTTGCCATTTTTTTCTTCATTTTATATGTTTTTTTCAATTATGACTTATTTTTTCTTAAAATTTTTGCGAATTTTTTAATAGATTTTTTTTCAATTTAAGATATTTTTTAATTTTGGTGATTTGTTATAAAAACTGGAATTTTTGTGTACACCAAATGCATTTGCAATTAAACATTTAATACATATAGTTAAACATTTAATTGAAAGTGAATTTGAAATCAAACAATTGTTTAATTGAATTTTTTTGACAATAATTTTATCTGTGATAGATAAACGTTTTTTTGGCAGAGTGGAAAATTTGACTTTAAAAAATAGAAATTATCTGTTACAATTAAAAGCATGGATGTATATAGTTTTATAGCTTATTGTGGTTGTGTAGTATTTGTTTATAATTAAATAAAATATCATTATGGTTTTGCATATTTTGTTAAGGTTCTGATATCAACAGTTGACAAAATATTTATTTAGGGAAGCCCCAACGCTTACACACCAATTTGGATGAAATTCGGATGTGTGATGTGTGTTTTAGGCGCCTATACTATGCATTAAAAATTTAAACCAGTTGCCCGGGTATTGCGTCCCAGAATGGGACTGCGACAGTATTTCAGAGAGGTCGGTCACGACGCTCTGTGACACGTTAATCCCCTACAGGGAACCATTTTTAAATGGGACCTCCTTGGGGAACCACCCGGGGATCCACTTTTACACGGATTAAAACTGATGGGAAAACGGTCTGGGCTTCTGTAACGCTGACTTCAATGTACGCAAATGCTTCCGTCTTCCTGACCATAATACCGTACTACAGGCGGAGGTCACCGCGATTACGGAATGCATTAAGCAGGTGAATATCATGGGCTTGACCGGTGATATTGTGATTTTCACGGATAGCCAAGCGGCTATACGGGCTCTATCTATGAACTCTGTGGATCAATGACGATACTCAGGTGTAAAGGGAAATTAAAGATTTCTCTAGCAGGGAAACGAAATGGCTAATGAATTGGCTAGGGGAGGATCTTCCCTGGAGTAAGTCACTTTGAAGGAACGCTAGACCTTTTCGAGCTCTCAATGCGGAGGCTGGTGGATGGGCTGACACCATGCATAGGAACCATCTGGGAGAATGCGGTGTTGGCAGAACCACGGGGATTATCTGGGGCAAACCCGGACAGGGACAGGACGAGGGAATTCTGAATCTTAGTAGGAAGGAACTGAGTCTTTTGATGGAAAATCTTCACGGGACACTCAACACTGAGGACCCATTTCCACCGTAGTGGTAGAGCGGACTCGGGAGTGTGTAGAGCCTGTGGGGGAGGACGAGGAAACCTTGGAACACTATCTCTGTGAATGCCCAGCATTTGTCGGGATCCGAATCAAAATACTATCAAGGGACCCAATATCCACATTTGGGGATCTTAGGGGCATAGGATGGAAGAGGTTGAGGAATTTCGTCAGTGCGACAGAATTCCTGGGGTAGGAAATAGACATGGGAGCGATTTTTAAGATCGCACAACAAGCCGACATTCTGGCTTAAGTGTAAGTCCTCAGGGACTGTCAGTCGGATTATTGTAGCATTTCCCTTCTCCGAATCCTCTTTTCGACCTAACCAACCTATGCATTTAAAACAGCTATGCCCAACGTCAATGTATGCGATTTGTTCGAGTGTGTTGGGTACGCGTAAAAGCTCTTTTATTGTTACTTTTATTTATTAGGATGGGCCGAAATATCCGCTTTTGTAGAACTTTTGTAGAACATAGAGCGAAATATTTACAATTTTTAAGTCTGTTCTTGGTGAGGGAAAAAAATATACGAACTAATTCGTTCTGTCCTACGGGTAATTGTGTTCCTTGATAATGGTACTTTTTCTAAAATTTGGGCCATATCTCTACCCTTACTTCCAAAACAACCCAGCACTTCTTTAGCGAGCACCTTAAAAAAAATGCTACATCAAAAGGACGACAAGCGTTTTGATAACTCAAGCGAAACAATAAAAGACGCTTTTTCAACATCATTATTTACAATGTTTCTGCAACAAATGTTTTTTTTAAATTAGCAATTAAAATTTCTCTTTCCGCATCTACAATATCGAAATGTTCTTTATGGCAAGACCTGTAATGCCTTTCGACATTAAATTTATGAATACGCTTAACATTGCGTTGGCATAACCAAACATACTGGCTCGCCAACGCTGTTTTGTGTAAACAAAAAAATCATTTTCCCAAACCTCATTAAACATTTTGAGCAGTGCTGTACTTCACTTTTTGATTTGCGTGTACTACTACCTTCTCGCATGAAGTCTGCGTGACAACTGATCAACAGTCGTTAAAAAACAAAACCAAACGCAAGCATTGCACAAATGTTTTCTAGCTGACCCGATTAATTACTAGGTTTCGCGTACACAAAGCTCTTATGTGTATATTTCGGCCCATCCTATTGTTTATCACTACACCCAAAATATTTCTTAGTTGATTTATAATTAACCATACTAGTAGTAACAAATACTCATTTAAATGTTGCATCCATTGTTTATAGTATAAACAATGGATGTATAAGATAAGTATAAACTTTATACTTATAATTTCATCAAAAATTTAGTTTTTTCAATTAAAATATTTTAAATTTAAATTTAAAGTTTACAATTTTTAAAACAAAAGTCAAATTTTCTATGCTTACGAAAATTCGTTATATTTATTATGACATTAAAAATTTTTGACACAAAAAACAAATAGTTATTAATGATCAAGATAGTTAAAATTAATTTATTTAAAAATGAACTAAGAATTTTTTTAACTATGCGACTATTCAATTTTATCGGTGTAGTTTTCGCGTATGTGTGAAAGCACAAAGCTCTTTATGTGTACATGTGAAAGCACAAAAAGCTGTTTCGCTCGCGGGCATATGGAGTGGGCATAGCTGATTAAAATCTTAGAATATGCACTAAATATTAAAAAATATGCATTTATATTTTCTTAATTCTACGAAAATCAAAACATAACAAAAACACCATAAACAAACACAACAAACAACAACAAAGCAACGTTGTTATGAAATACCATGTAAGGGAAAAAACGATCAAAGCTGCGATTTGATTTATATTGGTACCACAAAGAGAACATTAGAAACGAGAATAACAGAACATAAAATGGACATACCCAAATCAAAAGAAAGTACTGTATTAGCCCAAAATACGAATATTAGATCGAGAAAAAATAGAAAAGAAAATATTCACAATAGAGACGTTAGGGATTCAGCAGAAAATAAAAATGACAATGAACTTAAAAGAAGACACACAAAACATTAATGCCAGTTACTGTGTTGCAATATTATAATTAACATGTGATAAAAATTTTAAGTTTGTGTTTGATTTAATTTTCATGTTTACTGTTATATGTTTGTCTACAACAAATTATTGTTCAATGTAATAAAAAATATTTGTTCTTACTGTAAGTCATACATAATTGTTTGTGGTAAATGTTTATTGCAATATTTTTAAATATATTTTTGGTTAATTCAAATAGACGAATCCCTTGAGAAAGTGAACATAACATTCACGAAACGTTGGGAAAATATGGACTACATGCATTTTTAATTACCTAAAGAACTTTAGGCTTAGCTAAAATAAAACAAATAAAATAAACAACTACATTGGCCAAACCGCAAAAATAAAGACACTCAATACTGAAAAAACGTAGATTTTCGCAACAAATATTGTTCGAAAGTATAAATAAACTTAATGTCGCCTGATGAGATTTGTATAAAAACATTGAACAAAAAAATGGCGTTTACAGTTTCAAAAAAAATTGTTTGTAATTATGGTCGAATATGCCAAACGGCTTAGCCGAAAGCCTAGTCAAAGCGGATAGTGCGGAGTCTAATCGGCCGACTACTGGCGGCTTGCATCACTGTTTTTTTTTTTTTTTTTGGTTTGTAACTTGTAGTAGTAGTAGTAAGTTTTTTTCTTTATTTACAATAATTTAAGTTTACAAATTTCATTTACAAAATAAATAAATTAATTTAAAATTATTATTGCAATAAATAAAAGAAAAAAAGGAAATTTTACGACAATGTTTTATATGAAACGTTCTGTCGAATTAATAATTAATAATAATTAAAGCATAGGTTAACAAAGATTAGTTAGTTGAATTCTTGTATCAAAAATTGTCTATATTGTAGAGATGTTTTTAGATACTTAACAAGATTATCCCAGTCATTGCTGCCAACGCCATTAAGTAGTTGTATCATTTCCCTTTCGGCCATGGTTCTCTTTCCAAAGCAGGCCAGCCGGAATTCTCTCAACACAGGGCATATGCACAAAAAATGTTTAAAACGTCTCCACCGCACCCATATTACAAAGGCTACATAACATATCTTCTTGTAAAGCACCAAACGTATTATAATTCAGCTTGATTAGACCGCATCTCGCTTTAAAAATCCATGTTATTTCGGATTGGTTTATGTTGTCTTTAATTTAATGTTGTCCCATAGCGTAGTCTAAATATTGGTATATTCTAGATGAGTGTGTTTTTTGTTGAAGTCGGTCATTACGTTGTTTTTGTATTAGATTCTTCAAAATTTCTTTGTTTTGAATTATCCATTTCTGATTATCAACCTGCGTACTGGACCACGGCATATTCAGATTGTTAGCAATTGTTTTTAATTTCTTCGACCCAAAATAGTTTTTTCTGAACAATGATTTTTGTAAGCTGGTGAGGCAATCTGTTTGGTTGGTATTGAAACATAACTCTCTTTATGTATTCGAAGTGTAATTCTAGAGTATACAAATGGTTACTCACGGCACCGGTTTCAAGCATTAGAGCATAATTAGGTGTGCATTCAGGAATCATTAAAATTTTTTTCATAAAATAGCGTTGCAATTTATCAATCTCTTCGAAATATCCATAACCCCATACTTGAGCTGCATATGCTTGGATAGACATACATACCGCTAAAAAGAGATTCCATTTTGTCTTAAGTGTATTTGTTTATTTGAAATAAAATGTTTCCACGTTGAATTTATTGTATTTTTTGCTTGTAAATACTCCAAGATAGTTGTATTCATTAGTTTATTTTTATTTCGCTTTCTTTAAAACGCCATCTTTCCGTAGCCTTAAGTCGACCTCCATTCCTAAAGACCAGTATTTCGGATTTATTTAAGTTAACCTCAAGGTTCCACAGTGAACAATATTCTTCTAAGTTTAATATCATTTCTGTAGTGTATTTATATCATCTGCTAGTATGACAATATCATCAGCATACATCAGGAGGCGAACTTGTATATTTTCAATCCATATTCCACCACCAAGGCACTCGTGCAGATTATTTATGTACAGAGAAAATAAAAGAGACGATAACAAGCATCCTTGTTTAACACCTGTATTCGTGCTGAAATAGTCTGACAATTCTTCACCATTCCAAACCGCAGATTTTGTATCGCTATAAATAGCTTCTAATATTTTTACAAATTTATATGACACTCCCATTAAATACAGTTTGTAAATTAAGGATTTTCTTGCAACTTTGTCAAATGCTGCCTTAAAATCGACGAAGAATGCATAAACCTTTTTCTTTTCCGCCATTTTTATTTTCACGATGCTTGCAAGGTTGTATATGTTATCAACGGTTGAATATTTTTTCCGGAAGCCAGCTTGATACTCTGTTAATACGTTATTATCTTCTACCCACACACAGGGAAAACATTAGTTGGAATTCGATGTTAATAACGTCTAATCCCTATATGCCACAAAAATTTAGTTAAAATGAAAATCTATTTTGATTAAGGATAAATTGTATATCTTTGCTATTAAAACAAAGTGTGTACAACTTTTAGAAAGTCATATAGCCCATAATATTTGTTATGCCGATTATTTCTAACAAAAATAATTTCTGATAGTATTTTTCTACTGCTGCAACTATTTTTAAATCGCTTTTAAAAGCTTGAACCATTTTTTAGTATTCACAAAAGAAATATTGAATTATGACCAATTTTTTTTTATTCAAATTATAACTTACCAAATTTTCAGTAAAAACTGCCAACTGTTGGTTAACAAAACTCATATTTTTCAATCAAAATTTGATTCCATTATGAAAATTAAATTTTTGTTAGGCAGACAAATTAATAATATATGCAAACCGAAAAACTATTTTAATTTTCAAAATTAACCTGTCAAAATAAAAATAAATCAAAAACTTTTATAGGAAAAAGAAATTATAGGAAAAGAAATAAATATAAATGAAAAAAGTTCTTATAATTGGTAAATTAGCTAATTAAAGTCGACAAAAGGATCGTCTATTATATAATATTGATATAAATCAGGTTTGTTTTCAATTCTTCATTTCACTCATCCAAATATTTCATGGCAAATAATAAACAATGTCTTTTGCAGAAACTGTAAAAATATTCCAACATTTTATTTGAAATGAAACTGAATTGAAAGCCTTTATAACAACTAAGACTCTGACGCTTTATATTCTTACTGAAATTGCCTTAAACATTTTTCACCACGACATTATTATACCGTGCACCACTCTATGGTATGTTGTCTTGATTTTTCGCTGATGTCCAAAGATTCCTAAAAAATAATTCTTAGATCGTATTTGTGTACTTTTGTTTTATGCTGACTTTTGACTTAAAATGTTAAACTAAAGCCTAATTTTTTCTAATTGTAGTCAAATTCTTTGTGTTTTTTAAATAAATTTTATATAAAACGTTTCATTGATATATGTGCTATTTTCGACACCTATTAAATATTATATTTAGATGCCTCTTATTTTTCAAAATGTTTTAAATTGAGAGAAACAATGGACATAGTTACAATACTTTTCACATTCATTTTATTTTGTGCTCATAGTTTTTAACTTTCAGATCCAAACCAATACAAAATGGATTCACTAGGCATGGGAGATACATTCACTAAAAAATTGTTTCCATATCGCTGCTTGGTAAAAAGTTGTATGGTGGTTTACCAGTGAAACCAAATTTTCCAGATTTTAAAACTTCAAACTGAGGTATCTTCATGACGAACTTAATTAATCAAATGAAACAAAAAAAATCATTCCTAGCAGGTACTGCAGCAGTTCATAGAAACACGTTTCGCTTTGTGCCAACTAAATGGCTGTATCAAGTCCGCCAAAACGTTCATCAAATAAAAGATTTTAATGTGCTTAATACTAAAATCGAAAAGACATCAACAATTTTTTTCATAACCAGCATCATTATATAAAATTTTTAGTTTTTCAATTGAAATTTTTTTTGATAATATTAGCCTCAAATTCTCGAAAATTTTAGAAATTCCACAAATTTAACATAAATAATAAAAAAATTAACGAAAAAAGTTTTATTTTAATGGATACGGTGTAATGTACTTAAATAAATTTGGTTGAATTCACTACATACAATCGATTGTGTCCACAAACATATTTTTTATAATTCGGTTGGAATAATTATTAGTATCAATATTCATAACATAATATTAGTCGATTCAATTGAGTATAAAAACAAATATTTTATTAGTACATGTAACTATCAAAATTCGGTTGGCAAACAATTCGGTTGCAACAATGAATCTTTTTTCTGTGTGCAGTTATACAATCTATTGTTCAGAATACCCATCATAACTTTTGCAATACAGTTCATGAATGATATTCCCCGATAGTTACATGGCATATTTGGGTCTCCTTTTTTAAAAATTGGGAAAAACAACTGTTTTACAAAAAACTTCATCGATTTCCGCATTGTTATACATTTGATTGTAAGATTTTACCAATTGTTTTTGAAATTCTTCTGAAGCATTGATTATAAATTCATACGGTATTCCATCTTCGCCTGGAGCTTTATTTTGTTTACAGTTTTTGAGCACTATTTTAAATTCTTCAAGAGAAATATTTGAGTCGAGTTTATCGTCTTTTATAAGCATTGGTGCATAATGGAATTCCCGCGAATATTGAGATGGATTTAATAGCTCCATGAAATATTCTTTGAAATCTGAGGCGGTTATTCTTGACCCTATTTGATGATTTTGTTCTCTTATTTCTCTCGCAACTTCCACCATTGTTTGCTATTGTCAATACAATTTATTTTATTTGATAATTGATTAAAATACATTTCCTAGCTTTCTTTGCATATAGTTTTATATTTAGATTGTTTTTTCAGGTAAACTTCTTTATCTTTTATATTTTTGGTAGCTCTATATTTATTTAGATATTTCATGACCATATTTCTGGAATTATTACATTTATAATTGTACCATCACTGTTTTGTACCTTCCATACCAAGTTTATTTAAAATTGATGATGGTTTTATATGTTGATGATTGTATGTAATGGGTCTATTGTAAGACTATATTTACAAAAAATATCACTTTAAATATTAACGTTTTACGTTATTTTTCCAAATCATTTCTGCCCCTTGTCGGTCTTCAAGAGATTTAATATTGTTTCTTTGATTCCTTATCGACACAATAAATAAATATATAAATATTAAAGAGAAAATAAATTTTTATTTTTAAAAAGAGAAGCAACACTCAGGAAATTCTTCCTATTAATTAATGTGGCAAAATTTCAGTTTATGGGGGACACCCCTGGAAAAAAAAAAAAAAATGCCACGCCCCCTTAAATGACCCCAGGAGTGCGAAAATCATAATGAATAAGGGGGCTCACGCCCCTTATGGGCGTGGCAGTCGAAAAACGACCCGGCCCACCTACGTAGACAATATGGGTATCAAATGAAAGCTAATGTCTTCACGATTCCAAAAATAGCCGTAGTTGCCAGATCGTATTTTTTGCTTGTAAATACTCCAAGATAGTTGTATTCATTAGTTATTTTTATTTCGCTTTCTTTAAAACGCCATCTTTCCGTAGCCTTAAGTCGACCTCCATTCCTAAAGACCAGTATTTCGGATTTATTTAAGTTAACCTCAAGGTTCCACAGTGAACAATATTCTTCTAAGTTTAATATCATTTTCTGTAGTGTATTTATATCATCTGCTAGTATGACAATATCATCAGCATACATCAGGAGGCGAACTTGTATATTTTCAATCCATATTCCACCACCAAGGCACTCGTGCAGATTATTTATGTACAGAGAAAATAAAAGAGACGATAACAAGCATCCTTGTTTAACACCTGTATTCGTGCTGAAATAGTCTGACAATTCTTCACCATTCCAAACCGCAGATTTTGTATCGCTATAAATAGCTTCTAATATTTTTACAAATTTATATGACACTCCCATTAAATACAGTTTGTAAATTAAGGATTTTCTTGCAACTTTGGTCAAATGCTGCCTTAAAATCGACGAAGAATGCATAAACCTTTTCTTTTCCGCCATTTTTATTTTCACGATGCTTGCAAGGTTGTATATGTTATCAACGGTTGAATATTTTTTCCGGAAGCCAGCTTGATACTCTGTTAATACGTTATTATCTTCTACCCACACACAGGGAAAACATTAGTTGGAATTCGATGTTAATAACGTCTAATCCCTATATGCCACAAAAATTTAGTTAAAATGAAATCTATTTTGATTAAGGATAAATTGTATATCTTTGCTATTAAAACAAAGTGTGTACAACTTTTAGAAAGTCATATAGCCCATAATATTTGTTATGCCGATTATTTCTAACAAAAATAATTTCTGATAGTATTTTTCTACTGCTGCAACTATTTTTAAATCGCTTTTTAAAAGCTTGAACCATTTTTTAGTATTCACAAAAGAAATATTGAATTATGACCAATTTTTTTTTATTCAAATTATAAACTTACCAAATTTTCAGTAAAAACTGCCAACTGTTGGTTAACAAAACTCATATTTTTCAATCAAAATTTGATTCCATTATGAAAATTAAATTTTTGTTAGGCAGACAAATTAATAATATATGCAACCGAAAAACTATTTTAATTTTCAAAATTAACCTGTCAAAATAAAAATAAATCAAAAACTTTTATAGGAAAAAGAAATTATAGGAAAAGAAATAAATATAAATGAAAAAAGTTCTTATAATTGGTAAATTAGCTAATTAAAGTCGACAAAAGGATCGTCTATTATATAATATTGATATAAATCAGGTTTGTTTTCAATTCTTCATTTCACTCATCCAAATATTTCATGGCAAATAATAAACAATGTCTTTTGCAGAAACTGTAAAAATATTCCAACATTTTATTTGAAATGAAACTGAATTGAAAGCCTTTATAACAACTAAGACTCTGACGCTTTATATTCTTACTGAAATTGCCTTAAACATTTTTCACCACGACATTATTATACCGTGCACCACTCTATGGTATGTTGTCTTGATTTTTCGCTGATGTCCAAAGATTCCTAAAAATAATTCTTAGATCGTATTTGTGTACTTTTGTTTTATGCTGACTTTTGACTTAAAATGTTAAACTAAAGCCTAATTTTTTCTAATTGTAGTCAATTCTTTGTGTTTTTTAATAAATTTTATATAAAACGTTTCATTGATATATGTGCTATTTTCGACACCTATTAAATATTATATTTAGATGCCTCTTATTTTTCAAAATGTTTTAAATTGAGAGAAACAATGGACATAGTTACAATACTTTTCACATTCATTTTATTTTTGTGCTCATAGTTTTTAACTTTCAGATCCAAACCAATACAAAATGGATTCACTAGGCATGGGAGATACATTCACTAAAAAATTGTTTCCATATCGCTGCTTGGTAAAAAGTTGTATGGTGGTTTACCAGTGAAACCAAATTTTCCAGATTTTAAAACTTCAAACTGAGGTATCTTCATGACGAACTTAATTAATCAAATGAAACAAAAAAAATCATTCCTAGCAGGTACTGCAGCAGTTCATAGAAACACGTTTCGCTTTGTGCCAACTAAATGGCTGTATCAAGTCCGCCAACACGTTCATCAAATAAAAGATTTTAATGTGCTTAATACTAAAATCGAAAAGACATCAACATTTTTTTCATAACCAGCATCATTATATAAAATTTTTAGTTTTTCAATTGAAATTTTTTTGATAATATTAGCCTCAAATTCTCGAAAATTTTAGAAATTCCACAAATTTAACATAAATAATAAAAAAATTAACGAAAAAAAGTTTTATTTTAATGGATACGGTGTAATGTACTTAAATAAATTTGGTTGAATTCACTACATACAATCGATTGTGTCCACAAACATATTTTTTATAATTCGGTTGGAATAATTATTAGTATCAATATTCATAACATAATATTAGTCGATTCAATTGAGTATAAAAACAATATTTTATTAGTACATGTACTATCAAAATTCGGTTGGCAAACAATTCGGTTGCAACAATGAATCTTTTTTCTGTGTGCAGTTATACAATCTATTGTTCAGAATACCCATCATAACTTTTGCAATACAGTTCATGAATGATATTCCCCGATAGTTACATGGCATATTTGGGTCTCCTTTTTTAAAAATTGGGAAAACAACTGTTTTAACAAAAAACTTCATCGATTTCCCGCATTGTTATACATTTGATTGTAAGATTTTACCAATTGTTTTTGAAATTCTTCTGAAGCATTGATTATAAATTCATACGGTATTCCATCTTCGCCTGGAGCTTTATTTTGTTTACAGTTTTTTGAGCACTATTTTAAATTCTTCAAGAGAAATATTTGAGTCGAGTTTATCGTCTTTTATAAGCATTGGTGCATAATGGAATTCCCGCGAATATTGAGATGGATTAATAGCTCCATGAAATATTCTTTGAAATCTGAGGCGGTTATTCTTGACCCTATTTGATGATTTTGTTCTCTTATTTCTCTCGCAAACTTCCACTATTGTTTGCTATTGTTAATACAATTTATTTTATTTGATAATTGATTAAAATACATTTTCTTGCTTTCTTTGCATATAGTTTTATATTTAGATTGTTTTTTCAGGTAAACTTCTTTATCTTTTATATTTTTGGTAGCTCTATATTTATTTAGATATTTCATGACCATATTTCTGGAATTATTACATTTATAATTGTACCATCACTGTTTTGTACCTTCCATACCAAGTTTATTTAAATTGATGATGGTTTTATATGTTGATGATTGTATGTAATGGGTCTATTGTAAGACTATATTTACAAAAAATATCACTTTAAATATTAACGTTTTACGTTATTTTTCCAAATCATTTCTGCCCCTTGTCGGTCTTCAAGAGATTTAATATTGTTTCTTTGATTCCTTATCGACACAATAAATAAATATATAAATATTAAAGAGAAAATAAATTTTTATTTTTAAAAAGAGAAGCAACACTCAGGAAATTCTTCCTATTAATTAATGTGGCAAAATTTCAGTTTATGGGGGACACCCTGGAAAAAAAAAAAAAATGCCACGCCCCCTTAAATGACCCCAGGAGTGCGAAAATCATAATGAATAAGGGGGCTCACGCCCCTTATGGGCGTGGCAGTCGAAAAAACGACCCGGCCCACCTACGTAGACAATATGGGTATCAATGAAAGCTAATGTCTTCACGATTCCAAAAATAGCCGTAGTTGCCAGATCGGGGCGATTTTTGTAGCCGATATGGCCATTTTGGCAAAATTTGGGGTGGGGGAAATTTTTTTTTTCCTTTTTTTTTGCTTATATTTTGTTAAAATCAAACAAAAATGAGCATTTTGTGGCGAAAAGATTACTATTGTTAGCGTTACCCAGGAATGAGGATAAGTACAAAATTAAGAAACGAGGAAAACTCTTGAAAGCTTCTGATTGGTTAATGAAAATTTGTTATACTGGCTTCGCTTAGTAAAGTTTTTCTGCGTGACCGGCCTACGGCCGGGCTTAGGGGTTTTTAACTCCAGTATGTCTTAATTCTAGACGGCGGGGATCTCGAGTGCTCGGCCTCTGGCCGAGCTAAAAAGAAATAAACAAAAAAAAGTCCTTCCCCCATTTTATAAAAATGAACATATCTTCCTCAAATTCTGGACGATCTGGCAACTACGGGTATTTTTGGAATCGTGAAGACATTTCCTTTCATTTGATACCAATATTGCCTAAGTAGGTGGCATGGGTCGTTTTTCACCCCCCGCCCCTATTTAACAAAAATGGCCGTATCGGCTGCAAAACCGCCCGATCTGGCAACTATGGCTATTTTTGGAATCGTGAAGACATAAGCTTTCATTTGATACCCATATTGTCTACGTAGGTGGGCCGGGTCGTTTTTCGACTGCCACGCCCATAGGGGCGTGAGCCCCCTTATTCATTATGATTTTCGTACTCCTGGGAACATTCTGAAGGGGATGGCATATTCAGATTTTTTCTCTAGGGGGTGTCCCCCATAAACTGAAATTCAGCCATTAATGTGTTGCTTTCTTTGGAAAGGGGATAGTGGAGAGATGAAAGGTGGTGAGAGATGAAGGGCTTCAAACATGGCAACACTGTAATTGCTCGAGATGATAAGTCTTAGAACAGTTGTTGCTTGCCACCTGATGTAGAGTTGGCGAATTTATTGAAGCTTTTTGTTTCATAGCCCTCATTCATTATTTTACTTCGGTGGGGTTAAGTGCTATGGGAACACCGAAGGTGGGCGCAGCGATACATATAAGTGATAGAAAACTGATACATATTATTTTTCTAAATTGATGTTGTTGTCACCCGGGAATCGAACCCGGGACCATCCGTGTAACAGTCCAACGCGCTAACCATTACACCACAACGCCCATATTTTCTATTCCAAATCATACCTATTTATTCAATAAAATTTAATGCGTTTTAATTTAATTTTTCTATCCTTTTTAGTATTCTCTTTTACACTAAATATAAAAGGAGAAAAAATGTATAAACAAGCCGCTTGTTGCGGACGCCATATTGGTTTTTTGTTTTTGTATCTTTTGATACACACACACCTTGTCAAAAAGTCGAAACAACTGCATAAAATAACTGTTACCGCAAAGCAGTGTTTTGGTAGGTTGCTTAAATATTAACCCTCAAAAACGTTAAACATTATTTTTCTAAGTAAAACAACTGAAATTGCAGTTAAAATAACTACAAACGCATTACTACACAAATAACTGTTATGTAGTAGCTGTAGAACTTGTCTGAGTGTATATTAAATAAATAACCCATTAATATTAAATGCGTCTATTTAAATTTCGCTTACAGTAATGTGTCTAAACATTGATTTTAAAAATATTTTAATTAATATTTTACTTTTATAATTAATGCAATATGTAATAGATGATCGACTTATTTTATGTTTTCAAGTAATGAGGTATCAAGGTAATGCATCAGTATATCGCACCCCATTACCAACTGTTTGCTGGATACCAGTTTTTTTCTGGGTAAATCGGCTTGTTAAGCATAAGTTTTATTGATGATATAAAAAAAAATCTGTTTTATCACTACCTTGGTAAAAATTCACTAATTTTTTTTTTAATCATAACTCCCAGTTTTATAAAGCGAACGGAATAATTCCTGCTGAGGAGTACATGTATTTTGTTTTCGTTACAATAACAAAATACGCGTATTCCTCTAGGAGAATTATTCCGTTCGCTTTATAAAAACAGGGGATAAGTATTTGTGATAATTTTGTTTTTTAACCCACATATCACACACAATCTTAGCTCGTATCTGCCACATGAGTACAAACAAACAAGAATTAATTTAAATAAATTAACACAAATGGTCGGTTTATTTAAATAAATAACAACAAAAATACAAATTATTTGGACAATCTATTACAAATTTCTACAGATAATTGTAAGCTATCTTTTTGGAAATAGAATAAATAAATGTACTTTAAAGTTGAATTCCGTGAATACCGATCAGTGCATTCAAGATAATCATTACATTCGGACGTATATTAGAAAAATTTAAACAAAAATATAGATAATTCGTTATGAATACTTCAAAATCAAACACAAACTAGTTTTCAATCGTATATAATTTTTTCAATTTAAAAGCTAGACAAAGGAGAGTAAAAAAAAAATGGCCAAAGATTGGAAAAATAATGAAGAAATTCAATATTTTTGTGAATATTTAAGAATACCAAGTGTACATCCGCAACCAGATTATAGTAAGTGGAAAATTCCATTATATCATTTTCTCAACAAAAATTAAAATTTAATTGATTGCTGTTACTTTGTTTTATCATATACACAGTGATCGAAATTTTAATAGTTGCATTCAATTTTAATTTTTATTCTTGCTTTAATTAATTCAAATGATGGTCGATTTTCAGATCTTTTTGCTCAAGCTAGTGTAAGCTTGAAATACGCACAAAATAACAGTTATAAGCCTATTTAATGGCAAAATAAAGGTACTTTTTGTACAGTATCAAATTTAGAGCGAAATTTAATATAAGCGCCCTATGAACTACTTAATTTTGTTAAAGAATTGTACAGTAGTTTTGACTTAGCTGCACAACCAACTTCTGCACGAATTTTTGTGCAGATAAGCCAAAGCGTTGCTAACTCAAATTGGTTACCTGCCTTAAAGTGCAGGTAAACTAAATTGTTGAAAACTGCAAAGACCAGATTTAATTTATTTTTATGATTTAATTATTTTTATTAATTGTTTATTTCATACAATAGAATTTATATAAAAAAACAACAAAACGAAATAAAAAACATTCATAAAAAAATTTATAAGGTTTTTACCAGGGACCGTAATCATTATGAGTTTTATAATAAAAATTACACAATAATGATTATGTTATGAGTTTTAAGGATTTTCTTCAATGGTAATGATTATTTTTGAGTATTAATAAAAAAAATCCGCAATAATCATTATTTCTGAGCAAAAAAAATAAACTCAAAAATAATTATTAATTATGATTTTATTTTTTTCGCTCAAAATAAAACTCACTTTCATGTAGATGTAAATATATATACATATTAGGGTGGGGCGATTAGTATGGAAGGAAAAAAATCTTAATGGGCGCTTCGCGTTCTGATTCTTGGGATTGTACTGAGCAAAAAAGTTCACTAGACCATACGTCTACGGTGAAAATCGAGCTTCCAGATTTTGGCTTTACGGCAAAAAAGCCCTATTTTGAAATTAATAATTAACCCCTTAAACCCCACCCACAAATATGATTGATGCATTATTCTGCTAGAGAATCTTCCAAAGAAGAGATTGATACCATAATCTTCGATAAGCTCCTCCTACTTCCTGAGATATGTCCATCCCACACATTGAAAGTGAGTTTTATTTTGAGCGAAAAAAATAAAAATCATAAATAATGATTATTTTTGAGTTTTATTTTTTTTGCTCAAAAATAATGATTATGGCTGATTTTTTATTATTACTCAAAAATAATCATTACCATTGAAGAAAACTTTAAAAACCAAAAATTTAAAAATCATGACGGATATGCAAAGATTGTCAAAAAATAATAATAATGGTGCAATAAATTTTTTTTTATGTCTCTTCTAAGTGATTGATTTTTTGATTCAAAAAAACGAGCAATAATCATTATTTACGGTCCCTGGTTTTTACATACAAATTTATGTAGGTACAAGCGTTAACTAACCTAACTAACTAAGTAAGCAAAACATAAGAGGCAGCTAACGGCGATCTTTTGTATGAAAATAATGTACAACTGCCAAAAACATGAGGCACTTATTTTAAATGCGCAGGTATACACAGTGCACTTAATGAAGGCAATTGCATACGTAATTTTGTAAAATAACAACGAAACCAAAATTTTGTGCAGTTATGTGAAAAGTGCACGTAAGTAAAAGGCAGTTAAATCAAAACTACGGTAGTAAAATTAAAATGTTTGGTATGTATTAGAATAAAAAATCGAGAAGAATTAGAAATAAAAATTTCGCTTTTAAACCATACGTGTGGAATTTAGGAACTAAAAATCAAATGTGATATCATCAATATCAACTAACTAAAAAATCGAATACAAAATATTTTTTTTTACCAGGAAATATTATAAAAATTAAAGTTATTCGAGTCTTTACAATACAGCTATGAAGAAAAAAATTGGATATAAATACAGGGTGTCCGCCGGGAAGGTATACTACTTTGTTTTGTCGCCATTTTGGTAAACATTAGTCTTGACAGTTTCATGTTTGGCAGTCGTGAAGTAGACACGTGGCAAATTTATTATGGAAAAATATTCGATAAACCAACGTGTTTTAATCGTTAAATCATTTTATCGAAATCAATCATCGATTACTGTGACGATGAGAAAGTTACGTGTTATTTCAAGTTATTTCAAGAAATGGTGATGTTGATTGGCCTCCACGGTCGCCTGATTTGACTGCTCCGGACTTCTTTTTGTGGGGATATCTGAAAAGCAAGGTTTATGCAAACAAACCAGAAACGCTTGAGCAACTCAAACAAAATATTAGTGATGAAATTAATGAAATACCGCCTGAAATGTGTGAGAATGTAATGAAGAATGTGCTCAAAGGGCTCGCATTTGTGAGGCTAACAGAGGCGGACATTCATCTGATACTGTATTCCATACATAATTGCCGATATTAAATAAAACATTTATCAATATAAGATCCATTCTCTTTCATTTAATCAAAAATTATAAACAATCAAAGTAGTTTACCTTCCCGGCGGACACCCTGTACTTTTACTAATGAAAAATACACACTCAAAAAAGTCCACTGTTTTTAAGCAATTTTAATTTTATTTTAAAAATAAGTTGTGTTGTTTAATATTCTCTACATACGTTTTGCAGAATTAACACAAAAGTTTTATTATTTATGTAGATTGAAAAATATGCATTTAAAAAACTTGTTCTCTTCTAAATTTGAATATAAGATGTAAGAGGACACTTAACAGGGATTGTGCGGCTTGGATCCTCTTTAGTCAACTGAGACTGAATTAAAACTTCAATTTTTTTGTTATGTTTTTAGTAAAATTAAGATAAAATAAGTGCATATTTTTAGTGCATATTTTAATGCATTTTATAGGAGCCACACTTTTTTAGTGCATGGAAGTTCATACACTAAAAATGTGTGTTCCTGTCAATTGCCGTTAAAATAACTAATAATGCAGTTGAAAAACAACTTACAAATGTAGTAAAAACAACTAGCAGTGCCATTAATATAACTGACTATGTTTTACACAGAAAAAAACTATGGGCCAAAAATATCTAATTATTCGATTGTTTGAATATCAATGGCATTTACACAATTTTTTTTAATTGATTCAATTAAAAAATTTATTGAATTTTCTAATATATCCATACAGTGTTGACAACATGTAAACAACATTTTTAAAAATTTGGCAAACTATTTTTTTTTTATTTTATTTAGATTAAATAATCAAACAAGGTTTAATTATATCAATATATTGTTTAATTTGTAAATAAAAAGAAAAAAAAAAAATCGCAAATGATTAACTTTTAATAAGTTGAATAGTTTACCGATTTCAAATACACGCAAAATCGTAGTTATTTCACTAGAGTTTGCAACACTCTTTTTGTTGAAATATTCGTGCACGAAAACTTAATTTAGTTTCGTGTTTTATCTGTGGTAATAAAAGTGCACATGTGGATTTAAATAAACCTTATCGAAAAAGGACAATTAAACTATTATTTTTGTAAATAATTAAATTTTCAATAAGTATAAGTGTCATTAAACTATCATTTTAAAGTTGTGTGTGATTTTTTTAAGAAAGCAATTCAATTACAAGAAAAAGTTCAAGAAAGACAAGCACAACAAAATTTTGTCTTTACTTTTATTTGTTTTCTTATAATACATTTTTATATTAAAAAGCTTTAATTTTATTATAAATAAAATGTCAATTTAATTTACAAACCTAAATTTCTTTTTTTATTTAATGGGGGCATATAACAAAAATAAAAAAATATGTACGAGTTTTCAATTAAAACTATCATTGTTTTCTTCTCAAGTTTCAATTAAAGTTTTAATCAATTTAACTAAACTTTTAATTGAGGTTGTAAAGAAAAACAGTAACTCTTTTAATTGATATTATTATTATTTTAATTGAAAGAGTT
>CM037852.1:32146116-32163121 GCA_021234595.1 Delia radicum | reverse complement strand
AATTATACCCTCCATCCCATAGTGCAGGAGGGTATATATCACTTTGTCAAATGTTTGTAATTCTTTTAAAAAAAATCTGGGACCCCATAAACTATATATATTCTTGATCAGCGTGAATAGAGAAGTCGATATAGCCATGTCCGTCTGTCCGTCTGTCCGTCTGTCCGTCTGTCTGTGTTAATACAAAATACTCCGCTAATACAGAAGAGGTGTTGCTAATTTTCAGTCAAATTGTTTGTTCATATCATGAGCAGTTTGCTAGTGAAAATGATCAAAATCGGTTAACGCGTTCAAAAGTTATGAGTGAAAATGTGGGAATACCTCTTAAAATTTTGAATCAAATTTTAAAATATTCTATTTTTTTCATCATGCATACGTACATTCAATGCTTATACACAAGAATATACGCAATCAGGGATGGCAGTCAATATCGCTAAATTACTGTAACCGATTCAAACCCCATCCAACTGACCATCGTTAACCCAAAAATACCGTTACCGAAATAATTGATATACCGTTATCCGTAAAATACCGTTACCGATATAAATAAAATATAAATATGTTAAAATACCGTTATCGAAATAATTGAAACACCGTTATCCGTAAAATACCGTTACCGATATAATTAAAATTTCAATACCATAAAAATACCGTTACCGAAATAATCTACCAAGATCTGAAAAAACTTCTTTAAATATATATATTTTCCCAAAGTATGATCATAAGCAAGAAAGTAATCAAAACTCGGGCATAATGGGGCTAAAAATTGTGGTGTGCATTAACATTACCTGAATATCTAAAATAACGTTACCCTTAAAATGCCGTTACCAAAATAACTGAAAAATCTTTCCCTAAAATAAAGTTACCGAAATAACTAAAATGTAACGTTATTTTATATCTAAAATACCGCTAGCGAAATAAATAAAATACCGTTAACGCTAAAAGCCCGCAACCGAAATAACTTAAATATAGTTACCCCTAAAATAACGTTACCGAAATAAAAGAAAATAGCATTCAGGAAGCCAATAACCACATAGAATCGGTTACCATCCGTGGTTATAATCAACACGTACAATAACAAAAAAACCCACAAAATATTGTTGTTTATAACTGGTTTGTATGTATGTATGTTTAGTAGCAATCGCATGCAGTGTTGCCAGGTTTGACGATTTATCGTCATTTTGACTATATTTAATACCCAAAATAACTAAATGATGATTTTATGGGTTTTGCTGCCAACAAAATTACGAATTTTTGCCAAAAGTTTAATATGTCAGCAAAACATATTTATTTGTCACTGGATCAATTTTTCTCAGTTCGAATGTAAGAAACAATTGTTGCCATAGTTGCTGCAATACAAGTCAATTCTAGAGTTTCGACATGGAATATTTTTGCTCATATATTTATCACCAGACAGTCAATAGGGACAGTTCTGCTTAAGGATTTTCATTTCTCTTCCTTTAAAAAAATCAAACAACAAGCAATTGAACGCAGTAGACTTGCCCCTTAGCTTGGAATTTTCTCTGTAATTTGCACGGAATTTCGCTTGCATTGATGTCATCAGGCGTGTTAGTCATTTTAAATAATTGTTTCTTGAAAGCCATTAAAAATACTTATTAAAAATGTATGGCTTTTCAAATGTAAAAACAAAGAAATAAAAATAAAAAAGTTATTAAAATTTCTTATTGTAACAATATGCATCAGCCACCCTGTATGTATGTATGTATGTATGTATGTATGTATGTATGAAGGTTTTTATAACTGGTATGTATGCAGGCACGTAGCTAGGGGGGGGGTCTTGGGGGGCTAGAGCCCCCCCCCCCCCCCCCCGAAATGATTTGACAAATTTAAAAACTTAATACAATTCGTTAGAAAGTAACAATGTTATTGATAAATTTAATATGAAAATAATTATTTTTGACTTGGATCAAATAGGAAATAGTTATATATGATTCGAATCTTAAAATTTCGTTAGAAAACATCGCCTGCAAATGGGCGGCTATCATTGTTAGAGTTGATTTTCGACAAAAAGCAATAAATAAAATCTTTTCATAAGAGATTTCGAAGTCTTTGACTTAAAATATAATCAAAAAATTGTTTGAGACAATCCAAACTAAACAGAAAAAACTAAAATTGAGTTTTAATTAAAATATTTGTTGATTCAGCAAAAGTTTAACTAAATTCGGTCGTGTTGATGCAATTGTAGTAACAACTAAAATAATTTGTATCTATTTAATTAATATTATTTTCAATTACATATAGTTTTATTCACATCTATTAAAAATTTAATTGAATATTGTTTACTATTGGGAAAAATTAGACCATTTGAAAAATCCCAAAATTTGAAAAAAAAAATTGCCAAAACAATCCTCAAAATTGCAGAAATTTAAAAAACTCCCAAAATAAACGCCAAAATTCAAAAAAAATTTAAAAAAAAATGACCAAAATTAAAGAAACGCGAATTTTCAACTTTAAACGATTTTTTTAATTTTGGCGACTTTTTAAAATTTTTGCATTTGTTTCAATGTTGTTCAACGTTATAAAAACTGAGAATTTTTTTTTATACCAAATTCATTTTCAATTAAACAGTTAATTGAAAGTAAGTTTGAAATCGAACAAAAGTTTAATTGAATTATTTTTTGACAATGATTTTTTCTGTGTATTTTGACATAATCTTTTAAAATGGAGCTACCACTAAGACTCAAAATTAAGTTTACTTGTGCCGTAAAAGTCGTTACTTTACTTACAGTGCAATCTTTTTGGTAAATTTGGTTTGCTACGCACGCATCTGGTAACATAGATTTCAGTATTTTTTTTACGATATATATTTCGATATCTCATATTTTTTTTAATTTTTTGAAACAAATTTAAGCCTCAAACTTTGATCGATATGCATAACATGTTAACGTGGTCCAATGGGACTCAAATTTTCTCAATTTCTTTTTAGACTAAATGTAAACAAATTTCTACCGGCGCTCCTTGAAATGCGACATTTTAAAATCAAGCAGCTAAACCAGTAATAACGATGTAGTTTTTCTTTTAGACATTTTAAAGGGTTTTTATTTAAAAAATTGATTAAAGACAATTTGAAAAGCGTTTGAAATTGTCCAAAATATAAATCAAAGTGAATTGGAAATACGAAATAAATAAGACCTAGGCGATGGAAATAAGACCTAGGCGATGTCAGGTATATTTTTAAATTTTCCAATTTTATATTTTTTCTTTATTATTTCTTTCAGACTACAATCACGCTTGCTTGTAAAATTTACGATTTTTTTAATACAATACATGAAGTCGGATATATGAAAAAGGGGAAAAATTGTGAATAATTTGTTAAAATAATTCAAATAAGTGGCAGCCGGGGTCCACGACTTAGTGTCAAAATGGTTTTCAAAATGTGTGTTTTCTCGAGGATTTGAACGCTGTTTTTAAATAAGTCTAAATTTTCTAAACTTTAAACATATTTTCATACAAAAATGTGTTAATTTTCACCACCAATTTTAAAAATAGATACGTTTTTCATATATTTTTGCTGCTTTATCACCTATCCGAATTTAATTTCAAAGGAAACCCATCGGAAAAGCTTCCTTATAAGTGGCAGGCAAATTATATAGGGTATTTGCTTTTAATTTGTTTCCCGAGTTAAAACGTTTGCATAAAATAATACATTATTTTATATGCACTTATAAGGTTTTGTCTGCCAGTGCATTTAACCGGACATAATTATATAAATTCATATATAAAATTAATTTCGTAGAAAAAATTTAATATGATGTCATATATAGTTGCGTATAATTGTATATTGCATTTAGAATACGCTAAAACTAATCCAATTAATAATTACGTTATATTTATATACCTAGACATTGCAAAATAATATATATTTTGATATTATATTATATTTAAAAAAACACAATTTTATTTTAGATAAAATTGTATATTACCCCATGCAGAGTCACACTAGAAAATTTGTCAGTTATATTTTGGATGTAAATGTGTATTACATCAATACAATACAATTAATTGCATCATTTTGTGTATAATTTTATACACAAAATTTACCCCAATTTTTGTCTTTTGAATTGATTTCTTTCTGGTTCTTAACCCTAAAAAAAGAATTTGTTTCATTTGTAACATTATGAGTTCTTAATTTAGTCTAAGATTTTTTTCAATCTAAAACTCTAAATTTAGTTTCAACGTTTTTTCCGTCTTTGTTATTCAATGGTGTAAGTTAATAAATACCACAAAATCTTCATTTATATTTTTTTATTTTTGAATATAATAAAATTTCCAAATGCTATAGAATTTGTTACAAATTATAAAGTTGTAAACCTTTTGCAAGCGGCTAAAGTCTAAAAAGATTAATAGATATTTTGAATTTTCATGACGTTTTAAAATCAAAAACCGGACACAACTATAGCTTATTTTGTATATTTCAGTATCAGTTCACATATAAATTTATACCGCTGTATAAAATCGTATTAAATTGTATCGTGTCATTATTCGGATGTTATTTAATCTGATATTATCAAATTAAAACTAAACTAATGCAAATATAATTATTATGCCCATTTCTCGGATAAAACTTTATTAAGACTCATATTAAATTTCGTATGATTATATAAAGCATCATATTAATTTTAATCGGGTTATTAGAAGTTGAAACTTTTTTACTTTTTTTTACATTTATCAAGTTTTAGCTACCCTAGACGTAAGTATATTAGCACATAAAATATAAAGTAACGCAATTTTATTTTCGTGGTTTTCAAAAAGTTTTCGCATAATCCTTTTTTATTTAATGAAACTAAAAATTAATATTTAGCTAAAAATTTAACGTAATTAGACAATAACGATGTATATCCAACTTAAAGTACACAAACATTTTCAAATTTGTGATCAAACAGATTAAAGCGTTGTTTCGCAATATAGACATCAAAATTCGCAAAATAATGAACACAATAAGTAATAAATGAAAAAATGCATTTTAAGGAAATGCACTTTATGCGGGAGGTTTTTGTTTCAAAATGAAATCAGAAAGCTATTTCTATTATTAATACATGATTGCCCATTACGTGTAGGTAAAAATTTAGCAAAAATTTAGCAAACAAAAGAAAAAGCTGTTACTTTAGTGTGCAAAAAAAAAAATATATAATAAAAAAAAAATCGAAAAGCCCCCCCCCCCCCGAAACAAATTCCTAGCTACGTGCCTGTATGTATGTATGTATGCATGTATGCATTAGAAGCAATCACATGCAGTGTTGCCAGGTTTGACGATTTATAGTCATTTTGACGATATTTAATACCCAAAATAACTAAATGACTATTGGACGATTTATGCTTCCAAAAAATTTACGAATTTTTGACAAAAGTTTAATATGTCAGCAAAACATGTTAATTTGTCACCGGATCAATTTTTTAATTTATATAATTTGAAAAAATACCAGTTTCTTTAATTTTTTGTGTCACGAAAACACTCTAAACACACAGTATTTTCTTTTTTAATTTTTTGACAAACTTAATATTATCACACTTTCCGTTTGACTTATGTGATGTATAGTATAAACACGTGTGTTGTAATGTAAACGGGTATTTAATAATTATTTCATTATGTATGTCTCAGCAAGCGCATTTTTTTTAAATCTTTTTTTTTAATTCGCGTATGCTTTTTAAACCCTAAATTCACTAAAACTAATTCACTAAAACACTAATTTCCCTCTGAAATTCAATAACAATAAAAATTGCAATATGGATCTTGTTATAAAGAATTCATTTTATTTAAATTGTTTGTCTCGTCAACAAGACTCCGTACAAATGATGTCTGATATAACGGACTTCTTATATCCACAGATTTCATAAATACTTCAATATGCATTTCCCTTTAGTTCTGTCCAATTCAACTGAATATATGTAACTGAAACGATTGCTACTTAAACTATGTAAATGTAGTATTTACAAAACAGTTCAGAAGTTTCTACGGAATCACCTTCTTGGACCCCTAAATGCTTTTTTAAAAGTCCATGTGAAAAAGGCATAACTTTGCTTAAAATGTAATATTAAATTCCTGTCAGTGCATGCAAACGATTTCTCAACTCTTTCCACAGTTTTTATCAATTCTGTAAATTGTCACTACTGATTTTAAAACCAACTATTATTTGAAAAAAAAAAAATTGCTTCATTGAGAACAAACCTGCAGAATAACTTTTGAACATTAATTTGTGTTTCAGTGAAACATAAGATGAAAAACATTTAAAGTTTTTATTAATATTATTAAAATATAATATTCCTAGCATGTTTAGATCAAATTGGTATGTTTTTCGCTAAAATTAAAGTGTTTTTGTATTTAATACAATTCATTTTCCTTACATTGCTAAAAGCCTATTTTGTGGCTTTTTTCTACTAAAATCACGGGTTTTGTTTTATAGAAAAATAATTATTTCATTGCTACATTATATGTAAATATTTCATGTACGGATAATATTATTTTCTACAAATATTGATTACTTTGAGACATCGATTTGTGCTTTTCCCCTATTTCAAGTGTTATAAGCAAACTGCATTTAATTATTGCAATAAACTGAGTTTATTTTTGACCACATAACCCTCGTTAATCGAGTGTTAGATTTTTTTCTACTAAATTCGTTTCATTTACAAAAGAAAAGTTTTTTTCCTAAGAATATTTTTTTTCTATTTTTTTTTTTTTTTTTATAAACTTCCCTTCACAATTTAAATGGAGGAGCCAGTTATTCTTCCAATTAGGTCCTTTCTCAATTACAATTAGATATTAAATTAAATTACTAATTCACAATATTTATTTTATTTATTAATTAGTAATCACATACATAATTACAAATTATATAAATATTACCCTAACCGAGCACTAGCTACTATGGCCTTCGGCGCGTTGTAGCGAAAACAGACCAGTGCCTCTGGTGGGAATCGAACCCACGACCCCCGCACTGATAAGCCAGCACGCTACCAACTAGCCTACCGGGACGCACAATTCACTATATATTTATTATTTTTAAAACAATTTTTTTCTTATTACTGTCCCTTTAAACCTATCCCTTTATAACTTATAAGATGGCGCTATTGACAATTTTCCCAATTGGACGTTTCCATCAATTGCAATTGGATTCTTAAAAGAATATTAATTGGATTTTAACTCCCAATTCAAATATATATTTAATATCATAGAAATTAAACATAGCGATTTCAGCGCCTGAATATCGACGATTTTTTTATAGCAAAGACACAAACCATATATATTGAATTGTGTAAATCTTTATCTGTATTTATATACAGTGCAGTTCGCTTTTAACGAAAAGTGATACAACATTTTTTTCTTCACCCCAAATACATTAATTAATCATATTTTATTTTACTTATAAAAACAACATTGTTATTGTTATTTTTACAAGGAATATAGATATATATATATATTATTTGCACTTGCACTGGTTAATTCAAACAATGAGATGGAGGGTATCCAAAAATTCGGCACAGCCGAATTTAATCTTTTTTATACCAAATTCGGCACATCGGACTTTAATGCTTCCACTTGTTTTTATTTGTGTTCTTTTAGATAAACCAATGGCGATAAATAAAATGAATGAAAAGAAAAGGTCAGCATTTATAAAAAAAAAGTCTTAACTGTGGAACAGACCATTTTAAAGTCTATTAGTAAAGTAGCTCGCAGTGAGCTCTTAAAAGTAGTTTAGCTCTTGTGTTCTTCGGAAGGATTAAACCTCAAATTTTGGTCACAGAGACATAATTTTGGACCCCTTTATGTTTTAATTTTTGTTCATTATTCATTAATTGTTTTAGTCATTATTAGACCTTTGAAAAGAATTAGTGTCCGACCGAACTCATTTTTTTCGACAGAAGCCGAAGCCGAACTTCGGCCATATTATCAATGTTCGGCCGAAGCCGAACTTTTTGTTTTAATAAAAAAAATATAAATTGTTTTTTTTAGATCAATAAATTTAAACCAAAAAGTTATTAAACATAAACAAAATACAAATTTATAGGTATTTTTTTTTTTTTAAATCATATTTGGAAAATAGTTGTACTATTTTATGTACAAAAAAAGAATAAAATATTTGTACTATATTTTATAGTCAAAGAAAAATAGTTGATCGATTTTAAGTTGATATAGAAAAAAAACTTAAACTTTAATGTTTAATATTTAAAATTAAAAAGTTTGATATTGTAATGACAGAAAAGCAATTTATCCGCATTCACACCATGTGAATTGCTTCGTCTATCAGCGCTGTCCAGCATATTTAATACCCAAAATAACTAAATGACTATTTGACGACTTTTGCTTCCAAAATGACGATTTTTTGACAATAATTTAATATGTCAGCAAGATCTACTTATTTATCATTCTCATAAAATCGCCGGCTCGATTATTAAATTTATATTATTTCGTTAAAAATTGAAAGCAAAAACATTGTTTTTTGATCGATAGCTAGCTTTTATATTGTAATATGATGTGAAATACAATTTTGCAAAAATGCAAATCCTAGAATTGAATAAAACTTAATCCAAACCGCATTTATTTTTTTATAAATTCATTACGGGTATAGCTTAATTTAGTTTCTGTGTTTATATGTTTAGAACATTTTTTTAAATTTTTATAAAATTTAATTGGAGTTAGATTTAAATAAAAATAAAAAAATTTTCATGTTAAAACACAAGGCATGGACTTTTTTTGCGAAACAAACTGATCTCTAGCCCGAATATATTTTATGTTGAAAGATGATATATATACAACTTTAAATGAAACAAAATAAATCCAAAAATAAATCCGGTGCTTAAAAAACAGGCCTAATAATATAAATAAAGTGCCAAAATTTAATAATTAAAAAATATAACATTAAGTTTGTTCGATAACACAAAAATTTGTACAAGTTTTTACTGGGAGGTGTTCGTTAAGACAAATATGCAGTAAAAACTGGTAAAAAGAGAGAGTAAAGTGACAGTTTGATGCCAAAGAACTTACAAGTTCTTACTGGATACTTTTTTGCCAGAAAGAATTTGTAAGATGAAAAAAACATATGACTAAAAAATAAAAAAATATGCTTGTATATTTAGTTAACAAAAACAAAAATTAAATTAAATTTTAATTATTTATGGATTGAAAGTGAAAATTATTAAATAACTAACTATGGAAGAAGTTAAAAAACTTTAAAATTATTTTTGGTCGATAATTTCAATTAACTTTTTCCTTTTCCATAATGACCAGTTGATTTTTTTTTAATATTTAAAACAAGCTATTTTATCTAATTTAATAATTCCTACAAATTTTCTGTTCGTTTACTTTTTTGTAAATTTGTCTTACTATTTGTAATTTTGTTACTGAGTAGTTTTTACAGGAAAAGTAATCGAACAGACTTATTGTTAAAGAATTTCCAAATTTTGTAAAAGAATTTAATATTTAAAAAGTTGTGCCACTGAAATGTTGTTCACAGAATTATGCAGATATAAGTGTTTAACAGTTCAAGTGGTAAAATTAGTTTGATTTAAAGTTGTATTTATTTGATCTTTCAACATTATATTTTGTTATTTTATTAATTAATAATCATATAATTACAAGTTATATACTATTACCCTAACCGAGCACTAGCTACTATGGCCTTCGGCGCGTTGTAGCGAAAACAGATCAGTGCCTTTGGTGGGAATCGAACCCACGACCCCCCGCACTGATAAGCCAGCACGCTACCAACTAGCCTACTGGGGCACACTGTTTCAACATTTTATAAATATGAATATCGTTGTAAAATATAATGATTTTCGAAGTTTAAACCAAAGAGAAGTGTCAAAAATCGTGTTATATTACAACGATAACACGTTAACATTTGAAATGTGAATAACATTATTGTATTTTATTTTTTATTAAAACTTTATCCCTCTTCTAACAAATATATTTTATTTTGACGATTTTTCAAAATATGATGACGATTTTGACGATTTTTTCTAGAAAGTTTGTCGTTTTTATGCTTTGCAAACCTGGCAACACTGGTTATAAGTGCAAATGCGAGAAGCCCTCGAAAAATTGTTAAGCTAATTTATAAAGTATGCTTTTGTTTTCCATATACCAGGCTTGCCATATACCTTTTTTTGTTAACCCCAACAAATCCAAAAATCACCAATAAGAAAAAGGTAGAACAAAATAGTTTAGTTAAAATTCTTTATTTATTTGACTGCATTAACCGGAGTTGCCAGACACATTAATTGTTATCAGATCAAAAAAATATCCAGGAACAAAATCCCCGAATCCAACAATGTAAATTCATAACTTTTTTTCGTACACTATTTTTACTTATTTTCATTCTCAACCTTTAATAAATTTGCAAGGAAACTCTAACATTCTAATTACATTTATTAAAAACCCCATTCAATTTAAAGGACATTCACTTTCAGAACTTTTTTATTTAAGACATATAAGGTGCATACTTCATCTTAAAATCTTTTGATTATATGCATTTGTTTTCCTTAAATGCCCTAATTTTTATTTGATACATACAAAAATAATCTAAATTAAAGTATTGATGTGTAAAAACCAATCGAATTTTGGGAAAATTTCTTAGGGTTCTTATTCTAGGAGTCGTAAACGAGAATTGCACAAGCAACTGAGCTGAAAAACAATAATTTGAAATACCAGTTTCTTTAATTTTTTGTATCTCGAAAACACTCGAAAGATTTTCTTTTATAATTTTTGACAAACTTAGTTTCATCACACTTTCCGTTTTACTTATGTGATGTATAGTATAAACACATGTGTTGTAATGTAAACTGGCATTTCATAATTATTTCATTATGTATGTCTCCGCAAGTGTATTTTTGTTCCCTTAAATTTATCTAAAATTCTGATTATTCGAAACTGTTTTTATGCGTTTGTATTCATTGCATCTCTTCTAACGATCCAAAAATATATTTTAGTAACTTTCTTTCATTTTTATATGGGCAAAGAGACAAACAACAGGCGAATTTTACAACAGTTTTTTTTAACATCATAAGGAACTATAAAAATATATATATTTTTCACTACACGTTCTTCTTTAGGTAATCAGAATAACCTTTGAATACCCACTGCTATAAGCATGCAGAATTTCAGATTCATTTTAGTAAACTTTAATTAAACATTTTTTCTTTTGTAACATCCCAAATACATTAATCAATCAGTCATATTTTGTTTTACTTATAAAAACAACATTATTTTTGTTATTTTTACAAAGAATATAGATATTAATATTGTTTGCACTTTCCCTGGTTTATGAAAACACCGAGATGGAGGGTATCCAAAAATTCGTCACAGCCGAATTTAATCTTTTTTAATACCAAATTCGGCACATCGGACTTTAATGCTTCCACTTGTTTTTTTTTGATATTCTATCATAATCAACGTTGTATTTTTTATGTTAGTTTTTTTGTAAATTCTGAAAAGTAAATATAACCACAGTTGTTATTTATTTGTGCTTTTTATAAATAATCATAAAAAGTTCGGTAGCTCGGCCAAATTCGGCCAAAATTTGGCCGAACTTCACTTTTTGGCCGAACTCCGAAGCCGAAGCCAAGTACTCGGTCGGACACTAAAAATAATGCAAACTTTTAGAATTTTTTTTTTTTGCGTTGTGGTTAAGGGTTGACAATCTTATGAAAACTAAATATTTTTTCATGAGTAAATAGTTGGTAATATTAAGTTTTTTTTTTCCAAATTGAGAAAATTTTCTTTGAAAAATTAGAAAAAGTTACAGAATTGTTTTCATGAATCTTAATTGTATTGTATTGTAATCTTTATTAATTAAATGAAAATAAGGGCCATTATTACAACTTGCCTTTAAAGTAAATGTTAGTAAAAAGTAACTTTAGCTAAAGTGAGGAATAAAGTGAGCTATAATGTTTTTCGTTATTACAACTTCCCAATAAAATAAAATTAATATTTTTGATAATGTGGCAGCACCAAACTAAAAACCGATTATTGGTCTATGTATTGGTTTATAAAAATACGCAGTGGCAACGTACTTTTATTTATTTGTTTACAAACAAACAATAATTTGTAAAATTCGGTTGTGAAATTCGGTATTTTCTTCTTTTTCTTTATAGAGCAGAAAATGTGGCAACTTTAAACACATAAACCTTACCTTTAAAGTTAACGGCAACAATGTCTTCCCTTTAGCTTAGGGGTCACTTTTAGCTTAAAGTATACTTATACTAACGAAAAACTAATAATCTGTCAGATAACATCCGAACTTTAGCTATTGGCAAGTTGTAATAATGGCCCTAAATAAAGTATGTAGGTAATTTATAATAATGACTTATAGTCGTCTGTTATCAAAATATATCTTAACAAACCTAAGTTTAAACTAAGTAATTATACAAATTCTTCTAATATCATGTTCCTATAATTTAATGCATTATTAACAAATTTGTATAGCCTATTCCATCCGTTAGCAATGTTACCATTTAAAATATTTATGAGTTCAATTTCATTAAAATGACTTTTACCTAAATACCTGCTTCTGAATTCTGTTAGTATAGGGCACGTTGCAATGAAATGCTGCAGTGTTTCATCTTCACCAGTTTTACATAAACTGCACGTTTTGCTGTCACTGCTACTAAACGTATTGGCACGTAATGTCAAAATATTACATCTGGTTTTGAAAATTGTTGTGATTTGGTGTAGGTTTTTGGATGTTTCAATATAATCTCTCCCTTTACTGTGATCTAAATATCTATAAAAACGGATTCTGCTGTTTAAAGCTTTTTCCTGCATTTGTGCACGGGTTTTGTTTTTCATTTGTCGTAATAACAGGGTACCTCTCGAAAGCCATTCTTCTTCAGACGTATTTTCAAATCTTATATTAAACTCACTGCCTATTTCATTAATTTGTTTCGACCAAAATATGTTGTTTCTTAAAATAAGCACCGAAAGCCTGTAAGGTAGTCTGTTTTCATTGTATCGAAAGAGAGTTTTAAAAACGTAGTTCATATGAAGGTTTAGAGTATAAAAATAGCTTAATTCTGTATTTGTTTCTAAATTCAAACCATAATTTGGGGTGAAATCTGGTAACTTATGAATCTTAATTTAACCCAGGGTTGTCGCATTCAGACGTTGACTCTTTGTTTTTGTAACTGCGAAGACAGTCGTTTTTCTATTGAAAAATACAAAAAAACGACTACACTCAGAAAATTCTTCCCGTAACTACATGCCAGTCATTCGTGTAGTAAACGGTAATAGTCATTTTAGTTGTAATTCATAGTCATTTTACTATGGGGAAATGTAAAATAACTGTTTTTGATAGTCATTAAAAATAAAATAACTAACCAAAAATACCGTATTTTAGTAACAGTTGTTATGCATAGTCATTTTGACAATTTCGCAGAAAGCCGTAAAAACAATGAAATGCGTGTATATATATCCAGAAAATAGTAAAAAAATTAAAAAACCTCAAAACTATTAATTATATTACAAAACTGGTCAAACAGTTTATGAAGAATGTTTAAGCGACAACGCAGAGAGTCTAAATTGCAATATATAGAACATAGAACCCTTCCATATAGTATATTAAATACTTCTTATCTCGAAATCGCCTTAAGCCCATACAATACAACAATAATATACTGTTGTTTTTTATTTTTTTGACAATTATTTTTTTAATAGTTGATAATAAAAACAATTTTTAGTAATTTTTAAGAAAAATATAGTCATCGGCTTTTTAATTACATTTGTTTTAAGTGTAATGTTTAGTCGTTTCTACCTTCTTAATTCCCTGAGTTATGACAGTTATTTAAAAAATCAACCTAAAAAAGTACTGCATTTTCGTAATATTTATTTGAAGTAGTTATTTTTAATAATTTAATAAACGGCTACCAACAAATCATTTTTGCAGTAAACTGTTATACAGTAGAATCTCAGAAATTAGAACCACTTTGTACATCGGGCAGTTCTAATTTCTGAAAAGTTCTAATTTCTGGACATTTTTTTTTTTACAGAAAATTATAATGAAACTAGTTATGTAAGCTTTATTTTAACACAAAACAATTTTTATTTAATAATATTTAATTAATTGAACATATTAAATTCATAGAATTTATTATTAGGTATTTAATTTTGTACAAGCATATCAAATTTCACATGCATATGACCGAATTGTACTCACCACGAATAACTCGGGTATTCCCCGTTTTATTTTTACTTCAATGAGCAAAAAAATAATTTGTAGTGAAAATACAAAACAAAATAAAAAAAAAACTTTCAGAAATTAGAACCATAGGTTCTAATTTCAGAGCGTACAATACATTGGAGCGTACAATACATTGCAAAAAAATAGTTTGTAATGAAAATACAAAACAAAATAAAAAAAAAACTTCCAGAAATTAGAACCACAGGTTCTAATTTCAGAGCGTACAATACATTGGAATGGCCGGTTCTAATTTCTGGACGGTTCTAATTTGTGAGGTTCTACTGTAACAGTTAATTATTTTAAAATTATTAAATTTCGTCGAGTTTTTAAAAATTCTTATTTAGTTCATGTTTCTTTTATTGATATATTCATAGTTTGCAAATAACAAATCAGAAAACTTAACTGGAATAGTGATTTTAATTTTGCCTTTAAACTTTAAGTAGGTGTAGAAATACAAATTTTTATTGTATTCGAAAAAAAAATTAGTTTGGTATTAACACATTCTTAAAATTCCGAAAAATAACTGTTAAAAAACAATAGTGTTTACAAATTTTGTCTCTTTTTTCAAAATTTTTGGAGTAAAAATTTGACATTTATTTTAACGACATTGCGTATTGAGGTGTTTTATAAATATTTTGGAAATAATTCAGAAATATTTTACTGGCTGTTCAGATTACCAGGAAACTTTACACAGTCACAGTCCAATAGACCCATTATTATTAATTAGGCGCCAAAATAGTTCACCTCGAAATTTAAAGATCTTTTACAAAAAAACATGCTTGGCTCTAGAATACCTTTTCACCGATACTATATTTGTCTGCAGTACTGTAAGTTTTGACCAAATTTCTTAACCCGTTACCGTTTAAGATGGCACATAAAAAACATATCAACATCAGATTTTGTCCTCTATAACATATATAAGTTTTAACAAGTCGGTGTGTACTTTTTCGGATAGTTCACTTGCTAAACAAAATGTGATAGTGAAGAAAAAATCTTTAGATCGGGAGCTTATGAACAGGGAAGCGACTTTCACACAAATGCATTTGTACACTGATAGAATTTTCCTTCATGGTATTAATGAAACGATTTCATTAAAATCGATTCATTGGTTTAATGAAAAATTTCATTAACTGAATGAAAATTCATTAATATTGGTATTTTTTTCATCAACATTTTTTATGATTTTTTCATAATTTCATAAAAAAATTCATCAAATCAATGGAAAAACTTTTTCAATAAAAATTTTGACTTGTTGAAAAAAAAAATTTTGTTTTTACTATCATTTTGAAATAAAAAAAACTGAAAAATTTCTTTTAAACAGAATTAACCAAAACTTTGATATAAATAATAAGCCTAGAGCTTACAGTTTTTTAAGAATTTGAATAGTTGGTCACTAAATTCCATGGTACAGATTCTCTAAGAAAAACGACATAGTTTTGTTCAAAACTAGACCTAAATTGTTATCGTTTTGACGATGTTACACAAAAACGTTATGCTAAACGATAAAAAATTTTTGTTTTTTAACAACATTGTTAACAATATTTAACATTTTTATCTAATATGGTCGTAATTTAACTACAAAATGTGGACCATAACCGTCGATGGTTCTACAGAATTCCAAGCCAGATCGATAAAAAATTACATATTTTGTACCGACATATAAGAAAATATGTCATCTTTTAACAAAAATTATAAAAAATGTAAAGAAAGATTGAACAATTTTGTAAAAATAAAACAATAAAAACAGAAATAAATTAAAGTTGTTTTTTTTTAGTTCAGCTTTTAATATTGTAATGCCTGTTAATTATATTCATTAAAGTTCTTAATATATATAATTTAAAAAAAGTGCAATAACTAAAATATTTCTTTTCAATTTATAACGAGCTTTCAACCTCCGTATATTTACAATAAAACAAATCAAACATATTAGCTAGGTTGATACTAGTATTTCGATCTGGCTAAAGATCTCATCAGAACACGAAGTTTTAGAAAAGCTAGAGCCTATATAATAGGCAGAACTTTAACAAAAAACCTATTAATAATCAATTTTGCTCCATTCTTGTCTTCTTAGTAATCAACCACGTGGTTAGGTATTTTCCTTACTTATAAAAAAATTTTATTTTTAAAATTTGTAATTTGTATGCTAAAATAATCATAAAAAGTGCAAATTATTAAACATCAGCGAAAATATTTCATACAAACAAGGATTTTTTTCATAAAACACATGAAACTTTCATAACGATTAGGCTAGGATTAATGAAAAAATTTCATATACTTTATGAAATTTTCATTGGGTCAATGAAACCATTCATTAAAATTGATTTAATGAAACACATTTCATTGACTCAATAAAACGTTTCTTTGGGGACTTTTTTATGAAAAAATTCATTGGATTAATGAAGGAATTCATTAATACTACGCACAGTTTTTTTTTTTTGCATATTTTGCATTTCATTTTTGTCTTTCCGGACTTTTTCATTTCCCAGTAGAGCGAGAATTGCAGCTCAATATAAATTAATGAAATATGATTTTGAAATTATTTGTACTTGAAAAATTCGTATTTTATTATAAAAATATATTTATTAGCCCGAAACACGCCAAGAACTGTTTAAAAGAAATTTTTCATTTTTTTAATTGATTTAATGAATTTTTTTTTATGAAATTATAAAAAAATCATAAAAAATGTTAATGAATAAAATTACCAATATTAATGAATTTTCATTCAGTTAATGAAATTTTTCATTAAACTAATGAATCGATTGTAATGAAATGTTTCATTAATACTATGAAGGAAAATTCTATCAGTGTGAGCTTTT
>CM037852.1:32128671-32146016 GCA_021234595.1 Delia radicum | reverse complement strand
GTTCCCACCAAAGGAACTGATCTGTTTTCGCTACAAAGCGCCGAAAGCCATAGTAGCTTGTGCTCGGTTAGGGTAACAGTATACAATTTGTAATTATATGAAAAAATAAAAAAATTGTTTAATAAAATTTAAATTTCAGCTAAGTTTTGAAAATTCTTTGGAGGTTTGGTCTATCTATGGATTGTCTATTTTCATTTCACGTTAGACTTGTTCGGAAAACAATTTTTTGTTGTACAGTGTTATCGGAAGAGCAATTTAATGCGGATTAGTGGATGAGAGAGATATCTCTGTTACGACCTGTTTGATCTCATCGTTATGACCCCAAATATGATGTCAAGCTACGCGTGCCTTCTGTTCGCCTTGGCCATTATAAAACAATACAATATTTTATTTGTTTATTCTAGTTTTTTTCTTTTTTTTTTCAATAGAATATTAAAAAAAAAAAAAAAAACACCTACACAAGCCACTTAATCAAATAAAATGTTGACATTTGAATTCATATTTCACCGTTAAAAATGATGATAATTTTTTGTTTATGAAAAATTAATAATATATGTTAAAATAAATATTTTTATTTCTTTGAATTTGTTTATTTGAGCATGATTTATGAGCCTAATAAATTCGTATACATAGTTAAGTATTTATTTTTATCTACGAGGGGCGGATCAATAAGTCCGTGACTTTTCGAGCTTCCCTCGTAGTTATATGAAATGTAAATGTAATACATAATGTAAATGTAATACACCACCTGCTAGTAGACTACTGTCAAATTTTGAGGGCAGTGTCCGTCATTCACTTTGCTTTTAATATAGCTGCTCAAAGCATACAGCCTCGTGGATTTTTTAAAAATGGACAAAAGTGGAATTTCGAGTGCTCAGTAACAGTATTTTTTGCGAAAAAAAACTGTTAATCAAACCAAGGTAAAGCTTCATAAATACTGTGGGGACTCTGCATCATCGATTTCAATGGTAAAAAAGTGGTTTACTGACTTTTGTTGTGGTCGCACAAATACAAATGACGCTGAAACGTTCTGGACGGCCCAATTGAGGTCAATATACCCCGAAAATGTCGAAAAATCCACGATATGGTGTTGGCCTATCGAAGAGTAAAAGTGCGTGAGATTGTTGATGCCATAGGCATTTCATATGGTAGTGTGGTTTCGATTTTAAATGATCAGTTGAGTTTAAGAAAGCTGTCTGTAAGATGGGTGCCGCGTTTGCTCTCAATTGACCATAAACGTAATCGTGGCCATTAAGGTGATGGCTACAGTTCAATTACCTTCAAAAAGGAAAAACAATAAACGGCGAATATTATGCCAACTTATTGGACCGATTTAACTAGGATTACAAAACAAAAACGACCCCATATGTCCAAGAAATTCTTATTTTATGGACCTCGAAAAATCCTATTTTTTGGAAGGGATACAAAAATTGGAGAAACGTTGGACTAAGTGTATTGACCTAAAAGGAGATTATGTTGTAAAATAATTTTTTTTTGCAAAAAAAAAACTGTGTTTCATTCAAAAAGGCACGGACTTATTGAGCCGCCCTCGTATTTTATCAATTTTTATTTTATTTTTTTTTTAGCTAAAAAATACTTTAATTAATTTTAGGAAATAGACATCAATTTACTATCATTTTGTGAAGTTTTTGCGCTATTCAATGATAAATATTTCAAAATTATGTTTGAAGGAAATAAAGTCTGAATAAAATTGTTACGCATAGGTTTTTTTTTTGGCGAATGACACTACTTAAACTGGATAATTAATTATATGAAAATTAATATGGGTTTTTTTGGGTACTATGTTATTCAGTTTTTTTTTGCAGTGATTAATTGTTAAATAAATTACACAGTTGACAGTAAAAATACACTTTTAAAATAACCTAGTGTAGGTTTAACAAATAAAAAATTGCTACTCTTACAACATTTAACCGATATTAACAAACAAGGGCTCATTTTACTCAGTATTAAAAATACTTTCAAGAAAAAATAACAAAACAATAGGATTTCAAATAAAGTTAAAATTGTAATTTTTTTTGACAGTAGTTCCACATATGTTTGTTAAAAGTATGAACATATATCTGCCATTATTTTTTTTTTTTTTTTTCAATTAAATTTTACATTCAGAAACTTTATGGACCCACTTAAAGAATGGCGTTTTTAGCTTTTTAAATTTCGAAAAATCCACGGTTTTATGCGCGCTTTAGAATAATGAAATATGGGCATTTGATAATCGTTAAGATTGTTAAAATTTCATTATTTCATATTAAATAAATAGTCTATTTATTGTTATAAGTGCTACTACACACTATAAATTGAGTATTAAGTTTTTTGTTAAGGAAATTTGAAGATATTTATGGGAAAATGCATGGTGATAATAATAAAAATATCATATGGAAAAATCGTGCGTTCGCGACCCGTACGTTCGCGACCGGTACTTAAGCCAATTAAACAAAAACCAATAGAGATATTTTATTGTGTAAATACTGGATAGAGCCTACATTAGTACACTTTAAAATAAGTTAATCGCTTTTGAATATTCCCTTCCATTCGCAGACTTTTACATTTCACTACTCTTAGCCAAAGTTGACTTTTATTTTGCGTACGTTCATGACCACATGAAATCCTTCTTCTGCACTACATATAGAGCTACCAAAATGCTATCGAATCGTAAAAAAAATGTTAGGAAAAGTTTTGTTTTCTATATTCTTTGTACATCAAAAGCGTACGAACGCACGTTTGTGACCCCAAGAAATGCCCATATGCAAAAGATGTGTAAGCGTGTGTGTTCATATTTTCTTAAGTAAAGGGTCCGCCATCTAACGTTTTTTTTTTTCAACTAGTGCTTATTTCGTGAATGGTAACACTTACCTCATGTCTGATTTGACAGATAATTAGTTTTATCCTTCCGCTAAAACGAATATGGTCCGTATGTTCATTATCTTGTGAAAAAAGTGAAAGAAACTGGCATCCTCATCGATAAACCAAAGCGTGAAAAGCCAAAAACAGTGCGTACACCCGAGAATATTGCTGGTGTGGCAGAAAGTGTGCGTGAAGCGCCATCAACATCAATTTACCGTCGTTCTCAACAATTGAACATTTCGGAGATATCATTGAGGCGAATTTTGCATAAAGACCTTGGTATGACGCCATACAAAGTCCAATTGGTTCAGGAGTTCAAAAAAAAAGTTATTTGGCGAACCCTTTATTTATCGGCTAATCACCATTTAATTTGCTTTAGAATGCTACGGTACTCTACTTTTATACTTCGAATTAGAATTTTTTCCAGCTTAAAAAACAAATTGCATTTTTTATGCAATTTATTTTTAAAATGAAATCCTTCTTCTGCACTACATATAGAGCTACCAAAATGCTATCGAATCGTAAAAAAAAATGTTAGGAAAAGTTTTGTTTTCTATATTCTTTGTACATCAACAGCGTACGAACGCACGTTTGTGACCCAAGAAATGCCCATATGCAAAAAGTGTGTAAGCATGTGTGTTCATATTTTCTTAAGTAAAGGGTCCGCCATCTAACGTTTTTTTTTTCAACTAGTGCTTATTTCGTGAATGGTAACACTTACCTCATGTTCTGATTTGACAGATAATTAGTTTTATCCTTCCGCTGAACGAATATGGTCCGTATGTTCGTTATCTTGTGAAAAAAGTGAAAGAAACTTGCATCCTCATCGATAAACCCAAAGCGTGAAAAGCCCAAAACAGTGCATACACCCGAGAATATTGCTGCTGTGGCATAAAGTGTGCGTGAAGCGCCATCAACATCAATTCACCGTCGTTCTCAACAATTGAACATTTCGGAGACATCATTGAGACGAATTTTGCATAAAAGACCTTGGTATGACGCCATACAAAGTCCAATTGGTTCAGGAGTTCAAAAAAAAAAGTTATTTGGCGAACCCTTTATTTATCGGCTAATCACCATTTAATTTGCTTTAAAATGCTACGGTACTCTACTTTTATACTTCGAATTAGAATTTTTTCCAGCTTAAAAAACAAATTGCATTTTTTATGCAATTTATTTTTAAAATGCAGTTTTCTAACGTTTGGCCACTCTCGATTTTAAAAGACTGCATATTTGCAAAATATGGAATTTTCACCAAAATGTTGCACATTACTTTTTTATGTCCCAGAACTTAACTTTTTTTAATGATTTTTTGAAAAAATACATGGAAAAAACAGAAATTTGATACTTTTTTTTTTTTTTAATTTCAGATTTATTAATATTATATTTTAAAATGTAATGCTGTGGAGCGCTTTAAATGTGTCTGTTTTAAAAACTACACATTTAATTTTAGGGATTTTACTGCAGGTGAAAGAAAGAAGAATCCGCTGAGAATGTTCTGTTTTAAAAATTTTAATTTTTTAAACCCTTTCCAGCACACGGTTGCCATCGAATATCAGATTTTTATAGAAAGAAACATGATATTGAAAGGGTTGAATAATTAATTTTAAAAACTTAATATTTAATTTTTAACCCTAATTTTAAAACTTAAATTTTAAGTAATCTTTCATGTAGAGCAGAAATATTAAAAATTAAATGTGTAATTTTAAAATACAGGCATTTAAACGGCGCACAGTGTGTTCGATGGTACCCAAAGTGGCGATTAATTCATAGAAGCTGTAGTTTTTAAAATATTATATTTTTTTTTTTGGAAAGGCGTGGGTAGAGAAGAATGAGTGTATTTTCTAAAAATCATAACTACAGTGTAAATTTTCAATTTTCTGAATCACACTGCGCAGTTTCTGGTATTGAACCTACGTCAGTGACCCTGTTTTTTTTTTTTTTGAATAATGTAATATTTGTTATGTTTTTATTTGTCGATTTGCGTCTATATGAAATTTTCTTTTTTTATTGATGAGTTATTATAAGCACATAAAAACACAGCATTTAGAAAAAAAAAGTTAAAAAATATTTTTTTTTTAACAAGTTAAGTGCATTATTGTTTTTTGGAAAAATCGACCTTAGTTCACAATTTATGCTGTAACTTTGGATTGAAAAGCGATAAATTAATGAATAAAATTGGAAATTAAAGCACACTTAATGTGATATTAAAAAATTCAAAGAGTATATTTATTATATGCATTTATATTAGTATAAATTTAATTTAAAATCCAATTTTTGTTTTTCACAAAATCTCATAAATGTACAAATTTATATCAAAAATGTCACAAAAGAGAATATTATAATTTTTTAATAATGAATAATCATAAATACATTAAAACACAGCTTCAAAAAAAAGAAAAAAAAAAATAAAAAATGGGAGGAAAAAATTTTAACCTGTTAGTCGTTTTTTGTTTTTCGGAAAAAACATGATCCAAATTTTCGCTGTAACTTTGAAATCATAATAAATTTAAAGACTAAGTTAATAATATGTATTCGTATTAGTATACATTTTTATCTAATTTTTGCTTTCACTAAGTTCAGTAAATGTAAAAAATTAATCAGAAAAATAAAAAATTTATAACTTTTTGGGGAATCTTTGTTTTCCGTTTTAACTTTTAATAAAAATATATTAAAATATTTGTATTATTCTGCATTTTCAAATTCATCACAAATATCCCAGTTATCATAATCTTCATTATCTTCATCATCGTTATTATAATCTTCTTCTTCAGCATTGTTATAATCTTTTTCATCATTATCATCATCACTATCTTCACCGTTATTATCACCAGCATCTTTATCACCATCTTCATTACCATCATCTTTACCATAATTTTCATTAGAAATATCTTGAAAAACTTACTCTAATTCTGAAGTTGATAAATAAAATTTTTTTTCTGCTCATACTTCTTGCTCATGCTAGATATAAGTGGACCATAACTTAGCAGAAACCTATTGAAAATATTTTGATTGGATTTTTTCCGGCTGCATTTGCGAGCAAAGTTCTTGTTATAATTTTAAAATCGTGATTAAATTAAAAAATTTAACCACTTGTATTTAGCTTAAAGTATTAAAAATATGTTTGGTTGGTTGGGTGGTTTAAGTGGCAGCTCACGCTACTCGTGAGCATCAAGTAGAGTCAAAAAGCGACTCCGTTTTGAAGAGACCACACTACCCGTAAGGAACTAGTATCCGGAGTACTAGACCCACCCCGTTCGGTTAATATAACGTATGCGATCACCGAATCCCACACGTGATATTACCGAGAGGTCGTCCAGTATATGGTCACCCAAGATCCGGAGTCGAATATTCTGCAGCGCCGGACAATCACAGAGAAGATGCTCCACAGTCTCCTCCTCACCCGGTATGCCGCAGCTGCGACAATGCGAACCGCGTACAATCCTAATGTCTAATGCCATGCCTACCAATCAGCCAGTGACCGGTCAGAACAGCCGTCAGCCTCGAGACATCCCTCCTGCTAATGCTTACTTCCTGTAAATTGTGCGTGATACAATTTTTTGTACGTGAGCTTAAGTGACCGAAATCACTTACGCACTCATCTTAAGAAAACAAAATGCATCAACAAAAACAAAAACAATAAAATACCAATAATAAAGAGAATGACAATATTGACTGGTCATGTTCAATAAATGACAATCAGAGTTTTAACACAAAAATTAAATAAAAAAAAGGGCCGGGCATAGTCTGGACTTTTTTTTTTTTTTTTTTTAATATTTATAAGCTGATATCCTATACTTTTCCAAATCCATAAAACTAATTCCAACTCTTACTAACTTAATACTTGAGGGGCCATTAAATTCGGAAATTATCCCAATTTTAGACCTTTTTTAAAAAATTTTTAAAAATATTTACACATAATTTGTATAAACAAAAATTATTTTACTATATACTATAATACCTGATGTTGAAGGTTCCATTATAAAAGATTACTTTTAATAGATTTAACACTACACTGATACAATTTTCCTTCATAGTATTAATGAAACGATTTCATTAAAATCGATTCATTGGTTTAATGAAGAATGTCATTAACTGAATGAAAATTCATTAATATTGGTATTTTTTTCATTAAAATTTTTTATGATTTTTTCATAACTTCATAAAAAAAATTCATTAAATTAATAAAAAATTTTCAAATTTTTTTCAATAAAATTTTTGACTTGTAATAAGAAAACAAAAAATTTTTTTTTTGTACTATCATTTTGAAATAAAAAAAAATTGAAATATTTTTTTAAACAGAATTAAACGAAACTTTAATATAAATAATTTTTTTTTTATTATATTTGCCTAGAGCTAACAGTTTTTGACGAATTTGAATAGTTGGTTACTAAATTCCAGGGAACAGATTCTCTAAGAAAATCGACATAGTTTTGTTCAAAACGTTATGCCAAATGATACTAAATTTTGGTTTTTAACAACATTGTTTTTAACAATATTTAACATTTTTATCTAACATGGTCGTAATTTAACTACAAAAAGTGGACTATAATCGTCGATCGTTCTACAGAACTCCAAGCCAGATCGATAAAAAATTACATATTTTGTACCGACATTATTTTCTTATATGTCGGTAACACAAATTATAAAAAATGTAAAGAAAGATTGAACAATTTTGTAAAAAGAAAACAATAAAAACAGAAATAAATTAAAATTGAACCAGACCTTATAAATAATATCAACGAATGATATTTTCTCAATAGTCACCAAATTAATGCTATGCTAAAATAATCATAAAAAGTGCAAATTATTAAATATCAACGAAAATATTTCATACAAACTATTAATTTTATTCATTAAACACATGAAACTTTCATAACGATTAGGCTAGGATTAATGAAAAAAATTTCATATACTTTATGAAATTTTCATTGGGTCAATGAAACCATTCATTAAAATTGATTTAATGAAACACCTTTCATTGACTCAATGAAACGTTTCTTTGGGGACTTTTTTATGAAAAAATTCATTGGATTAATGAAGGAATTCATTAATACTACGCACAAATTTCTATCAGTGTAATAATAATCGCTTTGAATTTTAAAAATTTCCAATTTTTTCGTAAAATGAATCTTTTTTCAAATCAAGAGTCGCCATATTTGAAAAAAGTGCATTTAAAGAAGAAATTTCAAAAAAAAATGTATTTCTTTTTAAGCTGAAAAAAGTTTTATTCAGCAGTTAAAACGTAGTGGAGTATACCATTCCAGTGCAATATAAATGATGATCAACCGATTAATATTAAATTAAATATGAATATTTAAATTTAAATTTACACACCTTTTGCATTTTTCTCTTTTTTCAAAAAAAAACTAAAACGCGCAGAACATCGTGAATTTTTCGATATTTGAAAACATTAAAACACCAATCTTTAAGTGTATCCATATAGTTTCAAGATGCAAAATTTAATTGAAATCGGAATACCGAAGGCCAAAAATTACACTTTTTTGGCCGATCTTCGGTGGAACGGCCCGATATATATTTTTGGAAATCTTTCCAAACCCGTTCGAAACTTTAACATCGGTTTTTAAACTGACTAAGTTAAAAATATTTTATTCCTGGGGTGTGTTTTGAAAAACGTTTTTTTTTTATCGATAACCTCAGATTTTGAAGGTTTATTCCAAATTCTGAAAATTAAAAAGTGATTTACTCAACAAGAAGTAGAGCCTACACTACGTCATTTTAAGAGTGTATTAAATATTTTATATTTGTAACACCGTTGTTATTAGTTAATTATTCAACATATGATTAGTGAAAAACAAAAAACTACTTAATTGATTTTTTTTTTGTAGTTTTAAGGTTTATTTTTTTTTTAATTTTAATTATATGGTCTACTTTTGTTTTATGGTTTTAAAATTGTATTTTTTCTACATTTTGGCTTAAAAAATGATTGATTATTTTCTGACATATTTATGATTTAAACTCAGGCTTAAACACCCAAATTACCAACTAAAAAAAAATGTTTGAGTTTTTTTTTTTCTTACAAAACTTATAAAAAATCTCGTGACTAAGATTGATTATGTTTTGCCATAAAAGTATGTACTAAACACAACCATTACATCAATCAAAAACATTAATTATATTTTATAGATTTAAGTTTTTACACATATGACTATTTATTTTAAATTCAATTCAATTCAATATTATATTAAATTTTTTTTTATTTATAATTTGTCTTACACACTGATCTTTTTTATGTGTCATGTATAAAAAATTTTACTTTTACTTTCACGTTGTCTTGAATTTTATTTTATAGTTTGTTAGTTTTTTTTTTGTCTTTAGATTTAAAAGCTGTATTTCGTTCCACTTTTTTCAACTGGCTCGTTGGTCTAGGGGTATGATTTCCGCTTAGGGTGCGGGAGGTCCCGGGTTCAAATCCCGGACGAGCCCAAGTGAAATATTTTTTTTTTAATAAGTATATAAGATTTTTTTAAATGATCAATAATAAAGTTTTTCAGTAAAATAAATGAAACTCTTATTAACAAATCTTCATAAGATTTCTAAAAAGTTGTATAAAGTTTTTTATTTAATGTATGAAACTTGTCGTAAACAAATATGTTTTCATAACGTCGATTTAAATTAAATTTTCCGTGTTACTCCAATTAAAAAGCGGATTCTGTTTTTAGATGGTTTAAAAACTATTTTCTAAAAATTAACAAAATCGAGGTGGCCCTTTTTACGCGGCCAAGCAACTTTTTCAAAATGTGACCTATCTTTATTTTAGAAACACGTCACCGATTTTAATAAAAAATTTGGGAACAATTCAGATAGCAGTAGGGCGAAGTTGAGAATTTTATTACTTTTTTGTCTGACACGCCCCATTTTGAGGCGCCAAGTGGTAAAAGTTAAATTTTTAAATTATAACTTTCTCAAATTACTATTCTGTTCGATGGAAATTAAATTTCATTGGAAAGCTTAAAAAATCTTCTTTAGTACGATGTAATTACATTTTTATTTTCCAGAGACGGGATCATGTTCTTTTCACTTTAAAAGTAAAAATTACTGAAATATTTTAACTGGAAGTGTTGGAATTATAGTTTTGTTTTCATCATGAACGAACAACTCAAAATAAGTTTGCCTTGCTTTAAACAAAAGTGAATTTTATTATGCCAAACAAAAATAAATTAAATGCAAAATATAAAGTGAACGTAATTGTTTTAAAATGACTAAATACAGTTTATATTTTTTTTTATTTACGTTTAATTTTTAAATTTAATGTGAAATAACACTCTCTCCCTTAAAAACTCTCCAGTGACATATAATTTATCCCGAACTGATAAGAAAATTAAACTAAAAAAATTTTAATTTTAAGCCTTGAAAAAAGATTTTCTTGCTATAAACAGAAGTAAATTTTATTACGTCAAATAAAACTACATTAAACGTAAAATAGTGAATTTAATTGTTCAAATACAAAGTTTTTTGATTTTCGGTAATTTTTAACTTTTTTTTTGAACACGCTCAACATACCTGGCAAATAGAAATGAATATAGAAAAAAGAAATTTTATAAGCCGAACAGGTAATTTTTGAGAAAATTGAAGATTTGAAAAATAACTTTTAATCCTTTCCGCCTCCAAATGCAACGTGTTTTATAAAAAAATATATAAATTATCAAATCAGCCTACGTATCTGAATCGTTCCTTAATTTTGAGTCGAAGTCGGTGAGGGGCTCCTAAACTAAAAATAAGCCAAGCTTAAAAAATTTTAATTGGCCGTGAAAAAAAAGAGCCACCTAAATTTTTTCCGTTTTTATAGGAAAATAGTTTTTAGACCATCTAGAAACAGAATCCATTTTCAGATTGGAGTAACACGAAAAATTTTATTTAAATTGGCTCCAGCGCACCGTGACATGTAAATTTGTATTCTTAGGAATTTTTTCGCTTAATAAAAAAATTCCTGTAGCGGATGTTTAGATTTTCGGTTTTTATCTTAAAAGCTTAAACCCTATTGGTTAGAAAATTTCGCCAAAAATCTTTAAAGCATGTCTATTAGAGTGCTTAAAAAAAGTAAATTATGCCTAAAAGTAAGTGCATGAAAATAAAGATATTCATGTTTTATGATGATTCTTAAAATGTTTCGGTACAATCAAAAAAAAAGTTTTTAAAGTCAGCAAAAAATTTTGCTGAGTCAGCAAAATTTAGTCAGGAGGATGCTTGCAAAAAAGTTGCTAATGTCAGCAAAATCTTTTGCTGAAAATCAGCGAGCTGATTTTTAGCAACAAAATTTGTATATTCAGCAAAAGATTTGCTAACACTTAGTGGATTAGAAATACAAAAGCCTTGCTAAAAATTAATAAATTTTTTGCTGAATTTTAGTAGACTGAAAAAAACGCAAAAATTTGTAGAAAAATTGTAATTTAGTTAATTTATTTGCTGAAAATCATAAAACATATTTTTGTGATTCTTTTAAAAATAATTTACTATAATAACGAAATATAAAAATTTTAATTTTTCCACATTGACGACATGAATTTATTTAATATCTGAAAATATATAGAAATAAATATATATAACATAACAAAAATTGTCTTTCAATTACTTACATCAATGGCTGTCTAAATGATGATATCGTTTAAATGATGCTATTGCAACTGCCGAAGATAATTATAGAAACGAAATGAAAAAATAAACAAAAACAAACGAAACGAAAAAAACAACCCTTTTTGCAATAAGAAAAAGGAACCATAAAAAAATCTACCTAAGATGTGTGTCTTTGTCTTTGACTTTACTCTGTCTACATTTCTGTATATGTTTGTTTGCAGTTTGACTACACATATAAACATTTAGTTTAAATAAATAAATATTTTATTTTGTCTTTTATTTAATTAATAGACAATTATTTTCACAAGCCGGTGACAACGCAAAATTTAAGTTATTTTAATCCTCAATTTTGTTTTATGTATGAAAAACAGATAGAAAAGTCTTCCATGGTTGATTTTTTTATATGTCTTATTAGAGTTGTACTTTTTAGTATCATTTTCCTCTTCTCTACTACATCTTGACATGCCGCGACATCTACTTCATTCTGCGTATATCTTTCAATCTGGTTGTCGTCCACACTATTAATGTGGTTATCAGCACAATTTTTTTTAGCAAAATTAATTAATAAAACATTAGTATATTAGTAAAGCATTAGTATAAAACAGTTAAGTGCTGAATAAGTATAACAAATTGCTAAAAAATAGTATACCTGATTTACAAGACGTTTTACTAACTTTTCTACTAACTTATTTTTTTGAGTGTAGAAGCGATGACATCCCGTGAGCTAAACCGTTTTTAAGAAACCTCCAAAAACATAATTTTTTATTAATAAAAAAAATTAGTTACTGTAGTTATTAAGAAAAAGAAAAAAATACAATACATTTTTTCTACAGGATATTTTAAAATTTGCAAATGTTTTATATTTACAGATTTCTATTCAGCGTACCGAAGTCTACTAACCTTCAAACACGCCTAAGCATTTTTGTGATGAAACTTATACCACGCGCAGAGTACGAAAAATAAATAATATGATCTTCTACCATATTTTTCGTTGCCTACACTCTAATTAATTTCTGTTTAAATTTACCCAACTTATAGTAGGCAACTGTACTCCTACTATAAATTGGGTAAATTACTCTATGTGTGTAAATTGGTACTTACAAAACGTGTAACAAATGTATAGAAACATTCTATATTACGCATTATGTGTGTAAATTTAAGTTTTAATGTGCCTAATAAGTCTTTCAGTAAAGTAATGCAATTTATTTATTGAAAAATTAACTTAAATATAAAATTATAAGCTAATTTGCAAAAAAGAGCAATAGCAGCTTAGGCCTTCAGCTCAATGTGTATGATATAATGTTTTAAATTTTGGAATTTATTGTAAACATATAGAAATATTATTTAGTGTATTTAGATTAAATTGTATAAATTTGTGGATTTTAAGTAATTAATGATTGTTGATATATTTTCTTCAGATGGGTCGGCAAGTAGTTGGATTAGATTTTGACTTTTTAATATTTGCCTTTGATTATGGTAAAGTGCGCAATCTAATAGCATGTGTGATGGATTTGTTGGATAAATGATATCGCAGTCACATGGGTATGGAACTGGTATTTTTAGAAGGCCCCCGTGTGTGAGTTTTGTATGTCCCAGCTTTAGTCGGGTTATTTTTATTGAGTCCAGTCTATTAATGTTACTGCTGATGATAGTTGTGCTTTCGGAGTTGTTGTTTATTGTTTTATACCAATTGGATGTTTGTGAATAGGTGGTGTCTTTGTTTTAAAAAAATGTTGTTATGTGCTTATGTATATCTTTGATGTTGTGATTTTCTGTTTTCAATACAGGGGATCGAAGGGATAATTTTGCCGCAGTATCAGCAAATTCGTTTCCTGAAATGTTGATGTGGCTAGGACCCATATTAATGTTATGTCTGTTGTTCTTTTGATTAGAAAATCTCGGATGTTAGATGCATATATGTTTATTTAATAATTATTTTATTAAATAAACATATATTATTTAGATATAATTGAAAATTGCTAAATAATAAAGGAAAATACCACTAAATACTGAAGCGTTATAAAATATTCACACCGGCTTTTCATTCCCGGTAACCAATTACATTTATTCTACATCTGAAACTGTATCCAAAAATATAAAAATGATAAAACGTCAATTGGCGGAACATGGCCTTATAAAAGAGAATATCAAGATTATCTGGATAGAAAAAGAAAATACCAATACAAATCAATTTTACTGGAAAAAAATAACCAAAATTCTCAAATTTTGTTAATTCAAGTCAGAAAGGACTGGAAGAAGCATCACTTTGATCATGATATATGTTCAGATCAATAATGCGATTTTATCAAAATCTTTTTTTCTGGCCAAAACCACTAAAAATATAAAACGGACACATTCCTTTAATTAGTTTTGATAATATTTTTAAATTATTTTTAGATATTTACTTCAGCTATACTTTTATTTTTCCTCAAATACATCACCAAAAATAAAAATACACTGAATTAAACATTTTTTTTCTTCTGTTTGAAGAAGTTTGATAATTTTTTCAAATAAATAAACACAAAAATTTCACACATTCAATGTTAGTTTACTTATTAAAGTGCTTAAAACACACAAAAAAATATTTCTTAAATTGCGCCAAGTAAACATTTTGGCGCAAGTATCCGTTACTTTTTTAATTGACTCAATTACTTTTTTAATTGACTCAATTAAAAACTAATCAATATTTTAAATAATATTGATTGCTTTAAATAAACAAAAATATTGATTACTTTTTAATTGAATCAATTCAAAAAGTAATTGATTATTTTTTTTTTATTCAACAAAATGTGTACTTGGCGCAATTTTTTTTTTCTGTGAATGCAGAAACGTGTTTATCAACATACTTAATACTATACTTGGGATTTTTCATTAGCATTTTGAATTTCATTAGCATTAGTTAACTAATGCTAATGAAATCACACTAATGCCTGAAAAACTAATTACAATTGAGCAAAAAAAAGCATTTGTTTACAAAAACAATGGAGTGTAAATTGTAACACTGAATACGGGAAACGAAATGGAACGAGGAACTAACTTTCTTTTATCCGATAACATATGTTTATGTTTGTATTATCACGTAAATAAGTAAAATAATGAAATCACCCTGTGGCTGGTTTTTGAAAAATTGATCACTCGGGATCTCTCTTGGCCCTAGTCTATTTATGTTATAAGGGTGTGTTGGTCTATCTCGCTTAGTTTTGGATGGCTTGTTTTGGATGGCTTGTAACTCAAAACTAAGCATGAATTTTTGCAAACCTTAATAAAACACGCAATACCGACAACACAAATGTGTACAGTGTTCCGATTAAATCGTTCCCCGTTTCATTCCATATCGTTACATTTTGGGCCAATGTTCCATTCTGTTATCGGAGTGATTATATTTTTATTTTCACGTACGACAACACAATTGTGTACAATGTACCGATTTCAATCGTTACCCGTTTCATCCCATATGGTTCCATTTTGGGCCAATGTTCCATTCAATTGCCGGAGTGATTAAATTTTTATTTTCACATACGTTTTTCAGTAAACAAATAATTGATTTTTCATAAAAAATTAATCTTTCGGAAAACAGGGTCACTGACAAAGGTTCAATACCAGAAACTGCGCAGTCTGATTCAGAAAATTGAAAATTTGCAATGTAGTTATGATTTTTAGAAAATACACTCATTCTTCTCTACCACGCCTTTCACAATTGAAATTCATTATCATTAATTAAACAAATGATAATGAAAATAATTTCATTACAATTGATATCAATGAAATTGTAATGAAATCATCAATTAATTAGTCCATTCAATTAATTAGTCTCATGTATGCTTAATACCATAATTCGTGTGCGTTATTGCTAACAAAATTTAGTAAATTATTTTTTTAAGCAGTTTGTGCTTAAAATTACGCATTGTGTTTGATTTTATATATAAATTTATGTATATGTAAATTTATAAGTAAGTTTACAAGCATTTGTTAGAGTTTGCTTTAGGCGATATATGCCAAAATATGTAGGTTTAGAGCAAATCTCAAAAACTAATCCCTAAATATGAATAATTTAAGACACAAATTATTTATCTTATCAAGATACATATAACTACAGTCCATAAATTATACTTCTTGTACTTTTGCTTTGTCTCAATACTTTGCTTCAATATATATTGAAGGCTTTGCTACCACTACTACTAAAATTGATGATTCTGCTAAATTTCATAAAAATAAAGGAACTCTGATAGAATTATCTTCACTTTAGTAACGAATTTTTCCATAGCTTAATGAAAATTGTCACTGGAACTTTTCATAGAATCTATTAAACAGGTTTCATTAAAGTCAATGTCAATGTGTTTGTAGAATTAATGAAAATCTTCATGAAATTAACAAATCATTGCAACAATGAGCGTTTATAAAATTTATGAAACCGTCTCATAACATTTTGTAATACTAAGAAGTTCTTTGAATTAATAAAACTCTTTATGAATGTCTTGAAATATGCAATAGAACTAAGTCAATGAAACGCTTCATATGATTCGTTGTTCTTTTAAAATATAAAGATTCCAGAATGCACTGCTATATTTTTTATGAATTCGTTATTTCAAAGAATTGCAGCTGCATTTAATAATTTTATAGCTTAATACGAGTTTTATAGTTAAATAATTTATTTTCTTGTTTAATAAAATTCATTTAATAAACGGCCTAATATAAAAAAAAACACCTTGTGGATTAATATTTCATAAATAATACTGATATAGAGTATTTTATCATATCGTCAAAAAATATTTAATAACTTTGATTTGTAACTTAAATTATGATTAGTAATAATTCTTAAAATTAATTTATTAATTTATAATCAAACACGTTTTTCATAAAATTGCTACAATAGCAAAAAAAACAAAAGGTTCAATCAACTAAATGCCGCTGATTTCAAGTGCTTACATATATTTGCGATAATAATAAGCCATTTATTTAGCAGATAATTTACGATGCGATTAAACTATAAAACTTTATACATATGTTGAAAAAACACGTATTGTTTTAATGGCTTATAAATAATCTACAAATATATAAATAATAACACTACTCAACAAATTTCAACTTTTAGCAGGAGCTGTCTTTGAAATAAATATTTTTTAATTGAAATCTGTTAAAAATGTCGCTTTCTCATTTGCAGTTTTTCAAATGTTGGTATTTTGATATAAACATCATTCCCCTTTCACCCCTTTTTATTGTATATTTTACAAAATTTTTCGCAATTATATCAAATAATCATAAATGCTTTTTTTTTTAAATATGAATCTACACAATAGTATTATTAATTTGAGTATAATTATGTCAGCAATTGTATCAGTATGTTGCAATTGAAAATTGTCCTTTTATAGTTTAGTTATCCTTATAAATTCTATGCTGTTTCACAGAATGAAATGTTTCCCTACTTTTTTCGACCTTTGAAATGAATGAAAATATCCTTTGATTATAATAATAAAGGATATTTTATAAATACAAATGTGACCTAGAGCTCAATTATTTAAAAAAAGTCACTAACATTTTTTTTTATATAATAGAACATTTTTGGTCTTCAAAGTTTAGTAACGTAATGATGCTTGTTATGAAAATACCGTAACCACGTGCTTGATTACTCGGAAGACAAGAATGGATCAAAATTGATGATTACTAGGTTTTTTTGTTAAGTTCTGCCTATTGTGGAGGTTCTAGATTTTCTATAACTTCAGGTTCTCATGAGATCTTTTGCCAGGTCGAAATACTAGTATCATCCTAGCTTTATTTTGTAAATATACGGAGGTTGAAATCTCGTTCTTAAATAAAAAAAAAAAAAAAAATTAATTGAATCAATTAAATGATTGCTCAAATTCGGAACTTGCCTGATATTTTTTTTTTAT
>CM037852.1:32107669-32128571 GCA_021234595.1 Delia radicum | reverse complement strand
ATCATATCAATCTTTATTAAATTTAAATTTTTATTTTGTCTTTAATTTAATTAATATACAATTACTTTCACAAGCCAGTGACAACACAAAATGTAAGTCGTTTTAATTCACAATCTTGTTTATGTAAAGCAAGGGTCAAGTGGTGTCGAAAGATGTCAAATATGAAGTTGCTAAATGTCAGTTGCTAATTACTTAAGAGTCAATCGGACGGCAGTAAGTTGTTTGAAGTCAGTTGATCGGTCGGTCGTTAAGCCAGTTGTCCGTCGATATCCTAGCGTTGTATTATCATTAACTTTTACATAATGTTCTACATTACTTTTTATTAAAATATATATTAAAATTGTTTTGTGAATAATTAAATTAAACTAAATTAAAATAAATCTATGGGAATTGAATAAATAAAATTAAAATAAAACATAAAACTCTCAATTCTCATTCTTACATTTAGTATGAAAAAACAGATACAAAACTCTTTCATGGCGGTTTTTTTATATGTCTTACAAAAGGGTACCGTGAAATAACTCCCAAATGAAATAAGTCCCCAATGAAATAAGTCCCAATTTTAAAAAATGAAATAACCTCCAAAGGAAAAATGAAATAAACCCCAACAGTTGAGATTTATTTCATAGTAATAAAATAACTCCCAAAAAAGAATGAAACAACTCCCAATGAAAAAGTCCCAAAGAAAATGAAATAATTCCCAATTCAAAAATATCGAATTCTATTTATTTCATAAATACATGTAAAAATGTACATAATATTAAACATATTATAAAGATAGAATTTAACGTATACATAAATATACAAAAATAATCAACAAAATTAATAGAAAAATACATATTAAGAATATATTTATAGAAAAACCTGAAATAATCTTTGTTTACACATTACTTTTTACAAATTACTTGATGTCTTAAAAATATAAGACTTCAACGGATTCGACATCTGATTTGAAAAACAAGTTCTTCTGGGTGGCGGCCTTCGGCCGCTCTTAGGGGTTTTCCTCCGTAGAACGCGGCAGGCGGCTTCGCGAAATAAAGTTTTTTCTGCGTGCGAACACAAAGAAACTTCAAAATTACTGATCTGTTTCCACACTGGAGTATAATGTCCATGGACGTTATGTCGTAACACGTATAATATTTTCTGCCTCTATCATCCGAATTTTTTAAATAAATTTGATTTTCGACTTTTACATATAACACTTTACTATTTCTTCTTTTGTCACTCATTTTTTCAAATTCAAGATTTGCCATTATTTTTAATCACTTTAATACCGATCTTTACTTACCAAAATTCTAGCAAGAACTGCGTTTCCTTTTCGTAAAATAACTCATTGTATTGCTATTATTTACTTTACGACAATTTTATAGAAATGAAATAACTCCCAACAGAAATGAAATAATTCCAACGATAAAATCACATTTAAAAATGAAAATGAAAATGAAAATGAAATAAGTCCCAACAAGAGTGCAATAACTCCCAATAACAAAAAAAAAAATGAAATAACTCCCAACAAAATTTGGTTGGAAATTATTTCATTTGGGAGTTATTTCATAACGAAATAATTCCTAACAGAAAATTGTGAAATAAGTCCTAACGCATTGGGAGTTATTTCATAATGAAATAAATCCCAATTTAATATGGAAAATTTTGGGAGTTATTTCATTTTTTTTTTTGGGAGTTATTTCATTTGGGAGTTATTTCATGGTACCTTACAAGAGTTTTTTAATATAATTTTTCCTCGTCTCTACTACATCTTGACATGCCGCGACATCTACTTCATTCTGCGTACATCTTTCAATCTGGTTGTCTTCCACACTATTAATGTTCTTATCAGCACAATTTTTGTTTTAGCAAAATAAATTAGTAAAACATTAGTTCAAAACTGTTAAGTGCTCAATAAGTATAACTAAAATTTTAGCTGAAAAACATAGTTTAGCAAAAAAATTGCTCAAAAAAAGTATACTTGATTAACAAGACGTTTTACTAACTTGTCTACTAACTTATTTTTTTGAGTATACATTTAAATATGCCAATAAGATCTTTGCCTACGAACACCAGAGAACCATACAGCACTGCTTTATCGATAAAAATTGAATTTGGACTTAACACGTAGAACGAAAGAAGAGATTTGTATATACCAACTATTAACTCTTTAGCTGAAACTTTAATAAACATAAAACAGTTTTCACACGGCAAATACGAGCGAGTAACAACATTTGAACGGTTAAAAAGCGGATCTTAGCGATACTTAGAGCTAAAGTGAAGAAAAAAGATACAAAAAAAAAAAATAAAAATTATACAAATTTATAATAAATGTAGAGATGAAAATGGAAAATTTTTAAAGAAATACGAAAGTTAATAAAGAAAATTTTATGAAATAATGTGGAAATTCACTGAAATATTTAAAAAAAGAAATATTATTCAAACAAAAAAAAATAAATTAAATTATACCCAAAAAATGTAAAAATAATTTAATTTAATAATAAAATTATCCCAGAAAAAAAAAATTATGGGAATATTTGTGAAATAATATTGTTTAAAATATTTACTTAAGTGTCAATGTAATAAATATTTATGCAAAAAGAAAAGAAAATTTCACTTTTGTCATTGTGTTCAAGTGGAAAATGGTATGAAAAATAATAAAAAAAAAATTATATTTGTATTTAATATTAATTAAAAGAAAAATTTTGCACTGTTGTTGAAGTTGAAACGAAGAAAGAAAAAAATGTATGTGTAAACCTCATTTCGTGTTTGAATTTTTTTTTTATATATATTTTCATTACATTCCTTAGCGTTAGCAGCAAAAAAGTTGTTTGACTTGTTTTTGTAATTTTTTTTTTTAAATGTTTTCGTGTATAAAAAGGAGAACTACAAGAGATTGTTTGTTTGTTTGTCTATCTATCTTTTATACCAAAAAAAGCTGAACAAAATAACATAAACACCTTAAAAGTGATGCCAACAGGAATAATAGAAAAACGGTGTTTGAAAAATTAGTGAATTTCATAATAATTTATTAAATAAAAGATTAAAAAATGTATGCTAAAAAAATATATACATACATATATGTACAATAAGGTCGTCCAAAAAAAAAAGTTCAAATTTGCGAGCTCCACAACTCTTATGAAAATAAATATGATCTGCCAAAAAACAAAAATTTTAAAAAAAAGTTTTGTTTAAAGGTGGCAAATCGAAACGTAGTGCACTGAGAGAATTATCTTTCATAATAAAGGGTCCGCCATCACAACCCGAAGTTTTAGAAAAGCTAGAGCCTCCAAAATAGGCAGAGCTTTAACAAAAAACCTATTAATTATCAATTTTGCTTCATTCTTGTCTATTTTAAGTAGCAGATTTAATAATGCGTGAGGCTTCCTTTTTTTGAATCAACTCGAAATTTCGATCACATATACTGACTACCAGATTTATTCATAGTTCTTTCGTTATATATCTCCACGCATCAATATTTATTTTATTTATTAAAAAAATTAACTTAAATATAAAATTATAAGCTAATTTGCAAAAAGAGCAATAGCAGCTTAGGCCTTCAGCTCAATGTGTATGATATAATGTTTTAAGTTTTGGAATTTATTGTGAACATATTGAAATATTATTTAGTGTTTTTAGATTAAATTGTATAAATTTGTGGATTTTAAATAATTAATGATTGTTGATATATTTTCTTCAGATGGGTCGGCAAGTAGTTGGATGGGATCTTGACTTTTGAAGATTAGTTGCCTTTGATTATGGTAAAGTGCACAATCTAATAGCATGTGTGATGGATTTGTTGGATAAATGATATCGCAGTCACATGGGTATGTAACTGGTATTTTAGAAGGCCGCCGTGTGTGAGTTTTGTATGCCCTAGCCTTAGTCGGGTTATTTTATTGAGTCCAGTCTGTTGATGTTACTGCTGATGATAGTTTGTGCTTTCGGGAGTTGTTGTTTATTGTTTTATACCAATTGGATGTTTGTGAATAGGTGGTGTCTTTGTTTTTAAAAAATGTTGTTATGTGCTTATGTATATCTTTGGTGTTGTGATTTTCTGTTTTCAATACAGGGGATCTAAGGGACAATTTTGCCGCAGTATCGGCAAATTCGTTTCCTGGAATGTTGACGTGGCTAGGGACCCATATTAATTTTATGTCTGTTGTTCTTTTGATTAGAAAATCTCGGATGTTAGATGCATATATGTTGTTGTTAGTTATATTTAATATGGCTTTTAAGGATGAGAGTGAGTCTGTGCAAATGGCATATTTGCCTCTTTTGAATCCAATATGTGATATTGCATTATTGATGGCGATCAGTTCTGCTGTAAATATGGAACTGTGGTCGGGTAGGACACCTAACTTTATAACTTTATTTTCTGTTGTTACGCTGTAACCTACGTTGTCGTTGTTTTTTGAACCATCCGTATATATGAAGTTGTAATCTGATAGGTTGTCCTCGATATCTTTAAACATGTTGCGAAATTGTATTGGGTTAAGGTTGTTTTTTGTGAAATTATGGAGGGATAAGTTAATATTGTTATTGTGTAAGTTCCAAGGGGGGGAGTAATTAATTTTTTCCGGGGAATTTGAATGGGTATATCGATAGTTTTACAGTTTTGTTGAATTCTTCTTATAGTAGATAATATTTTTGGTACTTTTCTTGATTTTTTTATTTTTTTCGTAATTTTTGCCAATGGCGAATCATTGTCAGAGAGTGCATGGTGTAATTTCGTTGTTAGAATATCCCTCTGGACTTCAAGGGGTAAGATGTTTGCTTCGGTAAGAAGGTTTTTTGTACGAGTAGTTCGGAATGCTCCTAGGGAGGATCTCAAGGCAGCGTTATTTGCTTATTTACTTTTTTAAGCAGAGATTCTGAAGTATATCCGAATATTGGTAGTCCGTAGTTGGCTTTTGATAAAATGAGAGCCTTAGTTATTTGAATTAAAGTAGAAGTACTACAATTAAACTTAGTGCTAGAAAGACATTTAATTATGTTGAGCTGTTGATTTAATGATTTAACTAAGTTGTCTATGTGTTCGCTCCATCGGTATCTGTTGTTGAAATGTAAACCCAGTAGTCGTAGATTTTTGACTTCGGATAATAAATATGGTTTGATATTATTTCACAACGACAACTTCTTTTTCGGCAAATGTGTAAGTATTTACACTTATTGGGGGATAAAACGGCTCCCGAATAATTTGTCCAGTCCGTTATATCTTTGAAAAGGTTGTTTAGATTAATGACTGGGTTTTTTTCTTTGTTGGATTTTATTATCAGGTTAAAATCATCAGCATATGAAGTAAAATCAATTTCTCGGTGTAGTGAAATTATATGACATAGTTTGTTGTATGCTATTAAAAATAGCACAACAGAAAGCGGTGACCCTTGTGGGATACCATTATGAAGAGGAAACGGTTGGGAATAATTGGATGTGATTTTTACCATAAATTTCCGATTACTCATAAAGTTTTTTATATAATTTATAATCTTGGGGCCAACATTCCAAAAAATTAATTGATCTATAATTGTATGTAGACCTATTCTGTCGAAAGCTCTTTGAAAGTCTAGTGAGACTATGCTTACATGTTTTTTCAACGAAAGTGATTCCACAATTTGATGATCCATGTAAAGAAGACTGTCTGTCGTAGATTTTCCCTTTTTAAACCCAAATTGTCGGCTATCTAACAGTTTATATGTAGTTAGAAACCACCAAAGTCGATTTGCAACAATTTTATCCATTACTTTTGCCAGGCATGGGTTTAATGATATGGGCCGATAGGAGCTCAGAGAGGTTCTATCGGATCCTTTTTTGTGTATCGGGACGTTAACGCTTACCTTAAATTGCTGTGGTATGTATGAATCTAATATGTTATTATAAAGCATGAGTAAACGTTGCTTCATAGTTCTAGGTAGATGCTTGATCATGGGGTAAGAGATTCGATCTAACCCAGGCGTTTTACCGGATAATTTGTTTAAAACTGAATTTAATTCTAGCATATTGATGTTCGTTTCTATTTTTGCGGCTCCGGGGCTTGGGGGGCTGATTTGCATATTTACCGCTGTGTTTAGCTTTCTAGTACGAAATTCTGTTGGATATTTTGAGTCGGATGAGTTATCCGACCAAAAGTTACCCAATTCTGTTGCTATTTTTAACTTGTCGGTTATGAGTTCATCTTGATTTGATGCTTTTGTAATAGCATGTATATTTTGTGTTGCTTTGTAGCCTGTAAATGACCTGATATTTTTCCAAATATTTTCTGTTTTAGAGGAAGGGTTTATGGCAGAGGTAAAATTATAAAGTGATTCTCTTTTTGCGATTTTAATTTTTCGTTTAATAGAGCATTCGTTTTTTTGTAGTTGATAAGGTTAAATGTGTCATGTTTTGTTTATATAGCGACCAGAATTTACTTTTTTTCTTTTTTTAGGTTATTAAGATCTGGGTTCCACCACGGTACCTTTTGTTGGATGGCTGGTTGACTTTGGGGAATGGACACATTTAGGGTTGACATATTTGAAAAGTGAAAAAAAAGTACATTGATGAAAAAAAACAGTACTTTTCAAAAAAAAAACAGTACATTTTTGTATTTATTGTTAACATAACTTTTACTTCAATACATCAAATATTTACTTAAAATAAGTTAATACACCGAACCAAATAGCGTAGGTAAAATCAACAAAAAAAATTTTGTAGATCTTTAACGAAAATTTTGTCATTTTTTTTTAAGATTTAACAAATTTTATTCAAATCAACAAAATTTCGTCAAGTTTACATCCTCTAAAGAAGTAAAATTGACTAAATTTCATCAAATTGACTAAATTTCGTCAAATTGGCTAAATTATTAGTTTGGACGCCATTACTTTTTGCATTGGGCAGTGTCATGAAAAAAATTGTGTTTACAAACATCCATTGCTTGAAAAGTAAACATATGTAAAGAAACGAAGTGGAATTAATACAGGGAGATTCAAAAAAATTATATAAAAAACTATTGTACACAAAAAAAAAACATGGTTAAAAAAATATATATTCTTTGTACACGCAAAAAAAACTTGTTTATATAAAAATATGTAAAATATACAAAAAAACAGTACAAAAACAGTACAAATCCAAAAAAACAGTACTTTTGCGTACTGTTTTAGGTGTTGTGAGTAAAACAGTACATTTTTCAAAAAACAGTACATGTACTGTTTAAAACAGTACGAATGGCAACCGTAGACACATTAGCGGATTGGTGAATAATTTTGCATATGTTAGCGGTTTCTTTGTTTAAATTTTCACTTATAGGCCGTTCGGATTCAAAAAGGAGACATTGGCTGTTATATGTGGTCCAATTTGCCTTTTCAATTTTAAATTTTGGTCTAAATGTTGTAGTGATATTTGAACTTTGTCGGAAAAGGGAGATTATAATTGGAAAGTGGTCGCTACCGTATAATATTTTTTCTGTTTTCCATTCTGAGTGGACTGCAAGGGATGGAGAACAAAATGATAAGTCAACATGTGAAAAAGTGTTGTGTGTATTGAAAAGTGTTGGTGATGAATCGTTAAGTAGCACTAGGTCGTTGTTAGTTATATAATTTACTAATGTTGTACCTTTCTGTTGTTAGTGGTAGAGCCCCAAACTCGGGTGCCAGCTGTTAAAGTCCCCAGTGATTAAAAGTGGTGGGCTTACATTATAAAACATATTGTGGAGATTTGTTTGAGAGAACTTTATGTGTGGTGCTGTATACGCTGATATGATTTTAAATTTTATTTTAGATTTTATTTCAATACAGATAGCATCGAAATCGCTTTGTAAATTTATTGTCTTATGTTCTATAGATTTATGAATAAGTAGCGCTACACACCGCCATAACCGGGTAGTAGATGTGTTGTGTGAGTATAGCGTGTAATTTATAGGAATAGGAATGTTTGATTGGTTGTGGATGTGAGTCTCTTGTAGTGAAATTATTTTTGGGGATAGAGTTTAATAAGTTGTTGAAGTTCATTGTAATTATTAATGAAACCATTTATGTTCCATTGTAATATGTTTAATAGCATTTAAAGTTTGAGATAAAAAATAAGGTTAATTAATTTGAAAAAAGTTTGGGAGGCTGTAATGAACTTTCTGGTGGTTTAAAATTTATTATTGGATTAGGCATTTTTGGTACGTTTTGTTTTGTTTTCAGCTTGATGTAGTTTTTGTAATTGTTTTCTTGTTCTTTTGATGTATTTCTGGGTAATATTTGTTTAGTTTTTGAATCGGTAGTGTTTTGCGAGGATGTACTGTCGACATCTGATGCCTCTGACAGAACATCTGAGTAATCGTTTAATTCTCGAGATGTTGTTTTAGTAGGTGGCGGCATTGTTTGTTCTTTATTAACATGAGAAGAGTTTGTATTATTGGTAGGTTTACTATCGGGAGATTTTGCTGTAGAGTTAGAAGTGGTGTTAGTTGATTTAACTGTTGATGAGTATGTATTTGGTGTAGTTGGGTGACGTTCATTATATTTAGTTGTTGCTGTTTTTCTGTTAGTTTTTTCTAAAGTAATTATAGCTTGGATCTCTTTCTCTTTTAGGAAAATTGGACACGATTTGTCATTAGAGGAATGATTGTTGTCTATTTTGTTGTTTTCTTTACAATTTATACACGATTGAGAATTAGAGCATGTTTCATTGTTGTCGTCATTTACATGATATTCGCTTGAACAATTAAAACAAATTCTCTTGTTATTGCAAAATTTAGCCAAATGACCAAAGCGTAAACAGTTTTTGCATTTTAGAGGAAGGGGGATATGAGGTCTTATTTTGATTTTCTCATAGCCAATTGATAGCTCAGAGGGTAGCGACGTAGTAGCAAAGGTGACAACTATTAATCCGGTTTCTTTTAAATTGTTGTCTACTTTTTTTAATATTTTGTTGACTTTACATACATTTTGTGATTTGAGTTCCGAAAGAATTTCTTCTTCTGATATACCACGAAGGTCATTTGAATATACAACTCCTTTAGCATAATTTAGTGTTTGGTGTTCGTTTAACTCAACTTTAATTTCTGGTGACAGTGATGTTAGTTGAATAAGATTTCTGGCCTGAGTAAAGTTTTTTGTTTTTATAAGAATTGTTCCATTTAGTAGTTTTTTACACGATTCCACCTCTCCACCGCAGGTACCGTCTATTACTTTTTAATTAAGAATGGTGATACCTCAGAAAGAGTTTTTTTGACACTTCAGAAATTACAGAATTGTCACTTTTGTCATTATTCACTCGGGACATAATCAAGTATTTTGGACCGGGGGTTAGAATTGTCATTGATTTGCTCCTATCAAAAGTGATAGGTGGTTTACCACGATCCGGTGGTTGATTCATTTTAAAAGAAAAAATTTATAAATTTATATAATCTTTGTTATTCTATATGAGTTTTAAAGACAAAAAATGGAGAAGAGTAAGATTTTTGATTTTTTAAGTTCAATATTGTTAATAAATTAATTATTAATAATTAAGCACAGAATGCGTAGCAGTTAGTAAACACGTCTTGTGTAGGCGAATATACACGTGCAACTGTCCACGCATCAATAACTGCTTCTTTTAGATGAAAAACGCTTTCATGTCGATGGTTTTCTGTATAAACTCGAGGGGTTCATACTCCCCAAATATTCTCAATGGGGTTTTCATCCGGAGAACATGCCATTCCAATACTCTTATATTTTCTGATGATAGCCATTACATCGCTTCACGACTTTTATGTACTGAGACATTGTCTTGTTGGAACACAAATTCTTCTTCGTTGTGATTTTCAAAAAATGGCACTAATTTCTCTTCTAATACTGTAATGTACTCGGAAGAATTCATTCTGGTGCTTGGAAATGCCAAATCAACCATACCGTCGAAACAAAAAACGCCCCAAATCATTAAGAACCGCCTCCGAAATTTCTTTTTGAGAAATATCGTGGTTCCTTACGTAGGTCCCTCCAATAGCTGCTAAAATAATCTGGACCATCAAGACTGGACGTTTTCTCATTAGAAAAAATCATCTTTAAAAGAAATTTATGTTTAACCAGTCCTATTAACAACAGCGATTATTGACTTAATTTTCTCCAGTTGGTTTGTAAATTCCTTTTAGCGAATTCAAGCCGAGTAGTTTTGTGGCGAGGTAATAACCTTGGCACAGACATCAGCTACTTATCTTTGACTACTTATTTTTGACTTACATTCATCGATTATTATTAAGTCTTTTCGTTGAGTTTCTGCAACAGTTGATTATTTCACGCCGGTCGGTTTTTTTTTTTCCATAAGTACTGGGATTATTTGCAAAATTTATGACAACCACATGTCACTTTTTAAATACGCTGAAATTTTAACTTTTTCGGAGCGGTATCTCGGCCCAACCTGTACCGAGAAATCGTAATGAACTTCGGGTATGTTGTAGAGAATAAAAATTTTTCATGTTTAGGCGTTACTGAGAGGGGTCAAAAATTACGCCATTTTACTTTTTTCGGTTTATTTCGTTCTATTAAGAGTAACTATAGACCAATTTGGTATCGAATCAAGGTTTTTTGAAGACACATTCGTTCGCTGGTATACAAATAATGCATAAATATTTTCAAGTATTTTTGTTATTTAAAAAATGTGTGTTTTAGTAACATTAAAGCTGGCGTTTTATTAAGGAATTTTAGCTGATTTAGCTCAAAATAATACATAACAATGCCTATTTAATTTAATCGAGGGGTGTCTGAGCTTTTTCCGATATTCGAAACCTTATACCCTTTATGGGACTTTTCCAAAGAGCATTTAGCACCTATATTTCAAATAATTCAAAAATGTGGCAACTCTGGGCCCAATATGGATAGCAAAGTTTTTGATTTTTGGGGAATTTAACCCTGCGTACAAATAAATCTAGTTTTCGTAAATTAAAGACAAGTTTCCATACAAAAACAAATGAATACCCCACTTTTTAACCGTTGAATGTGAGTTTGGGAAGCTAAAGAAAAATACGTGTCTTTTTTTTTTTGCTCCTTTACAACATATAAAAAGTTTGGTTCTGGATACATCCCTTGTTAGAATTGCTGCGTGGGCATTTTATTGCTCATTGATTAAAATTGCATAAAAAGCAAAAAATAATTCTTCAATTTTTCGTCATTTGCTATTCTTTCTTCTTTTCTGCTTACCGTTTCTCCTAACCCTCTAACCGCCAAGCCCGCCTACAGGCGGGGTATTTTAAATTGACAATAAGTACGCCAAATTAGTGTTTTATAATAAGAATTTAAGCTATTTGGATAGAAAAACCAAATTTAAAAAATATTTTGCAAAGTAATTTTTGTGTGCATGGAACGGGTTCGAAGCGAGAAAGCGTTAAGTTAAAATTTTGTAAAATTTCCAAAAATAAATATTTTGAAATGAACACAATTTTTTAACAATCTTTGAAACATATTTGTGTTGACTAGAAAACGTTGATACTAATTTAAAGTAAGATTGATGCTTAAACTTTTAAAAAAGCGAATCTAACAAAGCTAGAAATCTGAAATTTATGCTGCATTACAGTGTTGTCAAACTTTTAATGTGATTTTTTTATTTTGGCGAACTTATTTAAAGCAATCAAGGAAATTGAAGGATCAAATTTTTAAAAGGACATTTTCAAATTTTTTGGTACTGAAATATTACAACAATTAATTTTGTGAAATAACAGAGATTATTATCTTTCATCTGATATCCATATTGGCATCATTTGAGTACAAGTATTTTAATAATTTTAACATTAAAAATCCTTTTGTAAGGACCTAGGATGTGATAATAAAAGTCTGAGTACGCAGTTTAACTACATGTGGTCTCCTGTTTAATATGCATATCGATTTTCGCATGTATGGAAAAAAATAGTAAAATTTGTCTTAGGGCACTACGTGAATATACAAAATTTTATAATAAATATCAAAGATACTTTCGAAATAATTTCGTTTATTTCTGAACCCCTCAGGCTCCCAACATGAATTATTATATGTTGTAAGTTATATTATGAGTTAATTGGAAAATAAATTTCATAAAAATTAATTATGGGTTTTTGGATATTTTTTCAATTTCGTTATCCTTTTCTCGAAAAAATATATGGTTGTGCAACACTGTTTAAAGAAGAGAATTTGATCTTTAAAATTACACCAAACTTACGGTTGACGCGTTCGAAAGTTATGATAATTCAAACATTGTATATTTCTTAAACATTTGTTAAAAAACCCCAACTTTGAGCAGCGATTAAACGCGAAATATAACAAATTTTTTGAAAAGAAAAAACAAGTAAACACCTAATTAACTAGGAGAATGTTTATACCATGTTTTACTTAAGCAGAAGAGGTAAAGTAAAAAATGTCGTGTTTTTGTGATCATTACTTTTTAAAGTGTCCCAACAATAATTTTTTTAAAGCATACAAAAATATAGTCAATTTTTATTTTTTTTAAACCGAAAAATTTCTCAAAAATCGCCAAATTACTTGCACATACAAAATTTTTACCCAAAAAAACTGATAAAATATTAACTTAACAAGATATTTCTGATAAAAACGTATCAAGTTATTTAATAACACAAATCGACAAGCTTCCCTAGTTTGAATGCCGTTATGTGATTTTCATACCCTTTGATGTCCTGATTCTAAATCCGGCATCCACGTCACAAAATTGAGAAACCGCGGGTAAAGTTGTCAAAAATATGTATTTTGTTTTTTTTTTATTAGTATTGGTAATTTCGGTTACTTTTGGATACTCGATACTACTCGATACTTTAAATCATTTTTTAATTCAAAATTCACTTTAATCTTTTACAAAATTTTTATGAAAATTTTAAATTTATTGAAAATTAAAATTTTAAAAGAATACAAATTATTCAGTGTTTTTTTTTTTAAAGTTTTTCAACTTCGTTCTTTAAACTTTTCACCTTTGATTTTTCTTTTAGCTGAGTTGTGTTTTAATGCTAATTATTTTGGTGGAGTCGCATTTTTGTATTGTTTATCTGTCCAAAATACAACTCTGAAAATATCGAGTAGTTACTTTTAAGTTTCGAGTATACATAACAAAGACAAATACTCGATACACACTACTCATTCATTTAACAGCACTATTTTTGGTGCTTTTTATTATACGATTGATGCTTTCTAAGGATTTAAAACAAAAATAAGTAATAAAAATAAACTTTACTCTCGAAGATACTGAAATGATATTTATAAAACTGATTGTTAAACTAGCGTTAAAACACATTTATCAAATGGGTTCTTCAAAAAAATATAAATACATTTTTGATATGAAATTAAAAAAAAATATGTAATTTAGTAAAGGGTCCGCCAAATAACTTTGTTTTTTGAAATGCTATAAAAAAAACTACTGAATATTTTCTCAAACTTCTTTTTTTATTTGAAAGTACAATCCTTCCGGTTAATAATGGAAAATAATTTCATTCAAATGGCGTTATACCAAGGTCTTTATGCAAAATTCGTCTCAATGATGTCTCCGAAATGTTCAATTGTTGAGAACGACGGTGAATTGATGTTGATGGCGCTTCAAGCACACTTTCTGCCACAGCAGCAATATTCTCGGATGTACGCACTGTTTTTGGCTTTTCACGCTTTGGTTTATCGATGAGGATGCCAGTTTCTTTCACTTTTTTCACAAGATAACGAACATACGGAGCTGACAGTGCTTCTCTTCTTCCAAAATCCGTACGAAATTTTCGCACACATTCTGCAACATTACCATGATTTTCAAAGTAATGTCGCAATATTTCCCAGCTTTGTTCAAGCGTATACACAACCATATTCGTTTAGCGGAAGGATAAAACTAATTATCTGTCAAATCAGACATGAGCTAAGTGTTACCATTCACGAAGTAAGCACTAGTTGAAAAAAAAACTTTAGATGGCGGACCCTTTACAATTTAAAAAATAGCTTATATTTGAAATGCAAATGAACAAAGTTGGTGTAAAATATAATTTAATTTGTTTTTTGGACTAGTTTTCAAATGCAATTTTTACCATTTTTACACAACTTCAAAAATGGTTAAAACGCAACTTTTCGAGTTTTAAAATAGCGGTTTTCTCAATATTTTTGACGTGATAGAAAAGTTTTGAAAACTGATTTTGAATCAGCTAGACAATTTCTGTATGTTGCGGTTCTAACCAAATCGACTTTTTCTATTTTTTTTTTGACTGTGTATAATTTATGCAAAAAATCATGCTCAGTTGATATACTTCCGGTTTTTTTTTTGCAAGCATTTTTTAGTGTAAAATCGCTCGTCCCCATTTCAAAAATTAAATTGCCAAACTAGTTTGAAAATCCCCACGTTTGGCGAGAAATATTAAAAGTAAATATTAAATATTTGACAATCCTGCTGTGCACAAATAAATTTTAATTTCGTAAATTTGTGCCTGGTTTTCATACTAGGTGTCATTTTTAATTACACACCCCCTCCCCCACTTTTAAATTCCTAAACGTGCAACTGTGCACAAAAGAAAAACGTGTCAAAAAAATGTTCTCCTCTGCATCACATCCAAGTTTCATTAAAAACATTCGGGTTCACCGCTGTGTAGTTTCCTTGTATGCTAAATTGTGTTAGGTCAGTCGTAATTTTATCTTAATATTTAAATATCAAAATCAATTATTTGGTGATTTTATCGAATTAAAAAGCTTGACAACACTGACACCAACCTCTTTATACAAGTATTTTTATTTTTTCTCTTTCTTCTTATTCCTCACACAGTTGGTGTTATTGTATTGACCATGCAGCATGCTGCAAAGAAGAAAAAAGCATATTTCTTGTTTTTGTTACTTAAATTTTGTATATTATTTTTTTTTTTTAATTTAAATTTACCAAACATGTGCATTCACCTGTAATTATAAATTTTAGTTTTTGGTTTTAATTTTTGTAGTTGCTGTTGTTGTTGTAGCAGTTATACAAAATTTATTTTTAATTTGTTTTCCTTCAAATTAAAAAGTAAAAAAAAAAACACATCACTTATGTTATACATGTTTTTTCAATTAAATATTATGATTTTTTGATTTTTTTTGTTTGTTGGTATGGAGACAAAGCGATGTTTTTTCCAAACAAGTTTGTTGCTTAAGTCTTTTGTTTTTATAAAGTTAGTTTCTTAAAATGAATTAAATAAAATTAAATTGCGTGTATTAAAAAATCAAAGTCATTATAAACAATCTAAAAAATATGATATATTTATAACTAATTAAATTTTGCTAATGTTTGTTTAATAACATATAACAATACATATAAGCAAGCAAAAAAAATCATATACATTTATGTTTGTGTTATGGATAAAAATGATTTTAAGAGAATTTTATTTACTAAGGAATATACACAAATGTTTTTAATTTCGACAGTCATGATAAATTATTGTAATTAAGACTTAAAATATTTAGTTAGAATTACTTTTTATATGTACTGTTAAGTCGATAAAGCAGATTTTGTTTTGTGTCATACTAATAGGTAAATTAATAATAAACTTGTAATGATAATTAAAATATTCACTTACAAATTTAATACAATTTATATAAGCTGTATGTTTTATTTATATGTATTAAACTTGGAAAATGCCACAAAAACCACACATTACCAAATCATGGGTAAAGTAATTGGATGTCATAAATCCCAGGTTAGTGAAGATAGTTTTACCTTGGATAATTCGAACTCTTACGCATCTGTTTAACACTATCATTACTACCAGCACTTATCCAATCGACTGGAAATATGCCAAAATTGTCCCGGTACCTAAATCGGTTAATGAATTTCCGTCCAATTGCTATCCTGCCTTATTTATCCAAAGTTTTTGAACATCTTGTGCAAAAACAAATTTATAAATTTGTTAATGACAACAACCTTCTGACTGATCGTCAATCTGGATTCAGGCCTCGACGTAGCTGTGTTTCAGTCTTATCTGATGTAGAAGAGGATATTCGAGGCAAATTGGATAGTGGAAAAATATCGTTTCTGGTCTTATTAGATCATTCAAAAGCATTTGACACGGTGCACCATACAATTCTTTGCCTTAAGCTAGCGAAATTTTTTAACTTCTCTTCGCCCTCTGTTAAATTAATATCGTCCTACCTGTCTAATAGATTTCAATCTGTTGCCAATGATGGATCCATTTCACAACCTTTGTTCGTCTCAAGAGGTGTTCCACAGGGATCCATTCTTGGGCCACTGTTATACTCCTTATATGTATGTCAATGATCTTCCACTTCAGATAAACTTTTCGAATATTCAGATGTACGCTGATGATGTACAGTTATATCTCAGTAGTTCTAAGGATACCATTGCTTCTAAAGTCCAAGAATTGAACTATGACCTAGGGAAAATTTTTACTTGGGCTTCGGCGAATGGTTTGACACTGAATCCGAGGAAATCAAAGTGCATAATAATTTCGAAAAGGTCAATGATAATGGGGAATGATATAAATATTTTTCTTGGCGGCGCAAAAATTGATATCGTTGATACGGTAAAAAATTCTCGGTGTTACTTTCAACAAAAATCTAACCTGGTCGAATCATATTAACCAATCATGTGGGAGAATATACAGTATGTTACGAAGTCTGTGGGGCCACTCAATATTTCACTCCGCCAAGAGTAAGATTACTTCTGGCAAAAACATATCTGTTACCGACTCTATTATACGCATCTGAGCTTTTTACCGGATGTAACACGAAGGATTATAGAAAACTGAGCACAACTTTCAATAACATCATACGTTACATTTTCAGCCTTAGGAAATTTGATCATGTGTCTCAGTACTCATGCCGTGTATTCAACATCTCTTTTTGTAATTACCTTAAGTTCAAAAATCTCATATTTTTACACAAGGTTAACCAAATTATCTTTTTGAACGTTTACAGTTTGCAAGATCGACTAGAGGAAACTACATAATACAATTCCGTCATCGTGACCATGCTTCTGAGTGTAATTTTTTTATTTTAATCATTCGTCTCTGGAACCAACTTCCCTGGGATATTCAACGCACTAGCAACGCAATACATTTTAGGAAATTATTGTTTCAGCATTTTTTCGTAATTTTTTGTATTATTTTTTTTTTTAAATACCGACATCTTAAATTAATTTAACATCAATTTAGTATGTTTTAAAATTGTTTAAAGTTTTGAAATTCTGTTATATGTAATTTAATTTTAAGTATAATTAATTTATTTATATACAATGTCCTATTTAACTTGTCTGATTCTAATGCTATAATTTATAAGATATTGTATCTTGTTGTATTAGAAATTCAAATTTAATAAATACAAATACAAATAATGTATCGCCATAGGGCTTCACGCATTACATTACACCTTACTTCACTGATGAAGTTTACAGGCGATGAGCCTAAAAGTAATGGGTGGACTCATTACCTTGTAGGGGGTAAAGTAACTGGTTATATGGTTACATGGTGGGAAAAAGTAATGTGTCTATAAATAGATTTTCATAAAAAAATGCATAACAAATATTTTTACAGATATTTTTTTTTTATTAAATAAATAACTTTTTTTTTTTTCTTAAATTAATAACGTGGGGGTTTCGAACCTGGGGTCTCTGGTATTTAACAATTAGTTAGGCCAGAACTCTACTTAAAATGTAAATGAGTTGTTGTGCTTCGTGTTTTCGTTCGTTATATCAAAAATATACACCTTACCTTCATGCTTACAAAAATCACAAAGTAATGTGTCTATAAATAATTACTTTACGTTTATAATTCATGCATTATGTAATTGATGATCGGTAAGTCTTTATTTTATGTTTTGAGAAATGTAAAATGTAATGAGTTATCATTACAAGGTAATCCATGAGTGTTCAATTATCGGTAACTCATTACTTCTTGTTGGAAAATAATGATACAAGTGAGGAGTACACATTACAAGGTAATGCATTACTTTATCGCACCCATTACCAAAGTTTTGCTGGGAAGTAAAATAAGAACATATAAGACATATTTTTTTTGAAAAATTTTAGAAAACCAGTTTTTTTAAATACAGCGATTTAAATTACGGATTTTGAAAACAAAAATGCATTTTACCTTAAAGAAGTGAATTATTTTTGTAGCTTAAACCGCTAAAAAGATTATTTTCGTAGCTTAAACCGCTAAAAAGACATCTGCAATTATGTGCAACTATTTTTGCAAAACTTTTATTTTGATTTTCTTCAATAAATTATTTTGATTATTAAATCTTTCATCTACAACACTCAGGGAACTTCTGCTTTAAAAATTTGTAGTTGTTTGGGTTGTAATACAGTTTATTTATCTTTAATGTAAATGTCAGTCATTTGTAGAAGAAATTTCATTTTTTACTAACATTGTAGTTCATTTAAAAAAACAAACCACATCAAATGACTGTTTTATGATTTACATTCATTTTTTACATTCGTTTTTTGTTATTTAAAAAAATAAAAAAAAAATGAATGTTTGTTTATTTTTAACTAACATATGCGGTTCATTTTTACTACAATTGTTAGTAATTTTTTTAACAGTAAAAACAAATGACAAATGTTAGTTGAATTTAATGAAATGTTAGTCATCCTTTCTTCAAGTGAAATTTCATTTGTTTTTGACTACAATTGCTGTCGTCTTTACCTACATAACAACCCAAGTGTATGTTTAGTATCTTTTTTTTATATATTTTCCCATAACTTTTAGTCCCCTAAGAGCTCCACATATTAATTTGTCAACTTCATTGTGGAATAAATTATACTTAACATATATTTTTTGAAAATTTTAACAATCCTTTTTATTTCAAACCCGCGGTTTTTGAAAAAATTCATGTTACGTTAAAAAAATTATTATCAATTATTTTATTTAAAGCACAACAGCAGTGGCTTTAAACATGAGGTATCAGTGAATAGCGTATTTTTAACCGCTAATAAGATATGGATGATTAAGTACGACTACTTTTATTAAATTTTCAATTTTTTTCATATTTTAAATACCGACATTTCCACAACCGTTAGCGCTAACAAACCCAAAACTTATACGATGACATGTCTATATTGACACTTACCTTCCATACCAAGTTCGATTAAAATTGAAGGGATTCAGTTGTAAGAAATTTAAAAATATTTTTTTATTTAATTTTATTATTGCTGAAACTTTAATGTAATTTCAATTTATAGATTAATATCACTTTAAGATTAATTAATTCAATTCGTCAAGTGAACGATTATATTGTTTATGCCGACGATTCTTGATATTCAAATATTATTGTTCTGAGAAACGTCACAAAGGCTGCCCTTTTAAATTAGTCCATGATTTTAATTAAAGAAATATTAAAAAAATCACCGAATGATGATTTTTTAGAAAAAAAATTCATTTGCTCTGTAAGATACATAAAATAAGCATGTAAAAGAATTACATTTTAATAATATTTAATACAAATTTTATAAGTAAACTAAAGTTTAAATTCATTAGTTGCTCTGTTTTTGTATGAATCATTAAATGTATTTGTCATCAATCGCTTTGGTTAATTTAAATTCAAAATGAACTTGATAAGAATTTTTTTTTAATAAATGATTGACATTTTTTTTAATAAAACCTTAATAAGCCCTTATTGAAACTCACACATGGTCTGATATTATGAATATACCACATACAGTTAGTATGAGGGTTTTTAAGCCTCTTAATACCAGTTTTAAATAAAATATGTTCTATCAAATTACAAACATTTCTTCAATTTCTCAGAAGTAAAAATTGTTTTATTCACCAGAACCCAGAAAAATCAAATGATATTAAGATTGGTTTTTATTATTGATGAAAGCTATAAAACTAGTTTTGAATGCTGTCACTTTTTTTTAAATAGTCCGTTCCTATCAATTAGGATACTACAGATGAAAAAAAAACTCCCCAGTGTAGAAAAGTATTACTACATAAGTGGTTATATGGAATGGGAAGTACTTGCAATTGTCATTACAAATTTTATTACTTTTACATGGGGATGTCGCGCAAAATAATGGCATATCATTACTAAACACGTTACGAAAAATCAAAAATGTGTATATGCTTACGGCTATAGGCAAAACTACCCAATGGAAAATCGCCCAAAAACGATAGATCACCCAAAAAATTAAAAGTTGGGTTTAATTTCATATGAAAAGTAACCTAATGTTTCATGGTGATTTTTCGTAATTTTTGGGAAATACTTTCTTTTTAATATTGCGTGGTTTTTCGTTATGAAAAATCACCCAAAAAATATTTGTGAAAAATTACCAATTTTTAATTTTTACATTTTGTGCAAAATTGTAGAGGGGTTTCAATTTGAAAAATATATGGTTTTAAAATGGGAGAAGTATACATAAAAAACGCCATGCCATTTTCAAAGAATGTATAATGGAGGCAATATTAAGCTTTCGTTTAAGGAGTATCAATAAATAGTTTATATGTATTCATGAACTGGAACAGAAAAAATAATTATAATCGAATTGTTAATATGACTTACAATTAATTAAAATATCAAAGATTTTAATAAATATATTATTTAAGTCCAGGCGCGGATCCAGCAATAGCATTTAATTAATTTGTTAATCTTTTCTACATTCTTGTATTGAAAAATATTATTTTGGGGAAGGAAATTTTCCATTTTCCCTCCCCCTGGAACCGAGCCTGTTTAAGTCAAGATATAGGTATTATAATTTTTTTCTCGAGTACGAGAAAACAAAAAATATTGATACCAATATTGCATATGAAGAGTGTTAGGGTTGCCATTTATTTAATATATAGTTTAAAAAGCTCTGTGGAAAAAGTCACTAAAAACACATTGTTTTGATTAAAAAAATACTTGAAAGTTATCGGACATGCTTCATATACCAGACAATGCATCTCCAAAGATCTTTCATTTGGTACCCCATTTCTCTAAAACTTCTCTGAAACAATTCTAAATAATCCGAAAACCCGTAAAATGGGGTAATTTTGACTCCCCGTTTTAAC
>CM037852.1:31983538-32107569 GCA_021234595.1 Delia radicum | reverse complement strand
AAACTAACCAAAACTTAAATCTCGCATGCAATAAATTTTTTTATTAAAATATTATTATAATTATTAAAATATTTTAAAAACAATATACTAAAAATTTAAACTTGCTTTATACGTCTATTTAATTTCATCTCAAACGCTATTTAAAATACTTTTCATTATTTTAATTTAATTTTTCCATTTTTGACTAAATTTTTAACATTTTTTTTCTAAAATATTTATCTCTTTTTTGTTTTCTCTTCTAGGGGTCACTCATTGATTTTTCCAACAAGGCTACCGATTTTTACAAACGTTCATGAAGGAGCTCCCTAAGGCTGTTGTTATAAAAGCTATCACTACTACCGAATTAACTTAATTAAAACATAAACGCTGACGATATGTACCCTATGCCGATTTTAAAGAGATATATATTTTTTCTAAAATTTAATAATTTCCCATTTAAAATTTACTAATATAGTTTTTAATATTCTCTTTTGTATCATTCTTTTTAGATTTCCTGCATTTGAGATTCAATTTTTCCCGGACGGGCTTTACTCAAGTAAATAAAGGGCTTTAAGCGCAACAACAAAAAATAATAAAAACTAAAATAAATGCATGTTAAAAAAAAAAGAATTAAATTTACAATAAAAATTTTACTAATTTAATTATATATACACTAAAAATAAATAAATTAACACTAACGCAATAAATATAACTTCCTCACAATTTTCACAACTTATCCTAATATTTTTGTTTTACTGTTTATTTTAAAAGTCTTTGGATTTAATTTTAACGTAAGTATTAATTTTTTTTTTGTTAACCCTGGAAGGTCATTCTTATTTTTGTTGCGTAAAGGTCATACTTCGTCGAATCGAGGACGGTGATTTTGAAAACGATTGTAAAGATGACTTACGCACGAAAACTTTTTTAAGTTGAGCTTCTTTAATCGTTTATTTTGTATCTCATCGAAATAAAACAAAAAAATTTTGTTTTTGTACATTATATAATTATAACTTATGATTTCACAGCACTACTTCACTTGGCTTGTTTTACAAAACATTACTTAAAAAAATAATTAAAATAATAAACTTTAAATCGGTTAACGCGTTCAAAAGTTATGAGTGAAAATGTGGGAATACCTCTAAAAATTTTGAATCAAATTTTAAAATATTCTATTTATTTCATCATACATACGTACATTCAATGCTTATACACAAGAATATACGCAATCAGGGATGGCAGTCAATATCGCTAAAATACTGTCTCCTATTCAAACCCCTTATAAATGACTATCGTTATCCCAAAAATACCGTTACCGAAGTTTGTTATAATTTTTATTGGCATGGGATTGTTACCGCTTTCAAAACGTGTTCTGATGATGGGAACCTAGAAAATTCCCGAAATAGATCTATCAACACATTCCTGAAAGGGTCAAATAATAAATTTGAAAACAAAAACTCTATAGATTATTTGTTAGGACAATATCCTAATGAAGAAATATAGAGTATGGCCTCGAACTTGAATAATTTTCATTTTCATTGCACAATTAAAGGTCGAAAAAAACATAATTTTTATTTTTAATAAAAATTATAACAAACTTGTATAAAAGGCAGAGAACCGCCAAGTTTACTTCCCCTGTTTTGTTTACAAAATATAGAAAGGAGAGAGAAACAAAAAAACGATCCACCAGAGGTGGATCTTGCACATCAAACAAGTTTTCAATTTATTTTTTTGATCAATGGTTATAATCTTTAACTTCAAACTCATATGTATAATATTAGTTCTCATGTAGTGAGTAAACTAGTTCATATGTATGTTTGATGTTTGGCATGGGATTGTTACCGCTTTCAAAACGTGTTCTGATGATGGGAACCTAGAAAATTCCCGAAATAGATCTATCAACACATTCCTGAAAGGGTCAAATAATAAATTTGAAAACAAAAACTCCATAGATTATTTGTTAGGACAATATCCTAATGAAGAAATATAGAGTATGGCCTCGAACTTGAATAATTTTCATTTTCATTAACTTTTTTTCTGAGTTATTAATCGGTTAAATTTTTTTTTTTTTGGTTTCATTGATTCGTCTTTCAATTTAAGGAAAATGAACGAATGGGGTAATGAAAATATTATTTTTGATTGTGCGCGACTACAATGCTTTGGAGGCTGGCGTTTCCGCATAAACAAACTTAACGGGCACATTAGGCGGCACTCCTTCGAGCAGATTGGGCTCGTAAATTATTTTGTCAATCGTGGGACAATCATTAGGACGCCTTTTAATCAAAATTTCTCAGTTCGAATGTAAGAATCAATTGTTGCCATAGTTGCTGCAATACAAGTCAATTCTAGAGTTTCGACATGGAATATTTTTGCTCATATATGTATCACCAGACAGTCAATACGGACAGTTCTGCTTAAGGATTTTCATTTCTCTCCTTTAAAAAAATCAAATAACAAGCAATTGAACGCAGTAGACTTGTCCCTTAGCTTGGAATTTTCTCTGTAATTTGCACGGAATTTCGCTTGCATTTGATGTCATCAGGCGTGTTCGTCATTTTAATTAAATTGTTTCTTAAAAGCCATTAAAAATACTTAATAAAAATGTATGGCTTTTCAAATGTAAAAACAAAGAAATATTTGTATGTATTGAAAAAAAAAAACGTTATTTGAATTTCTTATTGTAGCAATATCCATCAGCCACTCTGTATGTATGAATGTTCCCTGCAGTCAGTCTGGGACCAAATGTCTCCTTGTCTACACTCATTTTAATAGTGACAACCGTAGTAGTTAAAATGTTTCCAATTTTTCTTATAAGCGTCAATATAAAAAATACAGAGACAATAGATGTGGTATATATCTAGTGTACGCTTCAATATACAAAAGACACAGACAACAGATGTAGTATATATCTAGTGACATTGTCAACAAACGCGTCAATATCCTGAAAGAAATGTCTATAGTAACATTGTATTGACTCGCTTTAGACACCAGTACTATTGACTAATCGTACACCATATAATGTTCTCTCCTGTTGACATTTTGCATATGTTTGTTCTTGTTTTTTATTCTACTGCGCAATAGCTTTTCGTTATTTCATCAGTGTTATTAAGCCGGTTTGCTGAAAAACAACGTGCGCGTGACTTTCAGTTTAAATGTATATGCTTACCATTTCAATCCAATTTTTTAATAATACCAATTTTACACACCTGCGTTTCAGAAAAATGACGACCGAACCTTATTCTAATAAAGCAAAATTAAAATATTTGCCACCTCAAGGTAAGTTTTAAAAAAATTAACCCACAAAGCATTTTTAGTACTATATTTTTTACTGATTTGTTTTTCTACTTTTTCTTTAAGAAAATTCGAAATGCTGTTGCTGCCAAGAGGTATCCAAAAAAAACTTAAAACTATTGAAAAGAAACAAAATAGTTTGAAATTTTTGCCGAACACAAAATTTTGCTTGATAAGTTGGTTTCCCAAAATGCAACCGTCGATGATATTATGCAAATATTTCCAATAAACACGGCGGAGCAATTAAAAGACCTAGACTCTCTTTTAGGCTCACATTCAGATCCCTATGTAATAGAGCATTTCTCGCTTGCTATATATTATATATTTAGTATATTTTTAAATAGTATTAAGCTGCTATTTAGTATAAATAAGTATTTAAAAAGGTTTAGCCAGCCCTGAAAAAATGTGCGTAATTTAATATTTTGAGCTGTGAATTTGTATTTTTTAGTTTTTTTATATAAATTTTTTGTTATTAAATATAATTTTCATTAAAACGAAAAAGTCTGTTTTAACTTATTTGGCAAGGAAGTGCACAAATATTGTAGACAAGAGTACAAAAAGACACTAGTGACAAAGTCGCTAATGTGACACCAGAATTTTACTATTGACATTCCCTACAGCTTTGTTCCATAATTTATAGAAACGTACTAGTAAATTTCTGGTTTGAATGGCTCCATATGGTCCCATAAGAACTATCCAGTCAATATCTAGTCAATTGTTGTAATGTTAGTGGATTTTCAATGACACGCACATGTTAAATGTCAATAGCACCACGTCTTGTATGGGTTATAATTAGACAGTAGTACTGGCGACAAAGTCAATAGCGAGTCAGTGTAATTTTACTATCTACATTTCCTACAGGGTTTTTATAACTGGTATGTATGTATGTTTGTATGGATGCATTAGAAGCAATCACATGCAGTGTTGCCAGGTTTACGATTTATAGTCATTTTGACGATATTTAATACCCAAAATAACTAAATGACTATTGGACGATTTTTGCTTCCATAAAATTTACGAATTTTTGACAAAAGTTTAATATGTCAGCAAAACATATTAATTTGTCTCCGGATCTATTTTTTGATTTATATAATTTGAAAAAATACCAGTTTAGTTTTAGTTTTGTGTCTCGAAAACACTCTAAACACACAAAATATTTTCTTTTTTAATTTTTTGACAAACTTAATATTATCACACTTTCCGTTTGACTTATGTGATGTATAGTATAAACACGTGTGTTGTAATGTAAACGTGTATTTAATAATTATTTCATTATGTATGTCTCAGCAAGCGCAATTTTTTTAAATCTTTTTTTTTAATTCGCGTATGCTTTTTAAACCTTAAATTCACTAAAACTAATTCACTAAAACACTAATTTCCCTCTGAAATTCAATAAAAATAAAATTTGCAAAATGGATCTTTGTTATAAAGAATTCATTTTATTTAAATTGTTTGTCTCGTCAACCAGCCTCCATACAAATGATGTCTGATATAACGAACTTCTTATATCCACAGATTTCATAAATACTTCAATTTGCATTTCCCTTTAATTCTGTCCAATTCGACTGAATATATGTAACTGAAACGATTTCCACTTAAACTATGTTAATGTAGTATTTACAAAACAGTTCAAAAGTTTCTACGTAATCACCTTCTTGGACCCCTAAATGTTTTTTAAAAGTCCATGTGAAAAAGCATAACTTTGCTTAAAATGTAATATTAAATTAATGTCAGTGCATGCAAAAGATTTCCCAACTCTTTCTGCAGTTTTTATCAATTCTGTATATTGTCACTACTGATTTTAAAACCAATTATTATCCCAAAAAAAAACTTCCTGCATTGAGAACAAACCTGCAGAATATCTTTGAACATTAATTTGTATTTCAGTGAAAAATAAGATGAAAACCATTTATTAAAATATAATATTCCTAGTATGTTTAGATCAAATCGGTATGTTTTTCGCTAAAATTAAAGTGTTTTTGTATTTTATACAATTCATTTTCGTTACATTGCTAAAAGCCTATTTTGTGTCTTTTTTCTACTAAAATCCCGGTGATTTGTTTTATAGAAAAATAATTATTTCAGTGCTACATTATATGTAAATATTTCATGTACGGATAATATTATTTTCTACAAATATTGATTACTTTGAGACATCGATTTGTGCTTTTCCCCTATTTCAAGTGTTATAAGTAAACTGCATTTAATTATTGCAATAAGCTGAGTTTATTTTTGTCTACATAACCCTCGTTAATCGAGTGTTAGATTTTTTTCTACTAAAATCGTTTTATTTACAAAACAAAAGTTTTTTTCCTAAGAATATTTTTTTCTATTATTTTTTTTTATAAACTTCCCTTCACAATTTAAAAGGTGGAGCCAGTTATTCTTCCAATTAGGTCCTTTCTCAATTACAATTAGATATTAAATTAAATTACTAATTCACAATATATTTATTATTTTTAAAACTATTTTTTTCTTATTACTGTCCCTTTAAACCTATCCATTTATAATTTAATAGATGGCGCTATTGACAATTTTCCCAATTGGACGTTTCCATCAATTGCAATTGGATTCTTAAAAGAATATTAATTGGATATTAAATCTCATTCAAATATATATTTAATATCATAGAAATTAAACATAGCGATTTCAGCGCCTGAATATCGAGGGTTTTTTAATAGCAAAGACACAAACCATATGTATTGAATTGTGTAAATATTTATCTGTATTTATATACAGTGCAATTCGCTTTTAACGATAATTGATACAACATTTTTTTCTTCACGCCAAATATATTATTGTTATTTATACAAAGAATATAGATATATATATATATATATTGTTTGCACTTTCACTGGCTAATTCAAACAATGAGATGGAGGGTATCCAAAAATTCGGCACAGCCGAATTTAATCTTTTTTATACCAAATTCGGCACATCGGACTTTAATGCTTCCACTTGTTTTATATAAAACCGATTTTTTTATGATTAACTTCTTTTGTGGTTTCCTAGCGTTGGTAAGTTAGTGTGCCAGTGCTGGCACATTTGATCAACAGTTAGCCAGCATCTTCCATTTACATACATTTTAACCTATCAATATGTCACGTTAGCTCAGTAGATAGAGCTGACAAGCAGGCGAATGCCGGCTGCACCAAAAAATTATGATTTTTTTTTTAAATATTATTTAGGAAAATCGATTTTAGACCACCTAATTCATGATTTCTATCCGACACTTTTTGAACAGACGGAACTTTTGTCTAATGATATCATTTTAGATTGCGAAAAGTACTTGTTGAACTTGTCCCACCTATAAAACTGCCTTGCCAGCGGTGGTCCGTTTGTTTTTTGTCTCAGACTAGGATATTAACATATATACAAGGTGGCGCATAAGTAATCCTCCTATCAGAAAATGCTATAAATTTTGCGATTGGCCCCTAATGTCAGTTCTGTTTTGACATTTGTGTAGTAAACACATGCGAAATACACGTTAAATAAACAATGTTACGCTACACTGCTCCAGAACGCGGAATATTGGTGACACCAAGAGGAAGATGATTTTTCATCAAAAATAATCATAAGTGATGAGGCCCATTTCCATCTTAGCGGGTACGTAAATAAGCAAAATTTACGCTTCTGGGGCACTGAAAATCCGCGTGTAAGCCACGAAGTGGCATTAAACCCGCTCAAAGTCACTGTATGGTGTGCTGTTTTCGCTGGAGGAGTCATCGGACCTTTTTTCTTCGAAGACGTCGCCGGCCCAAACGGTTACTGTGAATGGTGAGCGCTACAGATCAATGATCAACGAGTTCTTTTTGCCGCAACTTGATGAATTGGGGATTCGAAAACATGTGGTTCCAACAGGACGGTGCAACGGCACACACTGCACGTGCCACAACCGATATGCTGAAGGATGCATTTCCCGGGCGCCTAATCTCCCGTTTTGGCGATTTGCACTTGACCGCTCCAGACTTTTTTTTGGGGGGTTTTTTAAAGTCGCGGGTTTATGTAAACAAGCCTTAGACTCTTGCAGCTCTTAAAGACAATATCCGTCAAGAATGTGAGGACCTATCGCCGAAAGTTTTGGCCAAAGTGATTGAAAATGCCATTAAAAGGGCTCAAATGACAATCAACTGTGGCGGCGGCCATTTACATGACATCATATTCTCGACTTGATGTAAAAAAAATTAAAATACCAAATAAAAATAATCCACAAGAAGAATCAAAGTTTTTCATTTTGTTTTTAAATTACAGCCAAAAAACATCGGAAGGTTATTTTTGCGCCACCTTGTATAAATATTATATTAACATGCAGATACCTCTGACAATTTTTTAGATTGCAAAGGCAATCTTGGCTCTAACTTTTACTTGGCTCTAAGTGTAAGGTCTTTTATCATTGAGGACAAATGTGAAAAATTTTATATTTAATTCTTTTAACATATTTCAAGTCCTAGAAGAGAAACTGTTTCATCATTGGTAGTGGTAAGTAAATTCAATTTCGCCTGTGAAATCTCAATTAACGATTATTACAAAAAAATTTGGATGAGAATTGTTCGGTAAAAGATAGGAGAGAAATCTGTCATCATTAGAATTATCATATTACTATCGGAGTAGTATGGGAGATAATTCAGAAGAAACACAGCGTAAATACGCTGTGTTTTACTGCAGATCTAAAAATTTTGGTGGAAACTGAAAAAAAAAATTATTTTTAACAAAAAAAAATTTTTTTTTAAGTTCGTTGCTTTTTTTTGGGGAATTTTTATTTATTTTCATAAAAAGCGTCAATACGCTGTGCTGTGTTTTTTTTTACTTTTTAACATAAAAAAAAAAATTTTAAAGTTTGCTTTTTTTTGTGATCTTTTATCTATTTTTATAATAAACTTAAACTAAACCGTTTTTAAGTTATTTTAATATTTTGTAAAATATTATATTTTTTAGGGAATTGTTTGTGTTTTTATTTTTGTTTTCGTTATTATTATTTTGTTTTCGTTTCAATATTAATAAATAAAAAAAAAACTTTTCTTTTCTTCTGGAAAATTCTAGGCAAAACTGAACTCACTTTTTCGGCCGAAATACTGCGAAATTTTCATTTAAAAAAATAACAAATTAGAAAAACTGTACTTCGGTTACAGTTCTTTTGAGTAGTTATTTACGAATTTTAATAAACAACTACTGAAACATTTTGTTATCCATCTGAAAATAAAGCTTGATATGTTTTATGATGATTCCTAAAATATTTTGGTTCTAGCGTTGACCATCCGTGAGCTTTACCATTTTTAAAATTTGGTATCATCGAAAAGAGGGTTTGAAGCAGCATCCAATGGTATATAAAACTTGACCACTTGCGACCTACTAATTGAAATATTTAACTAAATTCATATTTTCGTTTCGGGTTTTCATACAAATTCAACGTATTTGGAAATAATGTTCTGCTTTTCAAATTGAATCTGTTTTAAAATAATGTTAATTTATTTTTTGTAATTATTCACATAAAACGCGAAAATCGCAATATATTTTATCTTTTTTTTAATATAGGCAATATGGGTATCAAATTTTTTAATTTTCCAATTATAATAATCTGGTGATAAGCAAAAGATCTGTTTTCAAATCCAGGATGCTGTGAGATATATTTAAGTTTTCAAATATTAATTTTTTAGTTGAGTACATATATGAAATGAGAAAAATAGTTACTGACAGAACACATTAAATTAGTTAACTAAACTACAAATTAAAAAATTTATCAAAATGTGAAAAATACAATTACAATAAAAAATATAAAATTTATAAAAAAATCTTTTCGCGATTCTATCTTTGTATAAAGTTTGCACGATTCCATTTTGTTTGCAATATGACCTGGTCGATTACTTTCGATAACAGAAAGACATGATTGGCTTACTACCTTAACAAATCGTTCCGTGTTTAGCGAATGGCATGGGAATTCTAAATTGATTTCGGTAAAAGAAGCTAAAATAAGCTCTATAAACACTTTTTAAATTGTGCCTTTACCTGGTATTTCAATAATTTCTTCAAAATCACAAAGATCTTTTAAATACTGATGGGAATAAACTTGAATACCAGGTGGTTCAGTAATGCGACCAATTTCATTTCAATTTATCATATCTTTTAAGGACTCGCACTCGAACAATATTTTTGGAATATTGAATTGTCGAATATCATCAATATTACTATCGCGTGATTCGAGAAAGATTTTTAATGCCTCCGAGCGAACTTCCTTTTCCATGTCTGTTGCCATTGAGAGTAAAATGTTTTCTGGATGTGCAAAAACCCCGTTTATTTGAATGGAACAACGATTAACAATTTCTTGAAGTTCGATTGGAAGCATACGTGTCCATTTTATATATTTTAGTAAGTGGCGGCTTCTCTTAATGGCATGAGGCTGACTTTTTACGATAAACCAAAACGGAGCATAAATTTATGTGTGTGAAGTTAAATTCCAATGTTATATTCCATTAACATAACACTGTTAACTTAGCAGTTAATAACAGTTTTTGGTTTCTTACGCTCATTCTCTTTAAATTTAATTGTTTTCTGTAGCCTACTAGTTCAATGTTAAATTGCAAAGTTAAATTCCATTAACAGAACATAGCAGAACTTGTAAAATATTCCAAAAAAAATCGCATTTAAGAATTTTCAATTTAATTTAAATTTTTTATTGAAAAAATTAATAGGCATATAAATTAAAAAAAAAATTATATAATTTGTTTTTGTTTAACAAAACAAAAAAACAAACGTATATTACAAACAATTTTTTTTTAAAATTTTTTTCTACATATACTAACACTAAAATTAGGACTGCGACCATATTTGAAGAGAATAAGAAAACCAGACCTTATACGTTTTAAAGGTACTGATTTATAGTTTCCGATGACATATTCCATGTGACCGTAACTAACTCAGGGGAGAGGAGTAATAAAAATTAGCTTTTTTTCGAACTTTTTTAGAAAATAATAATAAGAGCTCATTTTTATATTTAACTAGCGGGCTGTGCCCGCTACGTTGTTAGCGTGCCCAGACCTAGTATTTGGGATGAAGGCTAAAGTAAATTAAAACTTTTTTTAAAAGGAATTAGGAAATATTGGAATATTAATAAAGATAGGGCCTACTCCAGGCTTTTGTTACTTTTTTGTTGTTTTTTTAGTTAGCTAAGTTAAAAAAAATAGTTTTATTAACGACATATATTATAATATTATTATGATATTATAATTTAACATTCATAACTATGGTTATCACTAAACTTTATTCATATTGAAGTAAGTTAGTTGGCCATAGTTCGTTTATGATGATCGTTTTTAAAATTTAAAAAATAACAATTTCAATGTGTGACACATAGATATAAAAAAAGCTTCACCGCTTTATTTCTACCCCCATCATTATGAAATAAAATAAAAAGTTTTATATAGTGAAAAAAAGGAAATAATTTATTGAAAATAAATTACTGTAACGCTCTAGCATATACAATATTTTTAGTTTGTCCATTCGGAGCATAAACAAATAAATCGCTGGGTTTTCCAACACGCGAGCATGCAACGTAGAGTTGGCCATGCGAGAAACATGGATTTGACAGATTTAAGCCACAAACTTGCAAAGATTGGCCTTGTGCTTTATTTATTGTCATCGCAAACGCTAACCTAACAGGAAACTGCAACCTTTTGAATTGAAATGGCAAATCTGTTGGTATCATTGGAATACGTGGTAAGAGTACATTTGTTCCTTTATACTTGCCAGTTATTATAGTCGCTTCGATCAAATTGTTTCGCATTTTTTTTACTGCAAGTCGAGTGCCATTGCAAAGCCGTGGTGGATCGATGTTGCGCAGTAAAATAATGGGAACTCCAATTTTGAGTTGAAGCAAATGTGGTGGAAAACCTGGGACATCAAGTGAATTTAAGAATTCAAGAGGATAATTGACAACATCCTCATTTTTCATCACGGTATCAATGGATTTGTACGTTACTGAAGCATCGCTGATTTTATTTAAAATCACATGGTTTATTGCATTGACGTCAATGTTTTTGGCGGCAAGTAATGCTCGTTCACATAACCACTGTTCATTTTTGAAATTGCTTTCGATATTTGGAAATACACATTTGATTAACTCTTCAATGGATTGTGTCATTTTGCAAAAGTCAGGTGGAAACGTAATGCAATTTGTTGTTGGATCTTTTGGTATTTGTCCATTTCCAAATTCCAATAACTGCATTGAAAATTGAGAAGCTGATGCATCACGTTGAAGCTGCACTCTCATGTTTGTTGTTAATTTCAGTGTGCGAACGTGGCGCTAAAGAAACAGATGATTTAAGGCATGCATTAAGTTCGTCAGCTGGAGTTCCACCTGGAACTACAGGCAATGTTTGCCGGAAATCACCTGCTAACACAATTAGTGCTCCTCCAAATAATCTTTTGTTGTTTCTAAAATCCTGTAAAGTGCGATCAAGGGCCTCTAAAGATTTTTTTGTGGGCCATTGTGCATTTATCCCATACTATAATCTTACATGTCTGCAAGACTTTACCCATGGATGAGTTTTTTTTAATATTGCATGTGTGGGCCTCAGAGAATTGTGGTTTGAGAGGTAATTTAAGTGCCGAATGAGCAGTTCTCTGCCACCATCCAAAAGTGTTGCCGCTATGCCGGACGATGCAATAGCTAGTGCAATATTATTTTGCGATCGAACTTTGGCCAAAATCAATGAAATCAAAAACGTTTTTTCTGTTCCGCCTGGTGCATCAATGAAGTATAATCCACCACTTTCATTAGTAATTGCTGTCAGTAAAGTGGTGTATGCGGACAGTTGTTCCTGCTGTAAACGTGGTAGGTTTGCAGCTATAAATAATTCTAACTCTTGTGGACTGTAATTGCATTCTCGATGCAGGTCTCTGTCAGATGCATCATCGCCGGATCGAATAGGGGCAATCAAACCAACTTGCGAGAGTGTCTTGTTGTTTATTTGCAAACACTTATCTTCTAATAGAATCAAAGCTTCATTATAAATTACTTCTGAAAATTCAATTGTTTCGTCATTGGATTGAGAGCACTGAATTTGTAAACGTGCATCGTGTTGCTCTAAAGTCTCCGTAGCCCTTAAGCTGAAGTTCTAGAGCGCTGAGATTCTAAGCGTTCATCGTGTTGTTGTAAAGTCTCTGTAGCTCTTAAGGTTGATGTTCGAGAGCGCTGAGATTCTAGGCGCTCATTGTGTTGTTGTAAAGTTTCTGTAGGTTGATGTTCGAGAGCGCTGAGATTCTAGGCGCTCATTGTGTTGTTGTAACGTCTCTGTAGCTCTTAAGGTTGATGTTCGAAAGCGCAGAGTTTCTAAACGTGCATCATATTGATCTGAAGTCTCAGCAGCTCTTGAGGTTGAGGCTCGAGATTGGTTAATTCTAAGGCGTATTTCACGTTCTTCAAATGTTTCATTTGCTCTTTGGGTTTTATTTTGTAAGATTTTTTAGTACGTTTTGTAAGTGAATTTTTTTTTGGAGGCATTTTATTATTTTATTTATAAGAATAGTTTGTATATTAGATTGATTAAACTGAATGGTTGTTAAAAAAACACTCAATGGTTGTTAAATATATTTTTTATTTAATAAGAAGTTTTTGGTTTGACCACTGTATATTCAATAGGCGAAATAAAGGAACAATGTAAATAAAATTTAGTTTTTGAAAAACTTTTCTATTATTATTATTCAATTTATTTTTGATTTAAATTTTATTGTAATTTGTTAATCAATGTTTTTAAATAAGCCTTAGACATTGTTTTCTATTAAACATATATATTTTTTGTTGATAATTTTCTTTTGTACTATTTTAATTGAACCGAAAAGTAACAGTTTTTAATATATTTGAGTTTGACCACTGTAATAACTTTTTTTTTCAACAACTTTTGTGTTATTTGTTTTTAATTTAATTTTTATTATAATTTGTTAATTAACATTTTTTAAGTAAGCCTTACACTTTGTTTTCTATTAAACATATATTTTTGTAATAATTTTCTTTTGCACTATCTTAATTGAATCAAAAAAGTAACACTTTTTCACTATACACTTCAAATACATCTAACCAGCAGCGTTGAAAGTAACTGAATGCAAAGCATGCAAGCTAATAAATAATATTTGTTCTTTAACCCGCCAATTAGAATGTTTATTGCAATTATTCAAATAGACGCGATCAAAGTTACACTCACTTGTTAACACTCATGTTATACTCATTTTAGGATTACCGTATTTTAATGATATTTCTATAAACTCATATATCAGGGATGGGAAGTGAGATTTGAATATCAAAATCAAAAGTTTTTAATAATTACTTTTTGACCCTAAGAGTACTAAAAAAGTATTTAAATTTGTTTAAATAAATAACAAAATATAATTAAACATCAAAACTAATAAATTACTTATTTTTTTTTTAATTCAAATTTAAAAAAAATTAATGTGAAATGAGTCGAAATGTATTATAATATTCACGATTATTTTTTTAAAATTTTCTAAATTGTAAATTTTTTTCGGAATGCTACGTTATATTTTTCAGTTAATGCTACGTTATATTTTTCAGTTAAATAGTATACAAATTATTTGATAAAATCAACTTTTACATTCCTGCCACACACATTTGTTGACACTCTCATAGAAAAACATTCGTTTTCAGTAATACTCATTTTAGGGTTGCCGTATATTAATGATATTTCAGGAATGAGAAGTGAGATTTTAATATCGGAATCAAAAAGTTTTTAATAAGTACTTTTTACCCTAAGAGCACTAAAAGAACTATTTAAATTTGTTGAAATAAATAACGGAAAATAATTAAATATCAAAAGTAATAAATTTCAGAATTTTTTTAATTAAAATAAAAAAAGAAAAAATAATGTAAAATGTGTCGAAATGTATTATAATATTCACGATTATTTTTTAATTTTCTTTAAATTGTCAATTTTTTTCCGAGTGCTACGTTATATTTTTTAGTTTAAATAGTATACAAATTATTTGATAAAATCAAGTTTTCCATTTCTGACACACACTTGTTCACACACTCATATAAAAAACAACCGTTTAAAGTAATACTCATTTTAGGATTGCCGTATTTTAATTATATTCTATAAACACATATATCAGGGATGGGAAGTGAGATTTTAATATCGAAATGAAAAAGTTGTTAATAAGTAGTTTTTAACCCTAATGCCCAGTTTTTCACTTCGTATTTAAATGACATTTGGACTTTAATTTCTATTTAAATACAAATGTCAGTTTTTAACTTAAAATTTAAATCACATTTAAGTGACCGATCTTGGGCATTTAAAGTCTATTTAAATTGTACAAATATAACATATGATCTTGACAGTTTGTTTTTTTCCGCGTGGTAAAACAAACAATAAAAAATAAATTAAATTACAGCAGCAAATAAAAATTCAACTTCGGATGAAATTTTCACTTCTCTTCATTTTTATTTTATTAATTTAATTATAATTTATATTTTATTTCTATTTATATATATATATTTATATATATGTATATATTTTTTTTTTTTTTTATTTCTATATTTTATATTTTCAGCTTTTTTCTATTCTTTAAACAGCTGTTTTATGAATAATGATCATTAATTTTTGACATTTGATGATGCTACCATACTTTTGTCGCAAATAATAACAATTATCATTTAAGACTGAAAAACTGAAAACTGTATTTAATACAACTTAAATTTAAATGGCAATTAACTAATTGCATATTTAAATACGAAGTTTAAAAACTGGGCATAAGAGTATTAAAAAAGTATTAAAATTTGTTTAAATAAATAACAAAAAATAATTAAATATCAAAGTAATAAGTTTGTAATTTTTTGTTTAATTAAAATTAAAAAAAAGTAAAGTAAAATGAGTCGAAATGTATTATAATTTTCAAGATTAGTTTTTACCCTTTTTAAGTTGTGCTACGTTATGTTTTTTAGTTAAATAGTGTAAAAATTTTTTGTTAAAATCAACTTTTTCATTCCAGACATACACTTGTTTACACTCTCATAAACGTTTTCTGTAATACTCATTTTAGGGTTGCCGTATTTTGATGATATTTCTATAAAACAATCCCAGTTCACATAATGTGGAGTGCATTTGTAATATCAAAATCGAAAAGTTTTTAATAAGCACTTTGGGGGGATGGGCAAAGGCCAAAGGGCTCGGTTGGTTTTTCAGAAAATAAATTAAACTAAAATTACAAAAAGTTAAAACTGCAGGAAGTTGGGTCATATCCCAAAGAACACATGGTGAAAATTTTCGCCTCTACTATCCTCATTTTTACCACATTCCTGATGGAAATTATATAGTGAAATTCCAGAAAGTTGGGTCAAAGTCGAAAGAAAAGCATTATGGACATTTCAGCCTTCTATCGCAAAGGGTTTGGTCAGACCGGTAAGGGGGGAGACTTTTTCCCTTATTATCCCCCTTTTTACTATGTTACTGAGCAAAATCCTAAAAAGTGAAATTTTAGAAAGTTAGGACATATCCGAAAGAACACTTCAGTTATTATCCCCTTTTTACCACGTCACTGAGCAAAATTGGGAAAAGTGAAATTTTAGAATGTTAGGACATATTCGAAAGAATACATGGTAAAAATTTCAGCCTTCTATCGCAGAGGGTTTGGTCGGGCCGCTAAAGGGGAGACTTTTTCCCTTATTATCCCCCTTTTTACCACGTTACGTATCAAAATTGTAAAAAGTAAATTTTCCAAAGTTGGGACATATCAGAAAGAACACATGGTTAAAATTTCAGCTTTCTATCCCAAAGGGTTTGGTGAGGCCACTGAGGGGGAGACTTTTTCCCCTATTACCACGTTCCTGAGCAAAATTCCAAAAAGTAGAATTGCAGAAAGTTTGGTTATATCCGAATGAACATATGGTGAAAATTTCAGGTATCTATCCTAAAGGGTTCGGTGAGGCCGCTAATGGGGAGACTTTTTCCCACTTTTATCCCCCCTTTTACCACGTTCCTGGGCAAAATTATTAAAAATAAAAGTGCAGGAAATTTTGTCATGTTCCAAAGAATACATGGTGAAAATTTCAGCTTTCTATCCCAAGGCTAAAGCACCCATGTGTATACAATTTCAAATAATGAAATAGTGGGCGTAAAAGTGGGCGTGGCCAAAAAAAAAGTATCCTATTGAGCATTCCGGATTTCCAGTTACATACTGTGAAAATTTCAGGAAGATCGGTCCAGTGGTATGGTCAGGCCACTGAGGGGGAGACTTTTTCCCCTATTATCCCCTTTTTTACCACGTTCCTGAGCAAAATTCCAAAAAGTAAAACTGCAGAAAGTTGGGTTATATCCGAATGAACATATGGTGAAAATTTCAGCTATCTACCGTAAAGGGTTCGGTGAGGCCGCTAATGGGGAGACTTTTTCCCACTTTTATCCCCCCTTTCACCACGTTCCTGGGCAAAATTTTAAAAAGTAAAAGTACAGCAAATTTTGTCATGTTCCAAAGAACACATGGTGAAAATTTTAGCTTTCTATCCCAAGGCTACAGCATCATGTGTATACAATTTCAAATAATGAAATAGTGGGCGTAAAAGTGGGCGTGGCCAAAAAAAAGTATCCTATTGACCATTCCGGAGTTCCAGTTACATACTGTGAAAATTTCAGGAAGATCGGTCCAGTGGTCTGGTCTCCTATAAGGTACATACATACAAACAAACAAACAAATAAACAAACACACATTCTATTTTATATATGTATGTATGTATATAGATTTCATGTTTAATATTTAATTGATTTTTTAGTGTGTCTGTTTTTTTAACTCATCTGTTATAAATATGAAAAGCGGTTGTTTAAGAGCACGTTTTATTTTTTAGGTTTTGAGTTGAGTAGCATTTTGAGTGACATTTAAATATGTCTTTCACTTAAATTTGTCCAATTTATCTTTGAAATTTTTTTTTAATGTTTTAGTTATTAGGAAATCAACTATAATGAAATATTGTTTTAATTGAAGCAGAAGTTGATAATAATTATTTCAGTTATATTAAAAGAGTTGTATTTTATCAGAGGTTTTTTCTAACTGGGTAACTAAGAAATTTTTTCGGTTTGGCAAAAACTTTTAAGATGTATTTTACCGAAGTACTTTGATAACTTTACAGTTTTTGTTTTTTTCTAAACTTTGGATAAAATTTGGCAATGCTGCCAATGAATTATACCAGATTCTGGCAGTTGATGACTTTTACTTTCGATCAAATTAAATATACTATAATTTGTTTCAGAGAACACGTAATCGAATAAAATCTTTATCAATCGATGTAATTAAATCAAGTATTTGAGTTTTATGACCAGTGTTGCCAGGAGATTTGTTTTTTAAATCCCTACGTTAATGAAAAAAATTCCTTTTTTCCCTACAGACAGAAAAAATATTCCCTAAATTTTTCCCTACACATTTTTTTAATAATGCAAAAATTTTGTTTTTTAGCAGTAAGTTATATTTACTTTTAAGCATGTGAAGATAGCAAAACCAAAAAAATACCAGCAAAATCTGTCAGCAAAATCACTCAAAACCAAAAAAAAAGCACTCGGAGTACATCAAAAGCACTCAAATGTTCAGCAAAATATTTATAAAGACAAAAAAGTGACAAAAATTTATTTTTATTATTAAATTAATTAATATATACAATAAAAAAAGCATTTAAATAAAATAATAAAACACAAATTTGTTTTTTTTCTATAGTTGTTAGTAAAAGTTGCGTGAAGGGAATAATTTCATCTTTTGTGGTCAAGACACCTTTTGGTTTATGGAGTTCATTGAGGGGATTCTTACAAAAAAAATTGGATAGGAATCGATAGACAAAAGATATTAGAGTAATTTGTCATCATTGGAATTATCAATATCTGTTTTCCTGGAAATTCCTAGAAGAAAAACTGTTTCATATCATTGGTACCGGTGGTCAGTAAACTGAATTTTCATTGTGGAATCTTCATTAAACGATTCTTACAAAAAAAATTTGGATGAGAATTGGTCGATACAAGATAGGAGAGCAATGTCTCATCATTAGAATTATCAATATCTGTTTTTCCTAGAAATTCCTAGAAGAAAAACTGTTTTGTCATTGGTGCTGGTCAGTAAATTGAATTTTCATTGTGGAATCTTCATTAACGATTCTTACAAAAAATTTGGATGCGAATTGGTCAGTAAAAGGTAGGAGAGGCAATGTCTCATCATTAGAATTATCAATATCCTGTTTTCCCTAGAAATTCCTAGAAGAAAAACTGTTTCGTCATTGGTACCAGCGGTCAGTAAAATTGAATTTTTATTGTGGGAATCTTCATTAACGATTCTTACAAAAAAAAATTGGATGACAATTGGTCGATAACAAAGATAGGAGAGAGCAATATCCAATCATTAGAATTATCAATATCTGTTTTTCCTAGAAATTCCTAGAAGAAAAACTGTTTCGTCATTGGTGCCTGGTCAGTAAATTGAATTTTCATTGTGGAATCTTCATTAACGATTCTTACAAAAAAATTTGGATGAGAATTGGTCGATACAAGATAGGAGAGCAATGTCTCATCATTAGAATTGTCAATATCTGTTTTTCCTAGAATAGAAAAACTGTTTCATCATTGGTGCTGGTCAGTAAATTGAATTTTCATTGTGGAATGTTCATTAACGATTCTTACAAAAAAAATTGGATGAGAATTGGTCGATACAAGATAGGAGAGCAATGTCTCATCATTAGGAATTATCAATATCTGTTTTTCCTAGAAATTCCTAGAAGAAAAACTGTTTCATCATTGGGTGTGGTCAGTAAATTGAATTTTCATTGTGGAATCTTCATTAACGATTCTTACAAAAAAAATTGGATGAGAATTGGTCACTAACAGGTAGGAGAGCAATGTCTCATCATTAGAATTATCAATATCTGTTTTTCCTGGAAATTCCTAGAAGAAAAAAAACTGTTTCGTCATTGGTACCAGTGGTCAGTAAATTGAATTTTTATTGTGGAATCTTCATTAACGATTCTTACAAAAAATTTGGATGAGAATTGGTCGATACAAGATAGGAGAGCAATGTCTCATCATTAGAATTGTCAATATCTGTTTTTCCTAGAAATTCCTGGAAGAAAAACTGTTTCATCATTGGGTGTGGTCAGTAAATTGAATTTTCATTGTGGAATCTTCATTAACGATTCTTACAAAAAAAATTGGATGACAATTGGTCACTAACAGGTAGGAGAGCAATGTCTCATCATTAGAATTATCAATATCTGGTTTTCCTAGAAATTCCTAGAAGAAAAACTGTTTCGTCATTGGTGCTGGTCAGTAAATTGAATTTTCATTGTGGAATCTTCATTAACGATTCTTACAAAAAAATTTGGATGAGAATTGGTCGATACAAGATAGGAGAGCAATGTCTCATCATTAGAATTGTCAATATCTGTTTTTCCTAGAAATTCCTAGAAGAAAAAACTGTTTCATTCATTGGTGCTGGTCAGTAAATTGAATTTTCATTGTGGAATGTTCATTAAACGATTCTTACAAAAAAAATTGGATGAGAATTGGTCGATACAAGATAGGAGAGCAATGTCTCATCATTAGAATTATCAATATCTGTTTTTCCTAGAAATTCCTAGAAGAAAAACTGTTTCATCATTGGTGCTGGTCAGTAAATTGAATTTCATTATGGAATCTTCATTAACGATTCTTACAAAAAAAATTGGATGAGAATTGGTCACTAACAGGTAGGAGAGCAATGTCTCATCATTAGAATTATCAATATCTGTTTTTCCTGGAAATTCCTAGAAGAAAAACTGTTTTCGTCATTGGTGCCTGGTCAGTAAATTGAATTTTTATTGTGGAATCTTCATTAACGATTCTTACAAAAAAATTGGATGAGAAGTGGTCGATACAAGATAGGAGAGCAATGTCTCATCATTAGAATTGTCAATATCTGTTTTCCTAGAAATTCCTAGAAGAAAAACTGTTTCATCATTGGTGCTGGTCAGTAAATTGAATTTTCATTGTGGAATGTTCATTAACGATTCTTACAAAAAAAAAATTGGATGAGAATTGGTCGATACAGATAGGAGAGCAATGTCTCATCATTAGAATTATCAATATCTGTTTTTCCTAGAAATTCCTAGAAGAAAAACTGTTTCATCATTGGTGCTGGTCAGTAAATTGAATTTTCATTGTGGAATCTTCATTAACGATTCTTAACCAAAAAAAATTTGGATGAGAATTGGTCGATACAAGATAGGAGGAGCAATGTCTCATCATTAGAATTGTCAATATCTGTTTTTTCCTAGAAATTCCTAGAAGAAAAACTTGTTTCGTCATTGGGTGTGATCAGTAAATTGAATTTTCATTGTGGAATCTTCATTAACGATTCTTACAAAAAATTGGATGCGAATTGGTCGATACAAGATAGGAGAGCCAATGTCTCATCATTAGAATTATCAATATCTGTTTTCCTAGAAGAAAAAGTTGTCCCTAGAATTTTCCAGACGAGAAAACCTTATTTTTTTTTTTTTTAATTATTTTTATTTAAACGGAAACACAATTAATAACGAAAACAAATTAATAACGATAACAATTCACTATAAAATATATATTATACAAAAAAATAACTTAAAAATTTATTTTTATAATGAACTATAAAAATTCATCACAAAAAAAAAACATACTTAAAAAATTTTTTTTTTAATATAAAAGTTCAAAAAAAAAAAAACAGCACAGTTGAAGCTTGTTTTAAAATAAAATAAAATAAAAAAAAAGCAACGGCTTAAAAAAAAATTTTTTTTTTTGTTAAAAAGTAAAAAAAAATCTGTTTTAGTTGCCACCAAGAAAAAAAAAGCAACGGCTTAAAAAAAAATTTTTTTTTTTTTGTTAAAAAGTAAAAAAATTTGTTTTAGTTGCCACCAAGAAAAAAAAAAAAGCAACGGCTTAAAAAAAAATTTTTTTTTTTTGTTAAATAGTAAAAAAATTTGTTTTAATTGCCACCAAATTTCCTGTTCTGCAGTAAAACACAGCGTATTGACGCTGTGTTTCTTCAGAATTATCCCTCATATTACTATAGGAGTAATATGGGGGATAATTCTGATAATGGGGTACTTGCCCATATGGTAAATTTTGGAAATGGGAATTTATTGGGACTTGTTGGTAGTTTGGCACTTGTTGGTAATTTGGCACTTGTTGGTAGGTTTGGCCAAGAATATTTGAATTCAAATATTCAAATATTCTTGGTTGATGATTTGGCGTCGGTGTGTTGATTTGGTGTCGGTGTTGGTTGATGATTTGGTGTCGGTTGATGTGTTTTTTTGTTCTTTCCTGGTTTTTTATTTTTTGGTGCGTCCACTGTTTTAAGATAACAAGGCCTTTGCCACAATGCGGACAGTCTGTGGATTTCCGTGGAGCCTATGAATATATAAAAAAAAATAATAAAAAAAAATATAATAAAAAATATAATAAAAAAATATATTAAAAAAATATAATACAAAAAAATAAAATATAAAATAAAAAAATAAAACTCTTACCATTATTTTTGATTTCGTCTTACACCAGCCGCGTTGATTTCAAATGGTTGAAAGTGACGCCTAAACTTTTAATGTGCACTAAAAAACTTGGTAGCATTCTTACAGTAGAAAAACAGGCGCTACCACTGGTTTTCGAAATATGGCGTTCACATCTTAGTACTACACAAAAAAATCCCAAAGGGAATGCGAGTACAATGTCATAGACTTTAAATCAAAAACTTTTATTTATTTATTTTGCAATACACAACCGTTTTCTGTAATGCCATATACACTCAGGGAATATTAAGAAGACAAATTACTGCAATAGCAGTTTAAAACTACTGTTTTATACCCGAAATGAACTATATGTAGTTGCTGTAAGAATGTTCTGAGTGAATGTTAAAATCAAATTGTAAGAAATTAAAATTTGTTGTTTAATTTATATCAAAAGCATTAATCGGTTATAAAATAAAGATATATTGTTGACAATTTATCGAATAAGCATTATTTTGTCGTTTTGATAAACTAGGAAATTAGAAAGTCGAAACGACTAAAAATGGTAGTTAAATAACTACAAATGAATGAAAAATGACCAAAAAGTTACTAACTTAAATTAAGTTAATTACAAATGTATTAAAATTACTACTAAAATCAACAACATATTCATTTAAAATAACTAACAATATCATTGAAACAGCTAATATTGTGTTTATTTATATTTTATTAAAATTCACAATACAAATATTAATATCCCAAAAAAAAAAAAAAAAATTAGCACCTGTGGCGTTGTACGTTTTTATATATGCAAGACTGGAAAGAAGAAAAAAAACATAATAATAAAAAAATTATTTAATTTAAAAATAAAAATTATAATTCATTTAAGTTTTGTCTGTGTTGTGAATATCCCATTATTTTTAGCTAGGTTGATACATGTATTTCTATCGTCGGTCAAATATATTATCAGAACCGAAATTTTTGGCAAAGCTATATATTATATATATATTCCGTATATTAACAAAAAATATTACAAAATAATTATATTTATTAAATTATTTTTATTTATACATGTATTTCGATCCGGCAAAAGATCTCATCAGAACCCGAAGTTTTGCAAAAAAGTAAAGCTTCTAGAATAATCAGAAATTGAACAAAAAGCTATTCAAACATTTAGTTTGCCTCTATTCCTTAATTTCAGTGTTACAATACTTATAACAATAGCGTTTTATGATTATTTCAGATTTAATTCGACCCTGAAATATTTTTCAGGCACACAATTTTGCACTTTTCAAATTGTTTGTCAAAGAAGTGAGATCGTCTAAAGTATCATAGTGATGGAAGGGATTTTCTGGATATAGTATATTTACTTCGTCATATAGGTTTTCAAATTAAAATATTACCATCATATCGGAAGGTTTGTACTATATTTGGAAAAAACGAAAAAAAGGTTTGGGTTCTTATTGCGCAAGCCATCAAATGTGAAAAATATTTCTAGTCTGTTTGGCCACGTTGTGTCATTTTTAAATACCTCCACAACAGAATGGTGACATATTTTATGCAAAAGTATTGTGCATGTTATTGCACTGTGTAGTGCAAAATAACAATAATACTGACAATAATATATCCAATAATATTGCAAAGTGTATAGATAGCTTTAGGCGAATATATAGACATAATTTTTTCACTGCAAAAGTTAAAAGTCTGGCAGCCCTGTTAAAAAAAAATAAAAAAGTAATGCCAAGTTCCAATAAAGTTGGGTATGCCTATCTGGCATCTCAGGATTCTTAAAGTGACATAAACTTAAGGAATACGTCGAAAGTCGGAAAAAAAAAAATAAAATATATTTTATATAATTTATTATAGTGTTCTTTCTAGCTCAAATAATACATTATTTAATATATATTTATTGTGATATAAGGTAAGTTTAATAAAAGTATGTGTAGTTTATAAGGAAAAATGAAGAACCAAGCCGAGCGCCTAACAGCCGCCGTTGACTTTTTTGTGGGATCCTTCACATATCGCAGACCCAGTTCAAAAGTGACAACTTAAAATTTGTATTTTTCGGATTTATATGCTTAAACTATGCTCAATAAACTTGTGTATCAATAAAAAAATATCAGTGTATTTTGTTGTTGTTAACTGTTGCTAAAAACAGTTATGCCTTCCTTATGTTTCAATTGGTATAAAGATGTAAATATTTTTTTTTTCGATGTTCTGAAAAATTTTAAATTTTCAGTTGAGTGACTTTCGAACTGGGTTTGCGATATGTGTTTTTTTGATCTCCATGCTTTGAAACTCGTTAGTTTTTAACGTGTTTTTTTTCAAATGTCTTCATGTCAAGAATTGAGTGTGAAAACAAAACACTATTATTATAATTATATTAATATTATTATGGTTATTATTTCTATATTATTGTTGTAATTGTTATTAAAAGAAGTCGAGCATAAGTATTTCTTATGATATAATAAAGATTATGAAAGATCTCGAGGGTAGAAATTTTTATTTTGATATTATTGTTAAAAGTATTGTTATCGTCATTATTGTTATTATTATTAGTAGTGTCATTATTATTATTACTGAAATTATTTTTATTAACATTATTATTGATATTATTATTATTGGTCATCATTATTATTGGTGAAATTATTATTATGGGCATTATTGTTATTATTATTATTGTTATTATTATTGCTATTATTATAAAAATAATCCAGGTACGATCTAATAAGAAAACAATCAACTGGAATATGTTGTGTTTAAATATTAGTATACATGTCGGATTCCCAATTCGTTCCTAGTAATGCCAACATTAGCAGTTGGACAACCCAACAAAATAAAAACTTTAAGATTTATAGCTGTTGGCTAAACATGTAAGAAAAGATGAAAATAACTCATACTGTTCGGGGTAATCAATTAATATCACCGATTTTTTGTGGTTGGTTGATAATATCTGATCAAACCTTGAGTTCTTGTGGGTGGTGGATTAGAATGAGGCTGAAGATAACCTAGTTGCTTAGGGTCGAAGGTACTGCATTCCCTCTAGTTCTGATACTCACAAGATCTTATCATCTTTTTCTAGTGTTTTCTATTTATAATAGTAACACTTTAATTATGATCTCAAACACAACAATTGAAAATGAGAAATATTATTTTTATTATTGTTTTTATTTATATTGTTTTCAATATTATTATTTTTATTGTTTTTATTATTATTATTTTCAATATTTTATTATATTTTATATTTATTATGATTATATAATAACAAAGAAAATAAATGGTCTCGATCTTAAAATTATTTTAATTATTGCTGTTATTATCCCCGATCCCGTAGTTGTAGCATTGTAGAGTTTTTTGTAGTAATCTGTAAGTAGTTTTTCGCCTATTTTAAAACAAACGTAAATATTTTCAGATTTTTTTTGCCGTTTTTGATAAATCCCGATAAGTATGTCACGTAGAAATAGTAATTCGTCTATTTATAAGTCTAGCGATTTAAAGAGAATACTTTTAAATTATTCATCGTTAGAGGATTTTTTACATCCTTACCAAGATGAAGAAAATAAATTTGAAAGTTTAATTTGCTCTTTAAATTCAATAAAAAGTACATCTTGTCATAAGAAGATGGAAAATAACCTTCACAATAGAAGAAAAGTTTCAGCAATGGCAAAATATTATATAAAAAACGCCAAATAGCTAAACAAAATTTAAATAACTTGAATTATAAAAAGGTAGAATCTGTTAATATATTAGCTTCTAATGTTGACATAGAACCTGAAAAGGAACATGTCCGTAGAAGGTAGAACAGATACCTTAAATTTATCAAATGTTTTTAATAATTCTGAAAGTTTTATGAATATAGAAAATATTTCAACAACATTGCCCAATATTAACGAAATTTCTGAAAATGTAAACAATATAGAAGTTGCTGCGGAGCCAGAGATTTTAATGTCTAATCCTCCACAGGATTTATTAGGTGATTTAAATTGTTTGCCTTCGGAAGTATTTGATATTGCTCAAGTTGAAAGTGTATTCATGTCAGAAAGTGAAACATATCACCTTATACAAGAAGTTGCTAATGAAATGTTAAACACAAAATTGAAAACGTCTATTGAACATTCTCAAAATCGTATTATACGTGAAGTTATTGAATCAATTTTAAATAAAAATTCAGGTTCTGCAATTATGGTGTCAGAACAAATAGAAAATGTTGCATTGTCAATGGAAAATATAAATGCTACTTCTGTAAATACAAATGACAGAGAAGTGGCAATGGAAACAGAAGCGACAAGCTATAATATTTCTCAGACTGTTTTAGATGTTAAAAACATTTCTAACTTCGATAAAGTTAACGATGAAAGTATAACAATGTCAGAAATTGAAATGCTTGACTTCTTGCAAGAGTTCACTGATGACATTTTAAACACCAGATTAGAAACCGAAATCGAACGTTCTCAAAATCTTGTTATGCAAGAAGTCATTGATTCAAATTTTAATACAACTTCTGATACTACTGCTAATGCATTAATGCCAGCAATTGAAATATCTCAGACCATACAAGAGTTTGCTGGTGAAATTTTAAACATCCGGTTAGAAACTGAAATTGAACGCTTTCAGAATAGTGTTATACGAGAGGTCATTGATTCAGTTTCTTCTAAGGTTGCAAAGAGAACTGAAAAAACTACGAATGAAGAATACTCAAGAAGTAGCACATTAGATTCTGATTATTCAAAAAATGATGTTTTAGTGGCTTCTAAAATTCCAGAGGGAGTTCAAAAAGCAAAGAACCTACAAATTCTTCCTCTTCAAGTTCTGATTCTTCAGAAAACTATGTTCCAATGGCTTCTAAAACTGTAAAAAGAACAAAAAGAGCTATAGAAAAGGAATTTTCAAGGAAAGTTAGATTAGATTCTGATTCTTTAGAAAATAACTCTTCAAATTATAATGCTTCTGAGAATGATTCAGCTCTGAAGGCAGTTTCTGATAAAAGCAATTCAGGAAAAACAACGATATCGGAACCTCACATGCAATATTCTTCTGATGATACCATTCAACAGATGATGTATGACATTTTAAAAACAAGTCCAGACTCAGATGTTTCAAAAATTGAATCAAGAGCATTATTAGTAGATAACACAAATTTAAATAGAAATTCTACTTCAGATAATCCGGATATTGCAGCAAATGTTTCTGAAATGAAAGCTATGAAACAAAAATGTTCTAGAAATATCAGATTAGATTCTGATTCTTTAGAAAATAACTCTTCAAATTATAATGCTTCTGAGAATGATTCAGCTCTGAAGGCAGTTTCAGATAAAAGCAATTCAGGAAAAATAACGATATCGGAACCTCACATGCAATATTCTTCTGATGATACCATTCAACAGATGATGTATGACATTTTAAAAACAAGTCCAGACTCAGATGTTTCAAAAATTGAATCAAGAGAATTATTAGTAGATAACACAAATTTTAATAGAAATTCTACTTCAGATAATGCGGATATTGCACCAAATGTTTCTCGAAATGTTTCTGAAACTTCTAATGTTTGTGCTGAGAATAAAGCAGAATGTTTACCGGCATTTGAAAAGAAATCTTGTGGTCAATATGGAAAGTTTGACCATTCACTTATTTTGAAATATTTGAGTAATTTCGAAAATTACAAAGAAGACTCAAAAAAAAAATAAATACCCTTGAAAGTACATCCAAACACACCGAAAGTATAGTAAGTGCTTTAAATAATCTTACAGATGCTATTAAGATGCTGTGTAAACATAATATTGAATATTCAAACAATAATATGAATATTGTTAATACTCATGAAAAAAATGAACCTAATGAACTTACTGGCAAAAAACATGTCGTACTAGAAAATTTGAGTACAAAGTTTAATCACGTTCCTAGTGTCGATCAAAATGCCACACTAGGACCTTTTGATATGTCAGCTGAGTCTTTACATCTGTATGAGTTTAACAGATATTCAAAGAAACCTAAAAATACCGAAAAGGCAAACAGAACTGTAGTCCTTGGCCCTGCCAAAAGAACTGCTCCAAGTCGTAAAATGGAAAAACGCATTTTCGACTGTATGTTTACAGTAGATTTAAGTGTCATTTTAAAAGAACTTAAAAGTGAAAAAATTACTCAACAGAAAATTCTTCAAGATTTAATAAGAGAAGAATATTTAAAAACATAATAATGTATGCATTATAAACTTTCACTCGACTCCAAATACTAAGATAGGCACACAAAATTTGTATGCACATTGCAGTTTTTGGGATTGTGCTAATTTTAGATTTACTGTAACTCCCGAAGGGGTTGTTACAGTGTTTATATCTCAAGAAGATCTATATCATGTCGAAGGAGCCTTAAAAGCTAGACAGATGAGAGGACTAAAAAGAGTTAAAGAGAAAGAAATACTAAAAAATGCCATACCATATTTAGTAAGAAAAAAGAAGCTTTTGGGTGCGTCAGAAGCTATTAATGACGTGGGAAACCTTCAAGATATTCAAAATCTTGCTACATTAAGAAAATGTAAATCTGAAGGTAATGCCGATGAGCATTACGATGCAGATGCCTTTTACGATGTTATTGAAATGAAGAAAACAAAGTATAAAGGTTATATACAACATGTGTCCGATCCTTTCACAGTTTATTTGTGGGAAAAATTTACTTTACAAACAATTGGTGCAAACAGCGATATGCTTGAAGACTCCAACTTCACTTTGCACTTGGATGCAACTGGTCAAAGTGTCAGAAAAGTTGATTGTGCGCCAAAAAGAATTTTAATTTACAATTTGGTTGTACGCTGGGGTCATTTAGAAAAACTTTTGGTAATTGCACAGGCAATCTTATCACGACATAATACTTCAGAAATCGCAAAATTTTTAGAAAGCTTAAAACTTTATTTAAAAGAAAATAAATTGCAATATAAATTAAAATACCCCACTTGTAAAAGAGTATGTACTGATGTTAGTGCTGCAACATATGGAGCAGTACTAAAGAGTTTAAATGGTCAAAATACGTTACAGTATCTTGAAGCTTGTTTTGAATTTTTAATTAAAAACAGTAATAATAGTAAACTTAAACCGAATTTTGTTGTGTTGCAGTGGTGCAAATGCCATTATTTTAAAATTATGTGTAAAGACATAGATGCGAAATTGGGTAAAGTCCATATCTGTAGACAAACACTAAGAACTGCAATGTATGCATGCTTTAGTTTAGCAACTCTTCAGCAGTGTCAGGAATGGTTCAAACACATTTTTGTTGTATTGCTATCTCCTTTTAAAACAGCTGATTTTAAAATTAGCTTTAATAAATTAAAAGAATGCAATATAGATGCAGAAGAAGATATTAAAAAAGAATATCCAATAGCTGAGGAAGAAAACGTGATTGAATTAGAAGGTATTGCTAATAATAGTCCATTTAAACATATGTTTTTTAAAATATATGAAGATGTCTGTAAAAAAAATGCAGAAATCGATATAACTAATGAGACTGGAAACGATTATCAGCATGTTGAAATGTGTTTATTCTTAATAGACAAACACTGTCCTTTCGCACCTTTTACACAAATATAATGGGTATTCTGTTGATAACTCTGGCAAACATGTAAGTAATGGTCCAGTGGAACATTCTTTCTATGTTCAAAAAAGTATTATTCTTCTTCACAAGTCTGTTAGAGCTGGCAATTTCATTAAAGCGACAAGAATGTATAACATGAGCTCATTAAAGGATATTCGACTTCAATATAGAATGTTTGGACCTATTGACGATGAAATAGAAAACGTTATAAAACTGGAAGAGTTCAATAGCAACATAAGAGTCAAAAAAGAACATTCATATCAAATTTGTAATGACAAACCCAAACAAATTAAAAAATATACCAAAAATAAAAATTGCAAAAAAAAAGTCAAGGTTATTAACTTAGAAGAATCTCTGTATTCTGAAGAACCAAATTCTGTTAACAAGAAAAAAGTTAATACCAAAAATAAAATAGGCTATAATCGGGACCCTAATTTTAAAGTTGATACCAAAAAGGTAATCAAATTAAACGATTCTCAGGCTGTTATAGTATCAAGCTCAGACGAGGCCACTGAAAAATGGTATTCTGAAAATCCAATAAGTAAAAATCAAATTCAACCAAACGTTTGTTTTGTACAAAAACAAAACGAAAGAATTGATAAAATTAGAAAAAATTACAAGTTTAAAACGGATAAATGTGGGAACCGTTTAGCGGAGTTTACTCTTTTTAAATTTGAAAACCTATATGACGAAGTAAATATACTATGTCCAGAAAATCCCTTCCATCACTATGATACTTTAGATGATTTGGACTGGGAAAGTTTTAATAACCTGTTAACTAATTTCTTGGTTGATAATTGTCTTTTATGTATCATTAAGGAAAGCGAAAGAAACAATTGCTATTCCTTACCTACCCAAACAGTCAAAGAGAATGAAAACTTTCGAATTGTGGATATAGATGCTCTTAATTTTCTGGTTGAAAGTCAGCCTGATTTGATATTTATACCAATAATAGATCAATCAGACAATCCAAGAAATAAAGAGTATGTTGCTCATTTTACATTGTGTTTGTTAAAATGTAGTAGCAAGGAGTTTATATACATCAATTCTTTACAGGGTCGTGATGTGGGTAGACGTGTATATGAATATTTTGTCGTAGAATTAAACAACGGCTATATGTGGTCGTATGAGAAAAAAATTGAAAGAGTTTTACAAAACGATGGTAAAAGCTGTGGAATATTTGTTCAAATGTATGCGGAAAAAATTCTTAGAAATGAACCGCTAACAAAATTGAATACTCCTGAAAACTTTGTTAACAGATTGAAGAGTTTGTTAGTTAAACACCAGGGAGATAAAACTAGATTTTGTTGCCAATGTGGTCATTCAAAAAAAAACAATGATTATAACTTAGTATGCCAATATTGCACATATTTGGTTTGCCCAGGTTGTAAACCATCTCACTTCTTTGACAAACAATTTGAAAAGTGCAAAATTGTGTGCCTGAAAATATTTCAGTCGAATTAAATCTGAAATAATCATAAAACGCTATTGTTATAAGTATTGTAACACTGAAATTAAAGGAATAGAGCAAACTAAATGTTTGAATAGCTTTTTGTTCAATTTCTGATTATTCTAGAAGCTTACTTTTTGCAAAACTTCGGGTTCTGATGAGATCTTTTGCCGGATCGAAATACATGTATAAATAAAAATAATTTAATAAATATAATTATTTTGTAATATTTTTTGTTAATATACGGAATATATATATAATATATAGCTTTGCCAAAAATTTCGGTTCTGATAATATATTTTGCCGAATAGAAATACATGTATCAACCTAGCTAAAAATAATGGGATATTCACAACACAGACAAAAACTTAAATGAATTATAATTTTATTTTAAATTAATATTTTTTATTATTATGTTTTTTTTCTTCTTTCCAGTCTTGCATATATAAAACGTACAACGCACAGGTGCTAATTTTTTTTTTTTTTTTTGGATATTAATATTTGTATTGTGAATTTTAATAAAATATAAATAAACACAATATTAGCTGTTTCAATGATATTGTTAGTTATTTTAAATGAATATGTTGTTGATTTTAGTTAGTAATTTTTAATACATTTGTAATTAACTTAATTTAAGTTAGTAACTTTTTGTCATTTTTCATTCATTTGTAGTTATTTTAACTACCATTTTTAGTCGTTTCGACTTTCTTAATTTCCTTAGTTTATCAAAACGACAAAATAATGCTTATTCGATAAATTGTCAACAATATATCTTTATTTTATAACCGATTAATGCTTTTGATATAAATTAAACAACAAATTTTAATTTCTTACAATTTGATTTTAACATTCACTCAGAACATTCTTACAGCAACTACATATAGTTCATTCGGGTATAAAACAGTAGTTTTAACTGCTATTGCAGTAATTTGTCTTCTTAATTCTCTGAGTGTATATGGCATTACAGAAAACGTTGTATTGCAAAATAAATAAATAAAAGTTTTTGATTTAAAGTCTATGACATTGTACTCGCATTCCCTTTGGGATTTTTTTGTGTAGTACTAAGATGTGAACGCCATATTTTGAAAACCAGTGGTAGCGCTGTTGAATGCTACCAAGTTTTTGTATATTGGTAAAGTGGCAACATTAAAAGTTTTAGACGTCACTTTCAACCATTTTGAAATCAACGCGGCTGGTGTAAGACGAAATCAAAAATAATGGTAAGAGTTTTATTTTTTTTATTTTATTTTTTTGTATTATATTTTTTTAATATATTTTTTATTATATTTCTTTATTATATTTTTTTTTATTATTTTTTTATATATTCATAAGCTCCACGGAAATCCACAGACTGTCCGCATTGTGGCAAAGGCCTTGTTATCTTAAAACAGTGGACGCACCAAAAAATAAAAACCAGGAAAGAACAAAAAAACACATCAACCGGCACCAAAACTTCAACCAGCACCAAAACATCAACCGGCACCAAAACCCGGAGATAATGGGTGTGTGGAAGAATAATTTAGGTCTACCGGAGGACTTTACTCCGAAAACGACGGACCGTGTATGCAGTCGGCATTTCAGCGCCCATTGCATTGGAGTTCGTAAGCTGCGCAAAGGAAATGTACCAACTTTATTTGGTGGTAAGTATTTTTTATTTATTATAAAAAAATTACATAATTGTAAAAATTATGTAATTTTTAATTACAGCTTCTCGCGAAAAAATAATAACACCAACGTCGACGAATAAAAGAACTTGTTCGGTTAAAGATTGCGTCAGCGTAGCGACTGTGCGCACATTTCCGTTTCCGAAATCACAAAACATGCGGGATTATTGGAAACTGCAATGTGGTATTCCAAAAACCCAAACGGAAAAATTATATGCCTGCGAAAACCATTTCGCTGGCATTTGTATCGGAAAAAAAAAATTAAAAAAGGGAGTATTTCCAACAAGAAATCTTCCCTTAGCCGAAGTGGATGATGATGTGGAACCGTTTCACAGCAAAGCAGCTGAAAAGGTTTACACTAGGCAAAGAATGGAAGAAGCCGATTTAAATATTCATCAGTTCGAATATTATTCTCGACAAGAAGAGATTCGGCGTTCTTGTGCGGTAAATGAGGATGAAGAAATGCCTCAGGTGTTTGAGCCATGCAAATGCGGATGGGAGGAGAGATTCGCCAGGCAACAAAAATTACATCAACAGAAGATTGGAGTGATGAGCCGCAAAATTTCAAAACTTAGTGCAGAAATAACGCAGTTAAGGGCAAGCCACATCATTCCCAGCACTAAAGCTAGCAAAGAGAGCATTTCTTTTGCAAAGCTTATAGTGTCTGGGAAAAATGTTTACAATGAAGAGGACAAACATATTGCCCAAAACAAAAAAGGGCTTTTTTTTTGGTTTTCGTTTATTAATTTAAATTTAATTTAATTAAATTTCTTTCTTTGGAATTTCGCCAAAATCTTCTTTATTTCATCCTTTGCCATCATCCGTTGGTACTGCGACATCTTACATAGGTCCGATGCAATATCAATGGCTATTGCATCGAACCTATCATATGTCGCTTTCTGCCCAGGGATGGCATAGATATGCTGGCTGCTTTGGACACGTACTGGCTGTACGTGTGCAGGCTCCAATTCTTCAGCCAGTTCTTCAACGGTGACTGCAGACATTTCTGCATCGCCTTCTGCAACCACTTCAGCCTCGATGAAAACATTTGGTGTCACTGCCGCTTCAGCAGTGACAGCAAATGCTGGCATCGAGAATGAAGTGTCTGCAGAAGGCGATGCAGCAATGTTTGCAGTAACCGTCTGCTGCTCATCGGTCACTCTTAAATTCATATACGTCTGTGACGACCGGAACTGGGTTGTTGCTGCCTTTCTTCCCCGTAACTCCTTGGCGATGGAGGAGAATTTCCTCCATCGTCTTGAAATATATCAGCTGGGGAACATGCTTCGGGTTTTTCTTCATTTTACCCATTTCTCTCCTGACGCACGACCGCATTGAAGCAAGTTTTGCCATAACTGTCTTGTGTGTTGCTTGCGGCTGGAACTCCTGAAACTTTTTAAGGAGCTTCAAGTATGCCTCAGCCTTATCCTTACCACTGGCAGCAACCTCATCGCTCCACAAACACTTGTTGTTCTTGTATAAAGAAGCAAACTCTTTTAACACTTACTTTACTTTCCATTTTTTTTTTTTTTGGTTTTTTACATTTTTTGGGTTTGTTAGCTGGACCGAACGAGAATCGCATAGTAGTCGATATAGTTAACATAGTAGTAATTGCGTTAAATTTGTAGTAAAATTTGATTAAAATTTTTCAGTTTTTCTTTTTTATTTTCTTTCCGTTTTACAAAATAGATATATTTTCTTTTACAGATTATTCCATAGATAATATTATACCTAAATAATTAAAAATAATAATAATTATTATGTAAAATATTTTTCTGTTGAGCATTAAGTGTGAAAATTTGGAAAATAATGTTAAAAAATACGGAGAAATATCATAAAAATTCATTGAAATAATTAAAATTTTCAATGTTTTTTTTTTTTTATAATAATATTACATATATTTACTTTAATTGAAAATTAAAAAAAATTTTTTCCAATTACAAAAAATATGTTATTATTTTATGAAATTAATTATGATTTTTAATAGAAATACAGAAAACAATATTTTTGAAACAAAACAAAAGAAACACAAGAACTTTAAAAACCACCCCCAAACGTAACATGTACACATACACATACATACACATACACACAATCAAGTGATGATTCTTGTTTGTGTCTTCAAACATTAGGTCCATTCGTTTACACCAAAATTTGCACAAATTTGTACTGGATTTAAATAAAAATAAATAATTATTTTCAACCTGAAACAAATTAAAGTAGTTAATATATTATATTAGAGATGTAAAGCTATTGAATATATGAATATTATTCAGGGTACCGAATATCTAAAATAAAATATTCATGTATTTTCATATGTTATTTTACTAGAAACAAAATTAAAAGTCATGTACAAACTAAACAGGTACAAAAGCTTCCACAAAAGTTTATTTAATAAATACAATTGCTACGAATTTATAATTATTAAAATGGAATGCATCAAGTACCAAAAACAATATATACTGGGTAGTCTAAATAACACTTATTTTACAACACTAAGCTTTTTAGCGCTCATATGTTTGAATTAACTTGCAAGTTTTTGCAATTTTTCCGTTCGTTTACTTTTTTGTGCAAGAGAGTAAAATTTCCATATTTCCCAAAATTTACTCATCTACTGGATTTTACTGGAAAAGTAAACGAATCGACCTATTATATGTGTAAAGTTTTTTATGAGTACATCAAACACAGCAGAAACAGTAGAATTTACATACACACAAGCAAGTGATGATTCTTGTTTGTGTGTTCACATATTGCAAGTATAAATTTTGTTCTAATGGAAATTTAATAGAAAATTTAAAAAAATTTTCTACAAAAATAGCTCCAAAAATTTGTTTTATTAACTTTTAATTTTTTTTTTTTTTTTATTATATAAAGAATCATCTAAGGAATATTCTATGATTTTTTTTTTTTTTCCTCCATCAAATAAAGTTGTGGTAATGAAAAAATAAAAAAAAAAATCTTAAAAAAACAGGGTTTTCCACAAAAATTGTGACAAATTTACTGTAACGACTACTGTGCGATTCTCATTAAATTAACTTAAGAAAACCAAAAAGGCTATAAAAATACAAAAATTACAAGTGTTTTTAAAGTGATAGTGAATAAAGTGAAAATTAAAGTGTAAAGTGTAAAATGGCTGAAGGAATGTTGAAAAACAGCCTTAAGTGCTATAGTCAAAAATGGACTATTGACTTTATCAAAATGTTCGAAAAAGAGGAATGTTTGTGGGATGAAACCCACCCATCGTTTCTAGTCAAACCCATCAGGGATAAGAGCCTCCTAAAGCTTCTGGAGAAATTCAAAGAAGTGAAGGAAGATGGTTCAACGTCCGACCTGATAGAAGTACTGGCAGCGATGGTAAACAACTTCAAAAAGGAAGAGCAGTTACTGCAAAATGATGCCAACTATAAACCTGTGCTGTGGTATTTCAGCAGACTCAAGTTTCTCTCGGCTGCTGGTCCCAGCTCTTCAAAGTCAGCTACTGAAGAGATTTTGGAAGATTGGATGGCGACATTGGAAGATGTCGAAATGGGAAATGTAGAGCCACCCAAAGAAGTCCAAAAGAAGGTAAATCTGGTGAAACCGAAGGTCGATAGCAAGCCGAGAAAAGTGCATCAACCTTCTGTTGTGGTTCTTAATAGCGGTTCTTCGGTGATGCATATGATGCCGTATGCAACTGGTAGTGAGCAGGAAGATGCGTTTGCAGTTTACATTGCATCGACACTTCGGGCGTTACCAGAAGAAGACTGCATTGAAGCCGAAAAAGAAATAGCGGAAGCCGTTATTAAGGGCTTATTAAATAAATTTTAAAAAAACACTTTTAATAACCAAGCCTTAAACAAGCCCTTTTCAGGGCTACCAAATAGTTTCAAAAAAGAGATTAAATTTAAAAAAAAAACTTAATAATTAAAAAAAAATTAATAAAACTTGATAAATATTAATAAAAAACAAAAGCCCTTTTCAGGGCTACAAAATAGTTTCAAAAAAGAGTTTTGCGGAAAAATAAAGTAAATTTTGTTGTTTTTTTTTTTTGGATTGTAATGTTTGTTGTAACATTAATTTGTTAAAATGCCGACGGCAAAACGAGAAAATTAATACTTTTCAACATATGTTTATCATTTTCAATTTTTTTTTAGAAGCTTTTTATTTGTTGTAAAGGTTTTTATTTCTTTTTAATTCTTAAATGTTTTCTTATTTTATTTTATAGAAATACGTGAAGAAATATTTTTAAAATATTTTTATTTGGAATTATTTAAAAATTATTTCATTTTTTTCAAATTATTTAAAGAAGAAAAAATTTTTATAATTAACAAAAAAGAAATTTTTATAATTAACAAAAAAAAGAAGAAGAAAATTTTATAATTATTTTCGTTGTAACATTAATTTGTTAAAATGCCGACGGCAAAACGAGAAAATTAATAGTTTTCAACATATGTTTATCATTTTCAATTTTAGAAATTTTATAGAAATACGTGAAGAAACATTTTTAAAATATTTTTATTTGGAATTATTTAAAAATTATTTCTTTTTTTTTCAATTATTTAAAGAAGAAAAAATTTTTATAATTAACAAAAATATATATTTAAAAAGAAATTTTTATAATTAACAAAAAACAAGAAGGAAAAAATTTTATAATTAACATCATAACATAACATCATTAACATAATTAGATATCTTGATAGAATTTCTTTTTTTTAATATAATTTATAATAATAATCATAATAAATATAATTTATTAATTTAATTTATTATGTAAACAAAATAAAAAAATGTAAAACAAATACCTATACAGAAAAAAAAGTAACGACAAAATGAATTTTCTCATTTAAGCATGCGCATTAGGGTGATAACTTTTTTTGGACAACATTCTCCCCAGGGGTTTTCTAATGGCAAATATTGTGTTAATGATATAAAAAACTATTTCAGTTCAATTTGGTAAAAAAAACCTTGCGCACCGACAGCGATTTCTAAAATGCCTTTAATATGTTTATTTTAAATTTTTTTTAATAACAATTTTTTTTAAATATGGTTTATACATATGTAAGTAAGCAAACTTGGAAGAAAACTATTCCATTGACTCGAAAATGGACTTTACTATTGAAATCAGCATGCCTTAATTATATAGATGTGATGGTCAGACGTTGAGGCATCAAAAAAAGTTTTTTTTTTTAACTTTGTTTGATTCAAAACTTTAACGCGTTTGGTGCGTAACCTTTTTTAACGATAGCGAAAAACTAAAAACGCAGTTCTTAAATTTTGTCCATGCCCTACACGATTTTGTCTGGGGAGATTTGATATTTGCAAAAAATGCTAAAAGTTATCACCCTAATGCGCATGTCTCTTTCATGTGTATGAATGAAGATTTTTTTCTTCGTTTTTGCTGATGAAAATTATAGAAATTTGAAATATAAAAATAGAAAACATTTTTACAATACATATTTTTATTTGCATGGATGCGGTGGATGTGGTGCGTTTCTCATTTACACATATTTTTTTCCATTTCCATGTTAATAACAAAAGACAAATATTCTTGCCTTCAACATGTCAGTAGATATTTCATATGTTATGCTGACATATAATGCATTCATGATGTTGTGGGTGTTTGGCGCAGTGTGAAGACTTCGGTCTTGAAAACTGTTGGACGCAAGTTCAAATCCACAAATCCAAAATTTTTCGTAATTTTTTTTATTATTTATTTGTTACATTTTTTTCTATTTAACAAAATGATATTATTTTTTTTTTTTTAAAATTACATTTTTTTTTTTAAATTTAAAATTATTAAAAAATTTACTATTCAAAAATTTGGTATTTTTTTCTTAAAAAAGTTCTTCTGGGAAAAACAGTTTTTCTGGGTGGCGGCCTTCGGCAGCTCTTAGGGGTTTTTTTGCTCCATAGAACGCGGCAGGTGGCTTCGCGAAATAAAGTTTTTCTGCGTGCGACACAAAAGAAACTTTAAAATTCTTTATTTTTCTTTAAATTTGTTTAAAACTTTAAAATTACTTACCTTTCTTCTTTCTAACAATTATAATTGATAATTAATTTTTATATTTAATAGAATTTTATAGAAAAAGAATAAAAAATTTTTATAATTAATATTTATTATCTGAAAAAAAAAAAACAATTTTAATATACATAATTTGAAATTAAATATATTTTATTATATGTAATATAAAAATAATTTTCATTCATATAAATAAATACTACTAATAAAATACGTATTTTCTTTTTCATTATGAGAACAAAAAAAAAAAAACACGCGCATCCGCACAAAATCATAAATGTACTATCCTCGCCGAAGCAAGAACGCAACTGCTGTGCCAATAATTAAAAATATACAATCAATCAAGAATAATTGAGTTGAGAGTCTATCAACCAATCACAATCAATCAATTGCTAAAATTCTCATATTCTTACCTCATCCAACAATATATTCGCTCACCTCAACCAGCAACCACCTCAACCACCACAACCGAACAAGTGGCAACATCAACTTCTAATCTTGAATTTTTGTTTAGCGAATCCAAATTTGACAATGGCTAATCCTCTTATTCAAATATTCTTGATCCAGCATTTGGTGTCACTGCTAAAGCAGCAGTGACACCAAATGTTTTCATCGAGGCTGAAGTGGCTGCAGAAGGCGATGCAGAAATGTCTGCAGTATAACCGTCTGCTGCTCATCGTCACTGCTGAATTTATAAATGTCGGTGACGACGGGAACTGCGCTGTTGCTGCATTTCTTCACCTTAACTTCTTGGCGATGTAGGAGAATTTCTTTCAACGCCTTGAAATACACCAGCTGAGGAACATGTTTTGAGTTTTGCTTTATCTTCTTTAGTTCTCTCGTGACGCAGGACCGCATTGAAGCCAGTTTGGACACAACTGTCTTGTGTGTTGCGTTAGGCTGCAACTCCTGGAACTTTTAAGGAGCTTCAAGTATACCTCATCCTTACCACTTGAAGCCACCTCTTCACTCCACAAACACTTGCAGTGAACTCTTTTAAAATTTTACTTTCCATTTTTTTTGTGGTTTTTACCTTTTTTTTTGCTTTGTTAGCTGGACCGAACGAGAATCGCATAGTAGTTAACATAGTAGTAATTGCGTTAAATTTTTAGTAAAAATTTGATTAAAATTTTTCAGTTTTTCTTTTCTTTCCGTTTTACCAAATAGATATATTTTTTTTTACAGATTATTGTATAGATAATATTATACCTAAATAATTAAAAATAATAATAATTATTATGTAAAATATTTTTCTGTTGAGCATTAAGTGTGAAAATTTGGAAAATCATGTTAAAAAATACGGAGAAATATCATAAAAATTTATTGAAATAATTAAAATTTTCAATTTTTTTTTATAATAATACTAGCAGTGTGTACCCGGAGTTGCCTGGGTTTCCTTCGTATTGCTGGAATAAATTGATACACAAAGTATTTGGAACATAGTTAGAAATTTATTTTAAAATCTTTAAAAGAATTGCAATTATTTAAAGAAATTGTATGGAGATGTCCATCTTCATAGCATACAAACAAACTAAATTATTTTACAAAAGCAGATTATAAGTTTGGATTATAAAATATATAGAAAGAAATGACTTATAATTAGTGTTATTTAAATTTAGCACTATTTTAATGTTTTACTTGTAAAAAAATATTAAGCATTTTTATATATTTAACTATATGATTTCACTGCTGATTATTTCTAAATAATGAATTATTACTTAAATAAATTAACGAATAAAGTATTAAAGTAAAGTATTAAAATTAACAAATAACTGATTCAATTAGACAAAAGCTGAATGACAAGAAATGTAGTGTGCTGATTTCATTGGACTTGTCAAAAGCGTTTGATAAAGTTTTACACTCAAAGTTAGTGTACAAGTTATGTAGTATGTATAATTTTTCTAAATCAGCCTGTAAGCTGGTGCAGTCGTATCTCCGTGATAGATCGCAGTTTGTGTCAGTTGATGGTAGGGAGTCATTGACCTTGGAGGTTACTAGTGGTGTACCTCAGGGGTCAGTATTGGCCCCATTTTGTTTATGATGTACCTGAATGATTTTGTTAATATTTTTGATAATAACTCAATTGAGACATTTTTATATGCTGATGATGTTCAGATTTTGTTTTCATCAGATTCAAATGACTTAAATATATCGTTGGATAATGTGGGGCTAAATTTCGTTTCTGAAATGAAATGTTTAGGCGTTTTTATAGATAATAATTTGAGTTTTGCAAAACATATTGATCATATATGTTCCCGTGTTAATAGTACCATTAGACGGTTATATTCATTAGATTTATATTTGCCTCTCCGCGTGAGGAAGCATGTTGCCAGTTCACTGCTCATGTCGCAGATTATTTATGTATGCTATGGAAGTATTTTCAGGTACAAACAGTGTTGTTCTAAGAAGGCTGCATCTTACTTTTTACCGTATTATTAGATATATTTATAAACTGAGATTAAGGGATCATGTGTCTCCCTTTGTAATGGACTTTGTTGGATTTTCTTTTGAGAATTTTATTAAATTGAGAATTTTGTTACTTTTTCGAAAAGTCGTTATGCGAAATTGTCCTGAGTACATTAGAGATGATTTTAGATTTTCTAGATCAAGTAGAAACCCTCAGATAATATGTCACCGTATATCCTCATCTATATATGAAAGATCTTTTCATGTACGTATAACTAGGGTGTGGAATATCCTTCCTATAGATTTAAAATTATTTGCATTCACAGATACCACCTTTAAGCGTAAACTTAAACAACATTTTGATGCTCTTTAATTGATTAATTTACCCCCCCCCTCCCCTGTTCTTTTACGAGGGTTTCCATCACTGACTATAATTTCTTATACATATATAAATTTCTGTCATAAGCTAGTTAGGGCCTTTAGTTTTTAGTAATTAGGTTAATTATATAACTTTTTAGTTTTAAGAAATTGTTTTTTTATAAATATACTTTTTTTTCTTTTGATTTGTAATGTTTGATAATGGAGTAGTATTTGAACCATATTTGGCCTTATAGGCTTGGTTCTTAAATTTGAAATAAATAAAAAAAAATAAGGTATTATAATTTCAAAAGTAAAACGTTTAAAGATTTTTTTCAAATTTTAATATAAGATATCTTAACTTTTTGATTTGGTTGCGTATCAGTTTTAAAATATACCTTTTAATGTATTGTTTTTTATGTATTAAATGCATGACATATTTTAACATTATTTTTTTTTAATTTAAATAAAATTTGAAAGAAATTAACATTTTTTGGCTATTTTTCTTGAGAGATCTAACAATTGAAAAATGAAAATTTCAGGTTTATAATACACTTCTATAAACGACGTTTAATGTTTTTCCATCTGGAGCCAAACGTATAAATTTCTTCCACTTGGAACTCTTGAGCAAGCAACATATAGCTGACCGTGAGAAAAGCAAGGTGTCTCCAATGTAGTGTATTTATTACACATCTCCAAATAAACTCACATCTCTAATCAGCTGTATAATTTATATTTTAATCAGCTGTGTTTCCTTTTTAAAACAGCTGTGTTATTTATTGTAAATAGTAAATAAACATTAATTTATGTATGTATGTGTAAGCATATTATTTACATTTAGAATGATAGAATTAGGATTAGATTTAAGTACCGTTATTTTAGTTTATAAGGAGACAAATTTTATAATAAAGATGAAGTTTTAAATCTGAACTCAAGCCGAGTAATTGGCTATTGTTTTCATTTATTTAAAAAAGAAACCAGCACTTTAATTGTGCTTTGCCTTGGCGCTTTTTAGTGCCGGCATTAAAATTAGAAGCCAGTGGCGTTTGAAACGCCGGCTAAAGCCCTTAGGTAGGGATATATTAAAAAGTGAGACACCAACATTACACCAAATGTATGCCTGCAGTTTTGAGTGTCTGTCCTTGTGATTTGTTTATTGTTATTGCAAATGCCAGTTTTATAGGAAATTGCAAGCGTTTAAATTGAAACGGTAAATCTGTCGGAATGAGGGTTATTCGGGGAATAAAAACGTCTTCCCCTTCCGCAGAACCTGTTAATATTGTTGCTCCGATAATATTGCGGCTTAAATGTGTTACTCGTAATCTCGTCCCATTACAAAGTTTTGGTGCATTCAAATTTCGCATAAGTATAATAGGCACCCCAATTTTGAGCTCCAATTTATGTGGTGGAACTCCTGAAAGCTCCAACGAATTAAGGAATTCTGGCGGGTATGTAGTACAATGCTCTTCATCCAGTACACTATCAATTGATTTATAAATTGTGGACTGACCAGAAACTTTTTGTAGAATTTGGTGATTGATGTTGGCCACAATACTGTTTTTTGCAGCTAACAATGCTCTTTCACATAACCAGTTTTCACTACACATGTTTTTGTTGATGTCTGGATAAACTTTCGAAATAAGTTCTTCTTCTGAAGAAACTAAATTGCAAAACTGTTTTTCGAATGATATTTTACCATGTATGTCTGTTGCAATTAGACCATTTCCTATTTTTAATAATTCATTAGCATGTGATCCAGCTTCGGGATCATTGTTTACAAAAACTCTCATATTGGCGGTCAGGCTCATTTTAGACACATGATTCAATAAATGAGAAGCTTTTATGCAAGCATTAATTTCATCAGCTGGAGTCCCTCTTGGCATAACAGGAAGAGTTTGGCGAAAATCACCAACAAGAAGTACTACCATTCCACCCATAAGTGCATCGCAGTTTCTTATGTCTCGTAAACTGCGGTTTAATGCTTCAACTGCATTCTTGTGTGACATGGTGCACTCATCCCAAACCAATAATTTACACTTCTGTACTAAAATTCCACGGCTGCTGTTTTTACTTATATTGCATGTTGGAGCTTCAGTTTGAGCTAAATTTAGTGGAAACTTTAAAACAGAGTGTGCGGTTCGACCACCATTAAGAAGAGTTGCCGCTATGCCTGATGAAGCTACTGCTATTGCGATTTTTTCATCTCTGCGGACAGAAGCTAACAAAAGATTTAGAAGGAATGTTTTGCCTGTCCACCCAGGAGCATCTTAACAAAATATTTGCCTGGGCTTCAGCAAACGGGTTATGCCTTAATCCTCGAAAATCAAAATGCATAATAATATGTAAGAGGTCAGTGAAAATTAATGATGAGATAAATATTTTCCTTGGTGGCTCTAGAATTGAAATAGTTGACTCCGTAAAAAATTTAGGTGTTGTATTTAATCGAACATTGACATGGTCTAATCATATAAATATTACTTGTGGCAGAGTATACGGTATGCTCAGAAGTTTATGGATCACTCAACATTTTTCACCATTAAAAATACGAATGCTACTTGCGAAAACTTACAAAATCCCAACACTTTTATATTCGTCTGAAATCTTCACTGGATGCAATACTATGGACACAAAAAAACTTAACACCACTTTCAATAACATCATCCGCTACGTTTTCGGTTTAACCAGATTTGATCATATATCCCGTTACACTCGCCGTATTTTTGGAATTTCTCTTAATGATTATCTAAAGTATAAAAATCTAGTTTTCCTTCACAAAATATTCATGACAAAGGAGCCTGATTACCTATTTTGCCGGTTAAGTTCCACATCATCACCCAGAAATAATGGCATAACGCAATTTCAACATCGTGTCACAGCGTCAGAAAACCAATTCTTTATTCTCACAATACATCTCTGGAACCATCTACCAAATAATTTGCAATTTATTAGCAACGCAGTAAATTTCAAAAATTCACTAATGCTATATTACTGTAATTGCTAACAATGTTTTATTTTTATATTAATTGTTTTTTTATGAATCTAAACTTATTAATTAAAAATTAGTTTCAATTATTTTAAATGTTTTAAATTTTTATTTTATATTCAATTTTATGTTAAGTGCGATTGTAATTTACATTACTTAAATATTAACTTGTCGGATTCTAATACTTTAATTTATAAGATATTATTTCTTGTTGTATTAGAAATGCTAAGTTTAAATAAATACAAATACAAATCTAGGAAAAAAGTGCTTCTTCTTCTTTATTTATTTTCTCCATCACTTTGTCAAATATAATTTTTTGTTCGGGCAGCAGTGTTTCCATCTTCTCCGCAATTTCAGCATTTAAATTAGTCATATCGTAGTTCAATTCTCTCGACAAATCTTCGGATACGTTTTCCACTCGATGTGGTCTAGGAAAACCAAATGTATCTAAGGTTTTGCCTACCATTGATTTTAATTTGTCTTCAATAAGTGTTAGTCTCATTATAAATGTGTCTATCGAAAGAAATTTCAGGATAAGTTGCTTGTCTTCTTCTCAGAATATCTTCTATTCTAATATAGCCTATAGTGGCTGTCAGTAGACAGATTATCTATGCACCAAATTTCAATAAAATCGGCTTAGCCGTTTATAAGATACAGAAAAAGTGGGAATAAAAGGGCCACGCCCACCATATCGAATTTTTTTATAGAATATATGTCCTTCCGGAGCTTCCACTATCTACATGCCAAATTTCAATAAAATCGGTTCGGCCGTTTATAAAATACATAAAAATAAATTTTCCACAAGTGGTTAGACTTTTGAGCCGTTGTCGGTTTCTGACTTTATAGCACTTTCAAAACACTTTTTGCCAACGATGGCATATTGTTCTGTCAATTCATGGAACTAAAATTATTGTAAAACAAATACTGGCAAAATGCTTTTTAGAAATGGTGGTAAAGCGTCTAAAACAAGTGTTCTGCCTCTACTTTATTCACAATTCCTCGGTAGTGCTTGACTTTTTGACTGGAATACCTTACAAATAGGAATTTAAAAATCCAAATTTATAGCTGCCTAGTCAGAAACTGCCAGTGGTAAGAAAACCCACGGGTTAACCGTTGAATTGTAAATAAATTACTGGTAGACCACTTGTTAAAAACGCTTTACCATCGTTTCCAAAAGCGTTTTGCCAGTGTTTGTATTAAATAATAAAGCATTGGCAGAGAGCACTATACCAACGTTGGCAAAAAGTGTTTTCCCAGTGCTATCAAGCCAGAAATTTCCAACGGCCCAAAAGTCTAACCACCGGCAAAGCATTTATTTTAAAAAGTTAGCAGTCAGAAGGTTCCGTGTTCAATCCTCGTTCTTTTTATAATGAAAATGATACTTTATATAAAATTGCCTTTTGACTAACTTTTTTTGTTTTCACAACGTTTATAAATTGTTTCCAGCAAACCTTATGTCAGTACTGACATCTTTACCCAGCAGTTAGAAGTCACTTACGTTTCAAGCTATCAAGTATTGTATGCCTCGTAAACTCAGTAGTTAGAAATGTCGGCCGCCAGGGTTCGAATGCCGGCGGTACCAAAAAAAACTATAAATGAACTTTCTTTAAATTTATTTTGAAAAATCTATTTTTAGAACACCTATTACATGGTCTCACCAACGTTTTGCGAACGTTGGAGATTTTGTTTCCCCAGTGCTTGTCTGACACTTTTTGAACAGACGGACCTTTTGTTTAATAATATCCTTTTCAGATTGGGAAGCACTTGTACCACCTGTTAAAGTGATTTGCCAGCATTGGTCCGCTTTTCTTTTTCTAGCTGAGCGGGTAAAACTGTTAGAGGATGTGTACCTTAACCTTTAACTACTGAGGTGAAATATTTTGGCATATATGCTGTGGTGGTGGTAAATTTTACCTTTTTAAATTTTTAGAAAATTTTGCCAAAAAAAAAAAATTTTTTTTTATTTATTTGCTTTTAGTTGGAATATATGACACATTTTTAAATGAATAAAGTAATAAAATAAAAAAATCAAACTTTTAGTTAAACAAAAAAATATTCAATTTTCTTAAAACTAAAAAAATTAACAAACATAGCTTTTAAAAAAAACGTATAAAAAAACAGAAACAAAAACATAAAAGGCACTTTTTCACAGCCAAATGTATAACATTAATAATAAAAAAGAAAACAAAGAAAAATTACATTGGAATAAAAAATTGAGATCAATGAATTTTTAATAATTTAACTCATCTAATTCCTTATTTGCACAATTCACGCATACGCGTTTACTGCATCCCATACACATAGGCTTGCAACAAGACAGACAAACATGTGGAGTCCTCGCTTTAACCGACTAGGACAGATGTAGCACAGCTTCCTGGCAACTGTGGTCGTCTCTTCTGGAGGGGGAGTTACGGAGTCTGGTCCTAAAATGCTACTTAAGTTTTCTCGAAGTAACATAGGTAGTCGTTGGTTATGCTCTCGCCTTTGCAAGTGTGGTAAAACCAATTGTCGTCCTAGATTTTTTAAAAAGTCTGCTCTCGATTTACCATCAAACTCGTCACAAGATTGGTATAATTGGGGTAAAAATATTTCCAATAAAAAAAAACGTATGCCCGGACGAGTGGTAATTTTTACACCAGCACGTATAAATATCCGCTTATACGATACCCACGACGATCAAAACATAACTGAATAATAGTAATGGGATTATGAGAAGATACAAAAAGAATAAAATTGATAGCGCTCAACTGAAGAAAGTAAATTAAAAAATAAATAAGAGAGTGTAAAATTTACCACCACCACAGTAGTTAAAGGTTAATTTGTCCGAAAAATGCAGTTATATTTGCAGAAGAATAAATAACTTTTTTTACAGTTATATTAGTTTTTTGTTTTTATATACATCGAGATTATTTTTAGGTTGGTACTAGTATTTCGATCTGGCTAAAGATCTCATCAGAACCCGAAGTTTTAGAAAAGTTAGAGCCTCCATAATAGGCAGAACTTTAACAAAAAAACCTATTAATAATCAATTTTGCTCCATTCTTGTCTTCTTAGTACTCAAGCACGTGGTTAGGTCTTTTCCTAACAAGTTTAAAAGAATGTTCAAAATTCAAAAAAGGAAATTAATTCATGAATGAATTGAAGCAAGATTTCATCCTTTTGTACTTTTCAGCCAGCAAGCGCTCATGTGCTTTATCTGACGATTTAATTTGTGCATTTTGCCCCGCTCAGCTTCATATTTGTCATTAACGTTCTTACAATTTTTATATAACAAAACTGTTATATAAAAGTCTAATTACGCTTTACGGTGTGGAAAGCATGGATCTGACTCGTCGAACCAATGACAGTATTTTGAAAATATCAACGTCTTTCTTATTTCATCAATTATTCTCCGTCTAAGATCTATAATGTGATATTGAAAGATTGTATTTGAAGGTTATTATCTTCATGGATAGTAATTGCGCTAAAATACACTGTAAATCATTAATCGATGGATGAGTGTTGCAACCACACTTCGATCTAATTTTGAAAAACAGGGTTTCTAACGCATCATTATGCTATAATGTCAAAATGTATCCATTAATGCATTTATTAATATTTTTTTTCTCAAATTCAAAAGACTTTAGATACTCGATGAATGCTAAAATGTATTGCATCTTTTCGATGTTTCCTTTATAAATTGGTCTCTTGTCCGGATTCCTGCCGTGGACGACTTTGGAGTTTAGAATATCGAAGATTTTGTTGAACATCTCAACAAAATGAACTGTTCCAGCGACATATGGCTTCAGCTCCTTACTGAAATACTTCATTTTATCTAGGGTCTTGTTGGCGGCTGCTGTGCTATGACTTAGCAGTTGAGCGGCTGTTGAAACCTTCATTCGCTGAATATTTGTAGGATACACATGTTCGTATTTCAGCTTATGAGACATCCTTATGTTCAGGCTTTCGCAGTCCGCTCCGTAGACAGCCCTCAAAACACGAATGCTAGCAATTTCATCTCTGGTGGTGATGTCATGCGCCAGAAACGTATTTCTTACAGATTTCTGTAAGTGGCAATAATCGTACATCACGAATATTTTGCCTCCGTTAGTAGATGTAAAATATGGTGTGTTCTCAGCTATTCTCAAATGGTTAACAGCACTCAAGTTCGCAGTTCCTTGGTCCATCACGATATTTGCAACACACAGTCCAACACTCTGGGCAATATCGACGTTCTCCAGTATGAGATCTTTTAAATGATTGTCTAAAAAATTAAGAGAAAAGAAATTTTTTCTATTACAGTGAATATATTTAAAAAAAATTTTGGTATTTTAAAATACTTACGTTTTAATGCATCCGAAGTCGCGTAATAGCTCAAGACGTATTTCCACGAGCTTAAAGCTCCTTTCAGCGTAAACACGAGTGCTTTTTTCGCTACTTCTTTGCCTCTCTGGCCCTGGCAGAAATCGACAAGAGCATTAATGCGGTCATTAGATTTATTGTACACCATGCCTTTAGCGATGGTCACCTCATCCAGCAGCAGTACACATTATTTTTCTTCTGCCTTCATCTTCTCAGTGATAAGTATTAAATTGTCAATGACCGCAACGTCTCTCATAAATGTGTATGTTTTTGAAGACAGATATTCAATGTTTTGGGCAATATGTTTGTCCTTTTCATTGTACACATTTTTTCCAGACACTATAAGCTTTGCAAAAGAAATTGCTCTCTTTGCTAGCTTTAGTGCTGGGAATAATGTGGCTTGCCCTTAACTGGGTTATTTCTGCGGTAAGTTCCGAAATTTTGCATTGTAATCTTTTGTTGATGTTCTTTCTGTTGCCTGGCAAATCTCTCCTCCCATCCACATTTGCATGGCTCACACACCGGAAGTATTTCTTCATCCTCATTTACCGCACAAGATCGATGAATCTCTTCTTGTCGAGAATAATACTCGAACTGCTGAAGATTTAAGTCGTCTTCTTCCATTCTCTGCCTAGTGTATACCTTTTTAGCTGCTTCGCTGTGAAATGGTTGCAGATCATCATCCTTGTTGGGAATACTCCCTTTTTTAAATTTCTTTTTCCCATATAAATGCCAGCGAAATGGTTTTCACAGGCATATGAGTTTTCCGTTTGCGTTTTTTGAAGACCACATTGTACTTTCCAATAATCCCGCATGTTTGGTGATTTTGGAAACGGGAATGTGCGCACAGTCGATACACTGACGCAATCTTTAACCGAACAAGTTCTTTTACTCGTCGCCGTTGGTATTATTATGTTTTCGCGAGCAGCTGTAATTAAAAAGAAAACAATTATTACAATTATGTATTTTTTTTTATAATAAATAAAAAATACTTACCACCAAATAAAGTTGGTACATTTTCTTTACGTAGCTTCCGAACTCCCATACAATGGGCGCTGAAATGCCGACTGCATACACGGTCCGTCGTTTTTTGGAGTAAAGTCCTCCGGTAGACTTAATAAATAAAAAAATTCAAAACTAAAACTAAATAAAAGGTTGTTAAAAATATATTATATAAAATATAAAAATATATTAAAAATTCAAAAGTAAAACTAAAACTAAATAAAAGGTTAGTAATAATAAATAAAAAAAAAATTCAAAACTAAAAGGTTATTAATAATAAATATGAAATAAAAAATTCAAAACTAAAACAAAATAAAAGGTTATTAATAATAACTATGAAATAAAAAAGGTTATTAATTAATAATAAAGACTTAATAAATAAAAAAGCAAAATAAATAAAATACAATAATTAAATAAAAAATAATTCGAAAATAATTCATAACTAATTCATAAACAATTATTTATATAAATTTAAAGTAAATTATAATTAAAAATATTACATTTGATTTTGTTTTTTTTTAACAAGTTTAAAAAAATGTTTGAAATTAAAAAAGGAAATTAATTCAAAAATTCAGGAATTCAAAATATTAGTTATAAAATATAAAAGCAAAATAAATAAAATACAATAATTATGTAAAAAATAATTCGAAAAGAATTAACAACAATTTCTTTTTACTTAAAAATAAATAATTATTTATATAAATTTAAAGGAAATTATAATTAAAAATATTACATTTGATTTTGTTTTTTTTAATTTAATTTAATTTTTTGTTTTGTTTTTTTTTTTAACAAGTTTAAAAAAATGTTTGAAATTAAAAAAGGAAATTAATTCAGGAATTCAAAAATATTAGTTTTAAAATATAAAAGCAAAATAAATGAAATACAATAATTATGTAAAAAATAATTGCAAAAGAAATTGTATTCATAAAATTAAATTAAAAAAGGAAATAAATTCATGTATTGAAAGTTGAAAAGTTAGAGCCACGTGTATATATTTACAAAAATAAAGTTAATGAACGTATTAGGTAGGATGGTACTAGTATTTCGATCTGGCTAAAGATCTCATCAGAAACCGAAGTTTTAGAAAAGTTAGAGCCTCAATAATGGCAGAACTGTAACAAAAGGAAATTAATTCATGAATGAATTGAATTAAATTGAAGCAACATTTTATTTATTCATCCTTTTGTACTTTTCGGCCAGCAAGCGGTCATGTGCTTTCTCCGACGATTTCATTTGCGCATTTTTTGACCGCTCAGCTTCATATGTGTCATTAGCGTTCTTACAATTTTTATATAACAAAACTGTTATATAAAAATCTAATAACGCTTTACGGTGTGGAAAGCAAGGATCCGACTCGTCGAACCAATGACAATATTTTGAAAACATCAACGTCTTTCGTATTTCATCTATTATTCTCCGTCTAAGATCTATAATGTGATATTGTTCGGTGAAAATTTGCTTATAGATTTTATAAAAGAAAGTTGAAATTTCGTTGTAAAATCCGGATGGCACGACAACCCTTTGAACATTAAACGCCTTATGATGCATAAATGATGATGCCGACGTTGAGGGTCCCGTTGCCATCTGAAGGCATTTTTCGCATTTAATTTTTTTCAAAAATTCAGCAAAAATTGTGTAGCCCGTATAATATGGCAAAACCTGTTCTTCGATAGATGAAATAGCCGGAACATCAGCGTCAAATCCAATATCATCGTCCGCCTCAGAAATTTCCATCTGTATATGAAGAGAGTTTTCCAGAAGAGGTTCATGTGAAAATTCTTCTTCTGATTCATCTACAGAATATTTCCATTCAAGCATCACGTCTTCATCATCTTCACAGTTTTTATTCGAAAGATTGTATTTGAAGGTTATTATCTTCATGGAAAATAATCGCGCTAAAATATACTGTAAATCATTAATCGATGGATGGGTGTTGGAACCACCCTTCGATCTAACTTTGAAAAATAGGTTTTCTAACGCATCTTGATTACATTTGCCAAAAAGAATGAAATTTATGCTTGGATATTTGACAAAGAAATGTGTTCTCAAGTGGAGAAAACATTGCAATGTCAAAATGTATCCATTAATGCATTTATTAATACTTTTTCTCTCAAAGTCAAAAGACTTTAGATACTCGATAAATGCTAATATGTATTGAATCTTTTCGATGTTACCTTTATAAATTGGTCTCTTGTCCGGATTCCGGTCGTGAACGACTTTGGAATTCAGAATATCGAAGATTTTGTTGAACATCTCAACAAAATAAAGTGTGCCAGCGACATATGGCTTGAGTTCCTTACTGAAATAGTTCATTTCATCTAGGGTCTTGATAGCGGCTGCTGTGCTATGACTTAGCAGTTGAGCGGCTGTTGAAACCTTCATTCGCTGAATATTCGTTAGATGCACATGCTCGTATTTCAGCTTATGAGCCATTCTCATGTTCAGGCTTTCGCAGTCCGCTCCGTAGACAGCTCTCAAAACACGAATGCTCACAATTCCATGGCTGGTGGTGATGTCATGCGCCAGCAACGTATTTCTTACAGATTTCTGTAAGTGGCAATAATCGTACATCACGAATATTTTGTCTCCGTTAGTGGATGTAAAATATGGTGTGTCCTCAGATATTCCCAAATGGCTAACAGCACCCAAGTTCGCAGTTCCTTGGTCCATCACGATATTTGCAACACACAGTCCAACACTCTGGGCAATATCGACGTTCTCCAGTATGAGATCTTTTAAATGATTGTCTAAAAAATGAAGAGAAAAGAATTTTTTTCTATTACAGTGAAGTTGTTTCTACACTCAAAAAAAAAAAAATTGTAAAGTTAGCAAAAAATTTTGCTGAGTCAGCAAAAAAGTTGCTAATGTCAGCAAAATCTTTTGCTGAAAATCAGCGAGCTGATTTTTAGCAACAAAATTTGTAGATTCAGCAAAAGTTTTGTTAACACTTAGTAGATTAGAAATACAAAAGCCTTGCTAAAAATTAATAAATTTTTTGCTGAATTTTAGTAGACTGAAAAAAACGCAAAAAATTTGTAGAAAAATTGTAATTTAGTTAATTTATTTGCTGAAAATCATAAAATATATTTTAGTGATTCTCTTAAAAATAATTAACTATAATAACGAAATATAAAAATTTTCATTTTCCACATTGACGACATGAATTTATTTAATATCTGAAAATATATAGAAATAAATATATATAACATAACAAAAGTTTTCTTTCAACTACTTACATCAATCGTTGTCTAAATGATGCTTTCTTTTAAAGAACGCAACTGCCGAAGATAATTATAGAAACGAAACGAAAACATAAACAAAAACAAACGAAACGAAAAAAACAACCCTTTTTGCAATAAGAAAAAGGAACCATAAAAAAATCTACCTAAGATGTGTGTCTTTGTCTTTCAATTTACTCTGTCTGTGTGTCTTTGTCTTTCAATTTACGCTGTATACATTTCATTTTCCTCTTCTCTACTACATCTTGACATGCCGCGACATCTACTTCATTCTGCGTATATCTTTCAATCTGGTTGTCGTCCACACTATTAATGTGCTTATCAGCACAATTTTTTTTTAGCAAAATTAATTAGTAAACATTAGTATATTAGTAAAGCATTAGTATAAACAGTTAAGTGCTGAATAAGTATAACAAAAATTTTAGCTGAAAACACGATTTTAGCAAAAAAGACGTTTTACTAACTTATCTACTAACTTATTTTTTGAGTGTAAGTGTATTTTCTGTTAATTAAAGTAAATTATCACAAATAAAATTATAATTTTTCTGTTAATATGGAAAAAAAAATATTCATGATCTTTAACCGTACTAACCAACAACTCACATAGTGAATATATTTTAAAAAATGTTTTTATTTTAAAATACTTACGTTTTAATGCATCAGAAGTCGCGCAATAGCTCAAGACGTATTTCCACGAGCTTAAAACTCCTTTCAGCATAAACACGAGCGCTTTTTTCGCCACTTCTTTGCCTCTCTGGCCCTGGCAGAAATCGACAAGGCCATTAATGCGGTCATTGGATTTATTGTAAACCATGCCTTTAGCGATGGTCACCTCATCCAGTAGCAGTACGCATTCTTTTTCTTCTGCCTTCATCTTCGCAGTGATAACTTTCAAATTTTCAACGACCGCATTGTCTCTGCCAGACTTGATACATTTTATTGGACGCCATCTCCTTAACGATGTTTTGGCAGGGAGTTTGAAGCCCAACGTGTCCCGCATAAATGCGTATGTTTTTGAGGAGAGATATTCAATGTTTTGGGCAATATGTTTGTCCTCTTCATTGTAAACATTTTTTCCAGACACTATAAGCTTTGCAAAAGAAATGCTCTCTTTGCTAGCTTTAGTGCTGGGAATGATGTGGCTTGCCCTTAACTGCGTTATTTCTGCGCTAAGTTTGGAAATTTTGCGGCTCATCATTCTAATCTTTTGTTGGTGTAATTTTTGTTGCCTGGCGAATCTCTCCTCCCATCCGCATTTGCATGGCTCATACACCTTCATCCTCATTTACCGCACAAGAACGCCGAATCTCTTCTTGTCGAGAATAATATTCGAACTGATGAAGATTTAAATCGCCTTCTTCCATTCTTTGTCTAGTGTATACCTTTTCAGCTGCTTTGCTGTGAAATGGTTGCACATCATCATCCACTTCGGCTAAGGGAAGATTTCTTGTTGGGAACACTCCCTTTTTTAAATTTTTTTCACCATATAAATGCCAGCGAAATGGTTTTCGCAGGCATATAATTTTTCCATTTGCGTTTTTGGAATACCACATTGCACTTTCCAATAATCCCGCATGTTTGGTGATTTCGGAAAGGGGAATGTGCGCACAGTCGATACACTGACGCAATTTTTAACCGAACAAGTTCTTTTATTCGTCGACGTTGGTACTATTATCTTTTCGCGAGCAGCTGTAATTAAAAATTACATAATTTTTACAATTATGTAATTTTTTTTATAATAAATAAAAAACACTTACCACCAAATAAAGTTGGTACATTCCCTTTACGTAGCTTACGAACTCCTATACAATGGGCGCTGAAATGCCGACTGCATACACGGTCCGTCGTTTTCGGAGTAAAGTCCTCCGGTAGACTTAAATTATTCTTCCACACACCCATTATCTCCGGGTTTCTAGTGGGAAAGTTAAACAAAATGGTGTTCACATCGAGGAAACAGTTTTTAATGCAATGGGCCATTATTATAGTTTTACTTATATATTTTTCAAATGAAAAATATTTATATCTATATTCTTTCTCAAAATAACAAAAATAATATTGTTTGTATATGTAAGTAAAAGAAAATATGACTGATTGATTAATGTATTTTGGATGTTTCTGAAGAAAAAAATGTAATTTTACCAAATTTTCGTGGAAAAAACATAATTTACGAGCAATTATTTTTTCTTTTAATTTTAGTTATTTTCTAATTTTTTGCGATTTTTTTTATTTTTGGCATTTTTCTTTAAATTTTAGCGTTTTTTTTCAAATTTGAAGATTTTTTTTTTTATTAATTTTAACTTTTTTTTCATTTTTGGTATAACAAATACTACAGTTATACATTTTTTTCCATTAAAATTGTCAATAAATTAAATTTTTTAGAATTTTTTTAATTTGTTTCATTTTTTAAAAAATGTCAAAATATTAATTACTATTATAAGTTAGTATATTTACAAACTTTGACCCTACACAAAAAAAAAAATGGAAAATGCATCACTCACTGATCTGAACGTACCTTTTTATATTGTTCGTTTGGGAGAAATTTATTGATTAATGTTTATGTTTATATTCGATATGTTTGTTTCGCAAAAATTTAAATTATATATGTTAAATTATATAAGTTTGCTAAGTTTTAAACCTAATGAGAATTTTTAAACATCTTATTTAAATAAATCCTTGTTAATCTTCCAAAGAGTATATACAAATAGAGAGATAACACTTCCCACACCTCTCAGCAACAAAATACCGAACTCGGGCAAGCAAATGAAAAAAAAAACTTAACATTAAAAACTGATTGCAAGATGTTGATAAAAAATTGTTGCCTAAAACACTCACTTTTATTTCGCGTATACTTTGTTATTTTCTATTAAAAATTTGTATATTTTAATTTTATCGTGCTGATTTTATTATTAATATATGAAATAAATAAAAATTGTATTAAATTATTATTTAAAAATATAATAAAATTTAATTTAAACTTTTGAATTTCTAAAACATGTTTTCATTTGCTCGGTGCGAATTTACGAACAAATAAAAATAGAGCATATTGAGTGACACTGAGTAATATGGAAACCCAGAGCTGTGGGTTTCCATACATACATACAGCGGTCAAAAAAAGTATTCGACAAACTGCTTGTTTTTCATAATCATGAAAAATATGTTAAAAAAATTCTACAAAATGATATATATAAAAATGCAGATTATTAGCTTAAAGTGTTATCTCTTTATTTAGAAACAAAAAATACAACAAAAAACAATTTTCAACGTTGCTGTGGTTAAGTCTAAATTCAACATATTTGGATGTGATGGTAAGGTTCTGGTGTATAGAAAGCCTAATACCGAGTTGGAGGAGCGAAATATGGTGCCTACTGTAAAGGACGGTGGTGGCGGTGTTATGGTACGGGGGCTTCTGCAAAGAAAAAGAAAGTAAATGTAACAATAGAAATCTCGTTAGCTTTTAGAGAGAATAATTAAGTGAATTGTAGTTTTGCTTTAATCGAGCAACTTTTCAAAAGGAATTGAGTTTCGATATTTTTAGTTTTAAGTTCAACGAATAAAGTTTCGATATCATTCATAAAGCTTGTCAAAAAATATTGTTCTGAATTATTTTAAATTGCTGAAATTATATTTTATTAAAATGTCTAATGTCGAAGGAAATATTTATACAATACAACCTAAATATATTAGAGTTGCAGGAAAACTTGTTTGGGTACCTTAATCAAAATAGAGGATTTTTCGACAGCTTTTTTTGAGATTGATTTGCTCATAAGCCTTAATTATATCAAGATTGACAGTTTGTAAATATCGTGATAAGTTGTGAGTGAAAATCGAAAATAATGGTAAGTTTAATAAACTTTTTTTTTTAGTTAGTCTCTTTACAGGAAGAAGAAGAAGAAAACATTTTTATTGAAAAATTTTACGGACACAAGGGATACACCAGACTGCCGCAGTTTCGTCCCCCTCCTGGGACTCGTCAGTGGTTAATTTATGTGTCAATTGAACAAAGTATTTTATATTGTTAATTTTGCTCTATATGAAAAACTTTTTATTTTTTGGTGTCGTACTGTGATTTGAACTCACAGTCTTAGCATCAAAGCTATGCATCGTAATCTCACCTCTTAACCAGTTGAGCCACGGTCGACACAGCGTTGACTGCGACTAAATTGGAGTTTGGTCACACTACGTACACACAAGTATTGTTTTGATCAGAAGAGACAGAATTAGCTAATACCAATGCACAATTCATTTCTCAACTAGAATGCTTTTTCTTCTTAATCCTATCTCTTTTTCACAAGTAATTATCACGTTTTATGATGCGCTTTATTCACATACAATAGTTGGATACCAAGTGTAGGTTAGAGATTGAGTCGCCGTTAAGCAAGTTTATTCAAATTTTATGTTAGAAAGTGTTTTGCAACCGTCAGACAATGACAATCGTAATTAATTTTTTATATTAATTACTGTAGAATATTTCTTTTAGTTAGTCTCTTTACAGGAAGAAGAAGAAGAAAACATTTTTATTGAAAAATTTTACGGACACAAGGGATACACCAGACTGCCGCAGTTTTCGTCCCCTTTTATTTTTTTATTATATTTTTTTTATTATGTTTTATATATTCATAGGCTCACGGAAATCCACGGACTGCCAGCATTGTGGCAAAGGCCTTGTTGTGTTGAAAAAGTGGAAGAACCAAAAAAGGAAAACCCGGAAAGATGAAAACAGCAAAATATTAACCGGCACCAAAACTAAAAAAAAACTAAAAATATTCTTGACACTACCATCAAACTACCAACAAGTGCCATTAAATTCAAATTATTTACCATGTGGGTACACGCCGCAATTACCTACATATCCCTCATATTACTAAAGGAGTAATATGGGGGATAATTCTGAAGAAACAAAAAGTGTCTTGACCACAAAAGATAAAATTATTCCCTTCAGGCAACTTTTACTAACAATTATAGAAAAAAAAAACAAATTTAGTGTTTTATTATTTTATTTAAATGTGTTTTAAAAATAAATTTTTTGTCACTTTGTTAAAAAAAATAATTTAAAGATTTTGCTGGAGTTTGACTGATTTTGCTAAACTTTGAGTGATTTTGCTGAAAGATTTTGAGTGATTTTGCTGGACTTTTGAGTGATTTTGCTGAACTTTGAGTGATTTTGCTGAAAGATTTTGATGGAAATTATTAGATTTTGCTAACTTCACGTCGATGTAAACAATAAAGGACGCACATGATGATACATAACTTCAATAACACAATAATAATAGACGTCAACAGTCCACTTGGTAACAGAAGTTTCCTCCTACAAATAACATACATACATAAGTCACCGGCATATACAATGCAAATACACAAGCAACAAGGTTTCAGCATCATGCAGTAACATTGAAAGCACATACTATTTGTTTCTGCAAATTAACTGCATTTTTCGGACAAATTAAGGTACACACCCTCTAACAGTTTTACCCGCACAGCTAGAAAAAGACAAGCGGACCAACGCTGGCAAAGCACTGTAACTAGTGCTTTCCCAATCCGAAAAGGATATTAAACAAAAGGTCCGTCTGTTCAAAAAGTGTCAGACAAGCACTGGGGAAACAAAATCTCCAACGTTGGCAAAACGTTGGTGACACCATGTAATAGGTGTTCTAAAAATAGATTTTTCAAAATAAATTTAAAGAAAGTTCATTTATAGTTTTTTTTGGAACCGCCGGGATTCAATTGCTGTTTTCATCTTTCCGGGTTTTCGGTCGGTGGATTTCCGTGGAGCCTATGAATATATAAAAAATAATAAAAAAAATATAATAAAAAAATATAATAAAAAAAATATAATAAAAAAATATAATAAAAAAAATTTAATACAAAAAAAAAAAGTTCATTAAACTTTCCATTATTTTCGATTTCGTCTCAACACTAGCCGCGTTGATTTCAAAGTGGTTGAAAGTGACGCCCAAAACTTTTAATGTTGCCACTTTACCAATATACAAAAACTTGGTAGCATTCTTACAGTTATTGTGAATGCAATATAGAAAAACAGCGCTACGACTGGTTTTTGAAATATGGCGTTCACATCTTAGTACTATGAAAAAAAATAATTAGTAAAACCGTTGGCGTAAAGTAACTTTAGAGGTAAACATACACTACGCAATATTCTTGTGGAACTTTTGATATTGTCCAAAATATTACCATCATATTGGAAGGTTGTACTATATATTGGAAAAAATTAAAAAGGTTTGGGTTCTTCTTGCGCAATAGCGTGTCCCGATAGAAAAAATTTTTCGGTAATAGCACTCAAACGATGCGTATTAACGCCCTGAACAATAAAATTTCAGCATCAAAACTTTTTAAGTTGATCTTCAGTTCCCTACCAGCGATTAAAATTAGCGATTCTAGTACATTTTGACAAAAAAAAAGTTTCGACGATTTGTTTCAAATGTGGCTCAAACGTTTCGTATTTTAGTCCTTTTTAAGAAAAAAATAATTTAAAGTTTTTGATAGAGTAATTTTGGTCCACTGGAAGATGTTTTAATTTTTATCAAGTAAATTTCCTTACAATATTTTCTTTAACTTTTTGCATTAAAACACTAAAAATCTTTTCATATATGACCTGTATTTCCAAAACGTTTATTGTAAGATTAAAAATGTTTTTTTTTTTCGCTAAACGCGAGAAAAATCTGTAAAATTCAAGATATTACCTTTTTTTTAGTTCTAGCTTATTTTATATTACTTATTAGCTTACACTTATCACCTGTATTGCCAAAACATTTATTCTAAGATTACAACTTGATTTTTTTGGTCCGCTGAACGCGAGAAAAATCTGTAAAATTCGAGATTTTCTTTTTTTTTAGTTCTACCTTTTTTATATTACTTATTAACTTATAATATAAGCAAAAATAATTGTATTAGTTTTAGTCCATACGAAAAGCTATGTTTTTTATTCAAGGTTTTTAATTATATTTTCATAAAAAGTTTATAGTATTTTTATTTAAGGTAAACAACACAGAAAAAATAAATAAAAAGAACATATGTGTTTTATATTCAGTTCTGTAGTAATCATAATATAATGTAAAACTAAAGTAAACTCATGGAAAAAATGAATAAAAGTAACATATTTCATAGTTACTTCTGTGGTAATCATAACAAAAATAAATTAAAAAATTAAAATAAATAAATAACATTGTAACATTTCAATAAAAAATATTTTAAATAGTTACAAAACTTAGATTGGGACTATGTTTATTAAATTTTTAATAAATTTTTTTTTAAGTATAGTGGAGAAAAAAATTAATGTTTTTTTCAAATATTGTTTTTAGCAAAAGTGGTTTTAAGCGTGACTAGCAACCGTTTCAGTTTTGAAATAACGGTGTTGATTAGCATGCCAAAACTAGAGTCGATATGAATGTTTTAAAGCCTGATTACCATAAAGGGAATCATACTTTAAATTATAAAATTAAATATTATAAAATTTTGAGTCTCATGTTTTTCCGGTTCGATTTTGAAATATACGCTTTTTACCGTTACAAAACCGTTTAAATACCGAAACATGAATTTATAACGTTTAAAGGCGTATATTTAAAAATCGAATCGTAAAAATATCTGACTTCAAATTTTATTATTTAAAGGATGAATTCAATTATGGTATTCAGGCTTTAAAACTCTTATATCGATTCCAGTTTTAGCATGATAAATCAATACCGTTATTTCAAAACTGAAACGGTTGCCATTTATGGTTTTAAGCCTTATAAGCCTTTTTAGGAGTAGGTTAGTTCCAAGAAAATTTGCATTTTGAGGAAAATGATGGCATTTCTTCTCTTGACTTATTTTTATTTCTTATAACTCCATCTCTTGATTTTGATCCAATTACACATTGGGAAGCAGCTGTAACTGATTTAACACATCTTTCGACACTTTGTGTGTGGCATGGAAAATTTGGTAATGTTAAAGTGTTATTTTTAACGAACATTTCCAGATTATCATTTGAAATGTTTTGAAGGACTGGTGGTGGTGTTAACTTGCATTCCTCCCAGAAAATCAATTCAGTATAGTCTTGAGCATTGAAATTTAACTTTGGTGTTTTAAATGTTCTGATGGCTGCGGAGTCGCAATCCTTTCTGGATTTTATTATACGCTTAAGAGAAGTATCTCTTACCTCATGCCTTGAATCGAACAACATTGAAACTAAGAGACTTTCCGGGTGAGCAAAATAAGAATTCCTTTCAACAACGGGATCTATGATTAATTTTAAATGTTGTGGTAAATATCGGGAGTAGGGAATCATAGCAAATATATGTTGAGCTCCATTCTCAAAGGAAGACCGAGATTTCACCAAAAACCAAATAGGTGCGTATACCATCATTATAAACTTAACTAGCACGATGAGGTTTTCTGAAGGATTTTCACAACTAACATAAAATCTTAATATACGATTTGCAGTTGTCAACCATCGAGAATGCGACATTTTTCCCGGCTGGCGGTTGGCGAGTTCTATGGGACAAGAACCTGCTTGTATTGCACTGCATATTTCAAACAAATACTTTTGTTCGGTGCTGAGCTGTTGAACTATATTTTCGTTTAATGTAGGAAGATTACCGGTTACTGGAGAAAATGATGTTAATGCATTTTTGTCACAATTTATTAAAGCAGCACCAATGGGGCCCGAATATCCCTTAGGGCCAGTTGTGGGACCATCCAACGCTATAAAAAGATGCCTAAATGGTAGCTCATTTGCATGAAGCAAACATATTATCCACTGTAACGGTCTTCCTAGAGCTATCTCAAAGCTTCTTATAACACCTGTATTCCACCCAGTATTTGTCACCGTACCATCGCACCCAATACATAGAATTTCTTGTATATAACCTTGGTTCATTTTTAAATAGCTAATTATTGAGTTACATATTCCTTTTCCTGTATTCGTTTTTGGGGTAACATGGCCTATATACACTGAGTTTGGTTCTCCAATGATCGAAATATGTTCCTCAGTGACAATTTTGCGATGGTATCGAGAATTTTTTAATTCATTTATTAATGTTTTATCTTTTCGTCCATCGAAATAAATTCCTAACAAATCAATTTTATTTATTTTACAGTCAAATTTTTCTCTTGAGTTAGTCAGTGATCTATGTATTTTATTTTTATCTATAATCCAACTAGTGTCTTCATTATTTATTATGCCTACGTCAGTAAAAACGGCGGAAGTAACAGCAGCAGCACACCGAACGGAAATACCATATCTGTCGCACATTTTAGAAACAGTTGGTAGCATAAGAGTATTTCTCTTCTCAACTTTTATTGGAGGGCTTAGCGGTATTATAATCGGAGAAGGCGATGGGTTTGTCATCCTTTTTACACGTTGATATGTGCCATCTCTGTTTCGCTGCATCAAACGTTTTTTATACTTCAATTGACTTTCTTTGCTTAATGGTTCAAGGCTACAAAACCTACCTTCTCGTTGATCTTTTAAAAACTCACTGTCTTGCATTGGAATTTTGGATATCAAGCATTGACAATTTGTATAATGATTACATTTGCAAATTGCTATATCAAACAAAGTGCTTTTACATTTATTAATATATCTTTCAACTCTATCACAATAGTTTTCATTTATTTTACGCTTTGGGTAATCTTTCAAACTTATGTATTTTTTGTAGCAGTCGTTTAACATATACAAAATTCGTTTTCGGGAAACAATTGGGATTGATGTTTTTAACCAAATTTGTTCTACTAGCAAACAAACTTCCATTAAAAATTGATTTTTTGACGGGTTTTTTCCATTGTATTTTTTTGTTATCTTTATTTTATTTAAGAGTATTAACGATATAACATCTTTGACTGTTGGCAATTGCGATTGACTTATATCAGAAAATGACTGAAATATTAGGCAAACGGTTTCACTTCGACGCGGACCGGTACTCATTTTTACGTATATTTACTCAAAAAAAAAAAAGAAAACTAAATTATTAAAATTCATTTTTTGATATTATTCTTTAAAATACTACTTCAATCGAAATAAAAAAAATATATTTAATTGACTTTTCCTGTAAAATCTAACAGTCAGGCTTTGGTACATTTTCAACAGTTTTGGTTATTTGAAAAAAATCACTCAAAAGCCGCGTTTACAGTCACCTAGAGGCAGGAGGTGTAGGAATTTAGAAAAAAATACAGCATCATTTCTATTGATGCAAAAACCTTCTAAAAAGTAATGATATCTGAAAATCTAAATTTAAAGATTAACCCTCGAACTGGCACATGGTTCTGGCCACACCCCTATACCATGTGCCACACATAGGGCTCAAAATATGTGCCTGACGAAGGGTTAACTCTAATAAATATACAGGAAACTTTTTATGTTAATATAAATAATATTCTTAAAATAAGATAACAAAAATCATATGGACCAAAATTAATAATATAATTATTTTTCCTTAAAATATAAGTTTATAAGTAATATTAAATAAGCTAGAACTAAAAATAAATTAAAATCTTAAATCTAACAGATTTTTCTCGCGTTTAGCGGACAAAAAAATAAAACATTTTTAATCTTACAATACATGTTTTTGAAATACAGGTCATATATGAAAAGATTTTGAGTGTTTTAATGCAAAAATTTAAAGAAAATATTGTAAGAAAATTAGCTTGATGAAAACTAAAACATCTTCCAGTGGTCCAAAATTACTCTACCAAAAATTTTAAATTATTTTTTTCTTAAAAAGGGCTAAAATACGAAACTTTTGAGACACATTTGAAAAAAATCGTCGAAACTTTTTTTTAGGCAAAATGTACTAGAACCGCAAATTTAAATCGCTGGTAGGGAACTGAAGATCAACTTCAAAAATTTTTATGCTGAACTATTATTGTTAAGGGCTTTAATAAGCGTCGTTCGAGTGCTGTTACTACAACGAAATCGCAAAAACGCTGTTTAACGGGACAAGCTATTGCGCAACCATGAAATGCGAAAAATATTTTCTAGTGTGTTGGCCACGTTGTGTCATTTTTAGATACCTCCACAACAGAATGGATACCTTTAGGCAAATATATAGACATAATTTTTTCACTGCAAAAGTTAAAAGTCTGGCATCCCTGTTAAAAAATAAATAAAAAAGTAATGCCAAGTTCCAAAAGAGTTTGTTATGCCTATCGGGCATCTCAAGATTCTTAAACTGACATAAACTTAAGAAATACGTCGAAAGCGGAAAAAAAATAAAATATATATATATAACTGAAAGAAAAATATAATACATTATTTAATATATATTTATTTGATATAAGGTAAGCTTAATAAAAGTATGTGCAGTTTATGAGGAAAAAAGAAGAACCAAGCCGAGCCCAGTTCAAAAGTGACTCAACTCAAAATTTTAATTTTTCGGGTTTATATGCTTAAACTATGCACAATACACTTGTTCATCTATAAAAAATATCAGTGTATTTTGTTGTTGTTTACTGTTGCTAAAAAACAGTTATGCCTTCCTTATGTTTCAATTGGTATAAAGATGCAAATATTTTTTTTTCGATTTCTGAAAATTTTAAAATTTTGAGTGGGCGTTGTGGTGTAATGGTTAGCGCGTTGGACTTTTACACAGAAGGTGCCGGGTTCGATCCCCGGTGCCGGCTACATCAAATTAATATGTATGAGTTTTTTCTATCCCTCATACGTATCGCAATATCCACCTTCGGTGTTCCCATAGCAATTAACCCCACCGATGTAAAATAATGAATCAGGGCTATGAACCAAAAAGCTTCAATAAGTTCGCCAACTCTCCATCAGGTGGCGAGCAACAACTGTTCTAAGACTTATCATCTCGCGCAATTATAGTGTTGCCATGTCTGAAGCCCTTCATCTTTCCCCACCTTTCATCTCTATACTATCCCTTTCCAAAGAAAGCAACACACTAAATATAGGAAGTATTTCATGAGTGTTACTTGCGATATGTGTTTTTTTTGATCTCCATGCTTTGAAACTCGTTAGTTTTTTACGTGTTTTTTCAAATATCTTCATGTCAAGAATTAAGTGTGAAAACAAAACACTATTATTATAATTATATTAATATTATTATCGTTATTATTTCTATATTATTGTTGTAATTGTTATTAAACGAAGTCGAGCATAAGTATTTCTTATGATATAATAACAAAGGTTATGAATGATCTCGATGTAGAAATTTTTTCTTTGATATTATTGTTAAAAGTATTGTTATCGTCATTATTATTGTTATGATTATTGTTATTGTTATTATTATTGTTATTATTATTGTTATTATTATTAGTAGTGTCATTATTATTATTGCTGAAATTTTTTTTATCAACATTATTATTGATATTATTATTAATGGTGAAATTATTATTATCGGCATTATTATTATAATTATTATTATTATTATAATTATTATCTCTTTATTTAACTCAATTTTAAAAATTGGATACATTTCAACTTAAAATCTTAAGTACATTCTTTAAAAGTGCACAGATTACTAAAAATCACAGCGCAAATCTAAATCTACATTATTTATATTAAAGTTTAACTTCAAAAAATCAAATCAAATTATGTTCCCATAAACTTCCTGACAATACGAGTTGTTGCAATTACCACCGCCTTCTGCATTATCTGCCACAGATATTTTGGCATATCCAGCTCCTTCAGCCCATCGTGCAACGTTTTTGGTATTAATCCAGTGCTTGAAATAATAATTGGTATTGTTCTCACGATGTCAATGTTCCATTGGTTCCTTATAGGCTCAATAAGGGCATTGTATTTGCAGATTTTTTCGTGGTGTTTTGTCTGCATGTTGCTGTTATTCGGTATTGCAATATCGATTAGCCATACCACCCTTAGTCGTTTATTCATCAGCATCAGGTCTGGTCTGTTTGCGGAGACAGTCCGATCGGTCAGGATTGTCCGATCCCAGTAAAGCCGATACTCGGTGTTCTCTAGCACTGATTCCGGTTGGCATTTATAATACGGTACTTTTTCTGTTGTTATTAATGAGTGTTTCAGTGCTAGTTCCTGGTGCAACATTTTAACTATAGAGTTGTGACGATCAATGTATTCTCTTCCAGCTAGGCATGTACATCCAGATGTTATATGCTGTATATTTTCAGTTGAGTTGCAACCATAACGACATAGATCGTTTGTAACAGAGATATCTCCAACGATTGTTCTAAGGTAGTTTCTCGTCGAATAGTTCGATGATAGAGTATCGACATGATCCTGGCTAGCTTCATTTGGATGTCTACCATGGAGTGGTTTACTCATCCATGTTTCCAGCCTTTGCTGATCAGTAGCAACTGGTTCTACAACTTGATTTTGGCCGATGTAGATTGGTGAAGTGTTATCTACATTACACACTGCACTGTGGAGTGGAGATGTGTTTGCCTTTTCTGCAAAGTACGATCTGAGGCCATCAATTTGTTGTCTTCGTTGATTGTTGATATTAACTAGACCCCTTCCACCCATAGACCTTGGAAGCATTGTTCTCTCAACTGATGATTTTGGGTGATGTTTACGTGCTTTTGTCATAAGGACTCTACATTTACGTTGAAGAGCTTCCACATCGGTTTTACTCCAATTTACTAATCCAAATGAGTAGCCCAGTGCTGGAATTGCATATGTGTTTATAGCTTTGACGGTGTTTTTTGAGTTTAAGCTAGTCTTTAAGATCTTTCTGACACGCTTAGTAAACTCCCTAGTTAGTTCTTTCTTCATTTGGCTTTGTTCAATTCGTATAGACTGGCTCATACCCAGGTATTTATATGTATCTCCGCTATTCATAGCTTCCATTATTCGGCCGTCTTGGAGATCGTGGGGCACTTCCTGTAATTTTCCTCTGTTGACATTGAGCGTATTACATTTGTTCAGGCCAAATTCCATACTGATGTCGTTGGAGAAAGTTTCCACTACATTGAGTAGGCAATTAAGTTGGTGTTGGTTAGCTCCATATACCTTAATAGCATCCATAAATAACAGGTGATTTAAGGTGTAAAGATTTTCTCCGTTATGTCGGATGTCAAAGCCGTATTGAGTTGAATCTAGTAGACTCGAGAGAGGGTTTAGACATAACACAAACCATATAGGGCTTAGCGAATCACCCTGAAAGATACCCCTCTTGATTGGGATTTCGCTAGTCTCAATACAATTAATTATTATTATTATTATAATTATTATTATTATTGTTATTATTATTGCTATTATTATAAAAATAATCCAGGTACGATCTTATAAGAAAACAATCAACTGGAATATGTTGCGTTTAACTATTAGTATACATGTCGGATTCCCAATTCGTTCCTAGTAATGACAACATTAGCAGTTCGACAGGCAACCCAACAAAATAAAAACTTTAAGATTTAAAGCTGTTGGCTTAACATGTAAGAAAAGAAGAAAATAACTCATATTGTTCGGGTAATCAATTAATATCACCGATTTTTTGTGGTTGGTTGTTAATATCTGATCAAACCTTGAGTTTCTTGCGGGTGGTGGATTAGAATGAGGCTGAAGATAACCTAGTTGCTTAGGTCGAAGGTACTGCACTCCTCTAGTTCTGATACTCACAAGATCTTATCATCTCTCTCTAGTGTTTTCTATTTATAATAGTAACACTTTAATTATGATCTCAAACATAACAATTCAAAATGAAAAATATTATATTTATTATTGTTATTATTGTTGTTTTTCCTTTCACAAATATTGATATTGCTTTCAACTTGCGTGTAGCCTACGTCACAGCTGCCAATTTTTACATATTTTGACAAACAGTATATGTGAAAGACTATCAAGAAAATCTTGATCGTGTGCCTGCAGGGTAAATATGCTCACCACAGCAGCAAGAAATATTTAACATTTTCATACCAACACATAATATCAAAAATGAATTCCACAGCACCAAATAAATGAACTACGACAGCACTATAAAATTATACAAATAAATTGCAGCTATTGCTGTAACAGCGCACTATCAAAACGAAATACATAGTATAATGTGCCGACAGTTTGAATATATCTTGGACGTTGCTATTAAATTATGAAATTTATAGCAAATCACGACTACTGCATTATTAATTTTAAACACTGGTTATGATCCCCTTTCTGCAAAAATAACCGAAATTTAAAATTCTATGAACAAGTTTTTTTAAAAGAATTTTTAAAATAATATGCGATTTTTGAAGAGACTACCCCACATATTTTATAATGATTTGATAATGCCTTATCCAATTTTGTCATGTGATATATTAAATTCAAATAGTATTTAATCTTTTTTTTTTTTTTGATATTCAGAGAGGGGTTAAAGTTATTCGGAAAAAAACGAAACTCGCCCCAACTGATACAAAAAATTCTACAACTTTTTTAAAGCCAGAATCTTCCAATAATCAAAACGGTTTACAATTCTCTACAGTCCATTCTGTTAATAACAGCGATCCTTTCTTTTTGGTTTCAGCATCTACATTCACTTTTGATATATTTTGTATTTCAGTTTTAAATGCCAAACAGCATTTGTGTTTAATTAAATTCAAAGTCGTTTTTCCGTTATATTTGTAAATATTTAAACATTTTCTGCAGGCGACTGTATTCTTTATTTCCTCTCCTGAAATATTTTCCACTCTTTCGTACACCTCACGGATGTTAAAGTTGGTACAATTGTACTTTTTTTGGTACATTTTGACCTTCTAAAGTACCGTGGTACTACCGCGACTCATTTAGTACAATTAAACAATTTTTAATTTTTCCCCTTTTTGAATTTGTTTTATAGCAAACAAATTGTTATTGTGTCCTTTTTCATTGCATTTATTCATTTTATGTAATGAGCGCGTAAATATACGCGACCATATTCGATTTGACGATTTATCATCATTTTGAGGATTTTGTAGAATAAAATTGTCGATTTTTTTTTAAATATCGCAAATTTGACGATTTTTCACAAAATTTATCTGGCAGACTGGTATTGTGGTGTATAGTTGCAGCCAACTTCACTTTCATTTTGATTAAATTATTGTTGAAGAAATGAAAGAAAATGCCACACAATCTTATATAAAGTTATGCGAAGTTTTGACAACCAAAGTCAACTTTAATAACGAATTATTAATGACGTTACTCTAGAAAATGTTATTTCAGGTAAAACAAGTAGTATTGTAGTAAAAATGTTCCCGAATGAAATTGCAAATTTTGATTCAATAAATAATCAATTTAGAGCTTACGCTGATGTTGAGCAACTGAAGTCGTTGAAAAATTAAAACATTTATAGTTTTTGGTCGGTAGTAGCTAATTTTCAAAATGAACTGAATTTCAATATGTTTCCAGACATTTCTAGAGTCGTTGCTGAAATTTTATCCATTCCGCACTCATCTGCAAATGTGGGAAAAGTTTTTTCTTTTCAAAATATAATAAAAACTAAGAAAAGAAACAAACTACATGTGCATTATCGAGTCTCATACAGACAAAGGATTGTTTAAGATCGACAAATTCGTGCTGCTATGATGTAGAAGTTCCAAATAGTTTATTAACTAAATAAATAATTTCATGATTTTGATCTCATATATTCATAAGACTTTTTTGTACCTTATGTTATTGTTAAGTTTTGTTTTTTTGTGTACAAGTGAATTTTTGTGTACATTTTTTGTTGTTTTAATAAATTAAAAAATAATGGTACCATGAAGGTCCAAAAAGTACAATTTTTTTTTCTAGGTTGGTACAAAATTGAAAACCCCATTTAACATCCCTGGTACACCTCCCATACCTTACTTCGTCCTCTCTTGGAACTTATTTTCAACTCACCACCAGTGTTGCCAGGTATGTTGAGCATAAAATCGCCAAATGTTCCAATAAAAATCGTCAAAATCGTCATTATATTTTCAAAAATCGTCAAAAAATCGTCAAAACAAAAAATATTTGTTACCAGTGGGATAAAGTTTTAATACGATTTTTTAAACTTTTCTGTAATTTAAACTTCGAAAATCATGATATTTTATAACGATAGCACTTTACCACTTTAACTGTTAATTCCTTCTACATAATTCAGTAAACACCACTTCAGTAGCATAATTTTTAAATCTTAAATTCTTTTACATAGTTAAGAAATTCTTTAACAATGTTATTTTCTTAAATTATTAAATTTGGACTTCCATTAACGAATTAAAGTTTCAAACTGCATTATCTGAATATCTGAAGTTTCACTTTGGAACACTTTATTTATATTATTATTAGCCCTGTTGTTTAAGCACTTGATTTATTTTTAAACTTATAAATCAGAATATTCGAACTCGATGTTTGTTCCGCAAGAACTTGGATGTTTTTTTTAATTAAAAAAATATTTTATTTTTATCTCAATCTTACACTTATTAAATTTTATAAAAATATAAATATTATAAAAGCAGGGTTGGCATTCAATAACTGTTCATAGAAACGATTGGATATCACAGTAACATTAATAGCGGTATGGAAATTTAAAAAAAGCGATTCCATTAAAGACATGTTTCCTCTTATGTAAACGGTTTTAGTTTTCTATTTAACCTGTTTGATTTTGAAAAATCTTGAACTAGTTGAAGTCAAAATAACGCTAAAATACCGAAACGACGATTTTTAACGTTATTTTGTTGATGTAACAAAATATAATGGGTAGAATTTTGAAATAAACTCTGTAAAGACACATGCCACTATTGGAATCGTAGATTTAAAACGTTCATAACGGCATTGGTGTGGCCGTGGCAGGAAACTGCGCTTGTAATGAAAAGGTAGTGTTTGCCAACCATGAAAAAAGTAAGCACATGCTCAGGGAACTTGTGCTGTACATATTTGTCGTTGTTTCAGTTGTAATACTGTATCTTTATTTTTAAGTAAAAAAAACAGTCATTTGTAGAAGAAATTTAATTTTTGACTACAATTGTAGTTCATTTAAAAAACAAACCACATTAAATTACAGTATTATGATTTTACATTCATAATAAAACGAATCCCTGAAGATGTCGGAAAATACCGACGAAAAGTAGGAATACGAAAAATGAAATAAAAAAGTCTTTTATTTACGTTTAGAAAATTCATGACCTTGAAAGCCTGATTAGAATAACTCTAAAAATAACACAAAATTTAATTGAAAAAGGTCGAAATATATATAAATCAAAACAAATTAATGTTTGTTTATTTTTTACAACACTGACTGAACCACTCATTAATAATACAATTGTAGTTAATTTTTTGAACAGTAAAAAACAACTGACTATGTTAGTTGAATTTACTAAAATGTAAGTCGTTCTTTTTTCAAGTGAAATTTCATTTGTTTTTGCTACATTTGCAGTGGTCTTTACCTTTATTAAGTGCAGAAAATAAATTAAAATAAACCTAACATTAATCCATAAAATAACTTTTTTGCTAAACTTTCAATAAAAAATAGTTTTTAATTTTAACGAAATAATAAAAATCCAAAAATAGATCCGGTCATTTTTTAATAATAGCAAATAAACATGTTTTGCTGACATATTAAACGTTTGTCAAAAAATCGTCATTTTGGAAGCAAAAGTCGTCAAATCGTCATTTAGTAATTTAGGTACTAACAGTGCTCACCACTTATAATTTGAGCTCTCATTGAGTAATTATCAAATGAGGTATTCACCGTACTAGTAGTAGCATTTGAATTAATTACATCAATGGAATCGTTTGCTGACAACTATTTTAAATATACGCTGCCATCCGCATAAGCAAGGTGGACCATAATGTTAAAAATAAAAATGAAAAAGGTGGGACTCGGGAATGCTTCTACCCCCTCCCACACCATCAATTCCCAGGTCGTCGCCACGATTTTTTTTCGTGCCGCCGCCAATATATGTGGCGGCCGTCAAAATATGTGGCCGCCGCCAGTGTCATATTTTTTTTTCGGTATTCGGCATGTTTTGACTATTCGGCCGAATACCAAATAATGGCACTAATCGTCCGAATTATTTGGTTAAATGTGAATAGCTTCAGTCTATTTTTTAATTTTAAAAATTTTGAAAATCAATTATAACGGTTTAAGATAATTTTTCAAGCATCTCTACAAATAATGCTTAAAATGCTTGGTTTTTTAAAAAAACAAACCAAAATGTATTTATTTTCAAGAAAAACGAATTTTATTTTTAGATTTAAAATAAAAAAAATATGTTCCTGGAATTAAAAAGTAATTTTTTTTATATCTTCGGTTTTTGGGGCCGCAGCCCTTCAGGACCCAAAAACCGGTATGCGTAGAAACATATAAGTTTGGGTATTGAATTAAAATGAAATTTGCTATGGATTCAAAAATTATATTATTTTTATAATCCATGGTACGTAGCTGGTGCAATGGGCGCAACGTATCATTGATCCTAAAAATAATATTGTTTTTGAAATCCTGAGGAAATTTTCTTTCATTAGAGTACCCACAATTTATGTTATTACGCGTACCGGTTTTTGGGCCAAGGGGCCCAGCGCCTTGATTTTCTAAATTTTCAAAATAAAAAACTTTTAAGCTATTTAACGGAAAAATTAGGTGGAATAGAGCAGGAGTGCCCAAAAGTTCCTTATGGAAGAGCAAACACCAATACATTTAAAGAAAAACTAATTTTTATTCAATATTTTTTGTTGTAAAAACCAATCCATACAAAGAAAAAGAAAAAAATATTTCAATGTTTACCAGCAAAGCATACGAAAGTGTTGTTGCTTTGCGCTTGCGTGTATAAAGTGAAGAACGACAAAAAAACTAATAAGACAAAGTTGTTTGTGTATTTCGTATTGCTAGTGCTGAGCGCTCTATATGTGTATTAAAACACACAGCCTATAGCTAAGTGTTTTTACAAAAACAATTGAGTACCAAGCGCATAGGCCGTGGGCACCCCTGGAATAGAGCCATTACTCAGTATTTGGCCGAATAGTAAAAACATGCCGAATAGTAACCGAATATTTGCGACATCTCTAATTTTTAAATAATTTTTCTGATTTATTTATTTTTTTTTTGGAAATTAAGATTTTTTGTAAAATCCCCCTTAACCGAAAATAGAAAAAAAATCTTTTTTAATTCTGGGGAAGTTATTAAAGAATTTTTTTTTTTAAGAAAAATGTTGGCAAACTTTAAATAAACGTCAAAAATTATAAAACGTTAAAACGTTTGATATTAAAAAAAAAAACAAAACACTTTTTTGACAATGTTCAAAAATATTCCAACAAAATGCGTCAGTTAGGTAGTATTTGTTGAGCGAACAATTCAAGTTTGTAGCTAATCGGCTCTACACGACAAACAAACCTCTTGTGTGTGCAGCTAGTAACGAAACAAAAGTATAAATAGTGACCGTATTAAGTTGAAACTATAAATTTTTGTGTAATCAGTAAAAAAAGAGAAAAATGTCTGGTCGTGATAAAGGTGGCAAAGTTAAGGGAAAGACAACGTCTCGTTCAAACCGTGCTGGTTTAAAATTTCCCGTAGGTCGTATTCATCGTTTGTTACGTAAAGGCAATTATGCTGAACGTGTTGGTGCCGGAGCTCCAGTATATTTAGCTGCAGTTATGGAATATTTGGCAGCTGAAGTTTTGGAATTGTCAGGTAACGCTGCTCGTGATAACAACAAAAAGAGAATAATTCCACGTCATTTACAATTGGCTATTCGTAATGACGATGAATTGAATACTTTGTTTGCTGGCGTTACTATTGCTCAAGGTGGTATTTTGCCAAACATTCAACTTTTTTTGGATAAGCCATATTAAATTTTTTTAAATTATTTTCAAATTGACTTCCTTTTTTATAAAATCGACCAAATTTACGTTTTGCGGGAATAATTTACATTTTATTAGTAGAATTTTCAAACAATTAATATATCTTTGAAAATAAAAATTTATTTCTTTTGTTTTTAGAAAAAATACATGGGCATTTTTTTTACTATACATTTGAGCTTTCTTTTTTGCCATTTATTTAACTGGAAGCATTTTTAAGACTTCATGTATTGCAAATGAATTATTAGTAAAGTCATGACAAAAGTACCAAAAAAAAAAATACACACGATACATTCCGAATTTTGGGCTAAACATTTCTTCGCATCAGTAAAAATTTGCACCACATAATCTTTGGGCATACAAGAACTTGCCTAACATCTAATGAAAGTCGATATATCTCAAAAATCATTAGTGAGATTTGAGAAATTTAAAAAAATCGTGATCGGCGGGTCGAAATTAGTCAAGAAATATGTATCACCAAAATTGGCCAAGAAAGAGGAGAAATTTTTGGGTTAATATTTTTTACCTGTTTTACTTACAATCAGTGTGACCGATCTAGAAAAATTTTGCAGCTAAATCAAAGTCAAAAAAATGCTAAAAAAAAAATTAAAATGCTAAAAAATAATGCTAAAATTTTAAACATGTTTTTGTTTTTAATTAATATGTCTTAATAATGTGTTTATTTTTCAAAATTTTCAACTTTCCTTAACACATATATTTTTTTCTTTCATATAATTAAAACAAAATTGATTCAAAAACAACAAAAAAACAAAATTGATTCAAAAACAACAAAAATATTTTATTTACTAGAAAACTAGGAACATAAAGAGTCTTAAATTAAATTCAGTCTTCATACAGGGTGTCCGCCGGGAAGGTATACTACTTTGTTTTGCCGCCATTTTGGTAAACATTAGTCTTGACAGCTCATATTGGCAGCCGTGAAGTAGACACGTGGCAAATTTATTATGGAAAAATATTCGATAAACCAACGTGTTTTAATCGTTAAAACATTTTATCAAAATCAATCATCGATTACCGTGACGATGAGAAAGTTACGTGAAATTTTTGGGAGGAATAACGTGCCAAAAAAATGCACCATTTATCGTGTAGTGAATGATTTCGAAGAAAGAGGGTCTGTAGGTGATAGGCCCAAGCATGGACCACAACGTACTGCAAGATCGGCTGTAAACATTACTGCTGCTCAAGAAAGTTTTCAAAACAATCCATCAACTTCAATTCGACGCCGTGCTCAGGAGATTGGTCTTCAAAGAACAATTTTGGCCAAAATTTTTCACAAGGATTTGCATTTGTTTCCATTTAAGATTCAGTGGTATCAACAAGACGGTGCCACATCTCATACAGCCAGGATTACAATGAAATTACTGCGATACCTCTTTGAACAACAAGTTATTTCAAGAAATGTTGATGTTTGGCATATACGGTAACCTGATTTGACTACTCCGGACTTCAAGGTTTATGCAAAGCAAGGTTTATGCAAACAAACCAGAAACGCTTGAGCAACTCAAACAAAATATTCGTGATGAAATTAATGAAATACCGCGTGAAATGTGTGAGAATGTAATGAAAAATGTGCTCAAAAGGGCTCGCATTCGTGAGGCTAACAGAGGCGACATTAAATAAAACATTTATCAATATAAGATCCATTCTCTTTCATTTAATTAAAAGTTATAAACAAACAAAGTAGTATACCTTCCCGGCGGACACCTTGTATATACATATACATACATACATAAAACGATTTAAAATAAAATAACCTTTAAATTCAATATATCACTTATGTACATACATACATATATGTATATTTTTATATGTATTATAATATTACAAAAAATTAACAAACATTAAAATAAATTCAATCATAGATGACTATTCAATAGTATTTACGTTTATAAAAAAAAATGTTTAAAAATTATGAGATTTAATTATTAATTAAATACATCATCAAATGAGTATTCCTCCTCAACTTCCAAAGAGTCGGTCGAAATATCATTGTAATATATGTTTTTATTACATTTTTTTATGAGATCATTCGTTGCTTTAAAATTTTGGCAACATGTATTTAAACGAATTCATAGTGTTCAATATCATTCTATTTCTTATTTTCGTTTTTATAAGGTTCATTCCACTAAAAACCCGTTTAACTTCCGCGTTACTAAATGGTAAAACTAAAAACTTCATTATACAGGAAGCTAATTCATTGAAAGGATTTTCATTTAATGCGTTTTTATACTCGTATACATTTACCCATACATTTATACATTTCTCATTTTATCCACACATTTATACATTTACTAGCTGACCCGGCAAACGTTGCTTTGCCTTCAAATTTTAATTGTAATTAATTCTTTAAATCAAGAAAATTTTTTTACGCAAATATATAATTAAAAAAATAAATTCACATTAGTAAATCATTTTAAAATTTGTAATTTCATGGGAAGCCCAACGCCTCTTTGTCCTTCTATCGCCTTTATTCTAGGACTATGAGTAACGCTAAAACAATTTTTGAAAAACATTATTAAATAACCTTGCAAAAAGTCATGAATGTGACGATTTATTTTAATGCTTATTTGTTTTTTGCTTTTGGTACCACGCCCATTAATCCCATTCCACCCATTTTCAGTTCGAGTACTAATATTTGTCATTGATGGACTCGTACAAAATTTGAAGGCTATATAGCTAATATAGAACCCTAGATATTTAATATTAATATTAATTTTGTATATGAGCTAAATAATCACTTTGTATGGGAGCTGCCACGCCCACTGGTATGATCCCGCCCAATTTTCCCATGACTATTCATAATATAATCAATGTGCACAAATTTCTAAGACTCTGGCTATTATAGAACTGTAGATATATGATATTAAATATTTACTTTGTATGGGAGCTGACACGCCCACTGGTCCGATCACGCCCATTTTTCCCATGACTATTCACATTAACAAATAATCAACGTGCACAAATTTCTAAGATTCTGGCTATTATAGAACTGTAGATATATGATATTAAATATTTACTTTGTATGGGAGCTGACACGCCTACTGGTCCGATCACGCCCATTTTTCTCATGACTATTTACATTAACAAATATTCAACGTGCACAAATTCCTAAGACTCTGGCTATTATAGAACTGTAGATATATGATATTAAATATTTACTTTGTATGGGAGCTGACACGCCTACTGGTGCGATCACACCCATTTTTCCTATGACTATTCACATTAACAAATAATCAACGTGCACAAATTTCTAAGATTCTGGCTATTATAGAACTGTAGATATATGATATTAAATATTTACTTTGTATGGGAGCTGACACGCCCACTGGTCCGATCACGCCCATTTTTAGATGTTGGCCGATTCTCAGACCTACTCAATATGCTCACAAAATTTCATGAGAATCGGTCAAGCCGTTTCTGAGGAGTATGGGAACGAACATTGTGACACGAGAATTTTATATATAAGAAGATTACCATATTAAAAGTACCTTAGGACGTTTAAGCACTGTGCTGCCAGATTTTATTTTTCAATAACTATTCTCATGGATGATATAGCTATATTTAGATGAACGAATATGTAATGTAAAATTATAGCATTTTTAGTTTTAAAATAAAATAAATATATTTGAAATTTATTAAATAAAAAAGCTAAAAATGCTAAATGATTAATACAAAAAATGCTAAAAAAATGCTAAATGCTAAATGGAAAATTTGAGGCTAAATCAAAAAAAACAAAAAGAAGCTAAATCTAGCTGCAAAAATGCTAAAATGGTCACACTGCTTACAATATATTTTATGCCGACATATCGTTGGCTTATTATTGGTTTGACCCATACGCCAAAAAGTTGTTATCGAGAAAAACGATAAAGAAGGTGCAGTTATTTCAATTTTTGTATGCAAAATCTGCAGGTAGGTCAAATTTGTTACTTGATATCTCTGATATGATACGAAATAACGCGAAACGGTTTTCGAAATCAAAAAGAGGATATTTACATTATATACAATGCATTCCTAACTCATTTTTTTCAAAAATGGTCGGTGGGTCAAACCAATAATAAGCCGACGATATATGAATATATGCCTTCTTTTAACACAAATTATAAAAAAATTTAAATTTAAAAAACCTTGAACAATTTTGTAAAAATAAACCAATAAAAACAAATATAAATTAGAAAAGCTGTTTTTTTTTGAGTTAAGCTTTTAATATCTTAATGCCTGTAAATGTAAAAAAATAAAAAATTAACACCAAAAACTAATTAAAATAAGGCTCTTTTTGGTATCAAAAAATTTTATTTGCAAAATTTGTAATTTTTCATAAAATATTACGTCCTGACTTTAATTATAAGCCGTATGTCAAGATATTCATACCGAATATTCAGAACACTTTGTTTCATAATCAAAAAAAGTTCTGAAATCAGCGTGAAATTTTCTTAACACACCCTAAAACTACTTTTTTTGTCAAAAGTATGTAAGTTTTGACCACTGCCTGACGTAGGGCGAATGTCCTAAAGCTAGTGGAATTACATGCAAAATTTTCTTCAAAATAGTATTGTTTTTTAACAAAGTTCCAAAAAAATTTTAAAGATAGTTACATACTTTTTGGGCCAAAAACTATAATTTTTCATAAAGTTTTTAAATTTTGAAACAAAACAAGTTTCATATACTGTCACTTATATTTAAAATTGGTCTGCTCCTAGCAATTTCCATACTAAACTAATTTTAATTCCAATTTCCATACTAAACTAATTTTAATTCCTACAATGGGTTTCTAAAATTGACAACAAGATTTTATTTATTAAGGATAAGAATAATGTCTGTTTTTACTGTCTCCAAACTCTTTTGAAAATTGATTTTTGTTTTAATTGATTAAATTCAGTACAGATGCTGCGAAATGGATCGGAGTTTGCATAGTTTGTGCGAAAATATTTAACGACAAGGAATTGATATTATCTTGGATGAACGATGAGGAGTATTAATATCGATTTTACTTATAAGGAAATCAGAATGCAAATCACCTCTAATCAAGTTTAGCAAAAATGTTACATTTAGCATTTTACGACGACTTTGAGGCGTAGGAAGCTTTATAAGAGCAAGACGACTTTTATAAGAGGGTAGTTGTACAGCAGGATTCCAGCCAAGTCCACGAAGGCAAAATATAAGAAATTGCTTTTGAACGGATTCAATGGAATTAGAATGCACATTGTAGTAAGGATCCAGTAACAGTTGTTTTGAGTAGTTATTTTAGTATTTTAATAAACAACTACCAAAACAGTAATTAAGCAGTAAGCGGTTAATTTTTATTAGTTATTTAAAATTAGAAATAAAACTTCGAGTTTTTAAAAACTCTCGTTTAGTTTATATTTATTATTATTGATATGCTCATAGTTTGCAAATAATAATTAGAAAAATTCATTGCATCTCCAATGCACAAAACGTCATAACTGAAATAATGTTTAGAATTTTGATTTTGCTTTTTAAATAGGATGTGGGTTTTTACTACCATTGTAGTTTGTGGTTAGTCATTTTCATGAAAAATACAATCATCGCCCTTTTAAATATATTTGTAGTAATTTTAACTGTAATCTTAATTTCCTGAGTTAAGTTTTGGTGGCAATCCTAGCGCAACATATTTTAATGTTATAATTTTAACGGGCAAAGCTAATATTTTTTTTTAAAGGAAACGAAACCTGGTTAAATTTATGGAAATGACCAGCTACACAAAAAAAAAAACTTACCAAGTAATAAGGTAAGTATTATCAACTAATAAAGTTTTTTTTACATAAATTATTCAAACATTAAGTAGAAACCAGAAAAAACTTTGTTAAAATACTACTAGTTTTCACATAATTTTTACGAATAAACATTTTTTGTTGAAATTCTCCTAATTTTTTGTGTGTACAACTTTTAGATTTTTATATAAATAATAAAATTTTTGCTTTTTTTTTGATAATTAAGCTATTTCTAGCGATTTTCATTTTGTAATCTAGTCTTGTTTTTGAGTAGTAGAGTTGACAGCCTTGGTGCCAAAACGAATAAATCCAAGTTCAATAATACAAAGCATACTTTAGGGCACTGCCAATAATACGTATAATCCCAGCGAAAAAAGAGTGGAAAAAGATGTAGTAAAATCATCACATATACCCAGCAAAATAAGAACTGAGGAAGAAGTAGTAAAAACACCACATCTACTGAGTCGGATGTGGTGCAAATTTAGGTGAATCATTAATGATTTTAACATTGTCGTGTCATTGGGCGGATGGAGTGAGTATATAACTTCTTTAATAGCATTTTAAACAGTGCATGGATGCTATTTTTCAATATTTCATGGAAGGTCTTTTTCAAATATATATTAACATTTTTATTTAATAAAAATGTGCAGCATACTTTAGGGGTGTTTCTTTAAATATTAAAAAAAAAAAAATCTTTTGGTGCCAGTGAGTATTGAACACACGAATCTGAGTTACGATCTTCTGTATTAAAGTAGACGGCTATACCATTTGCACCAAAGTAACCTATGCAATACAACAAACTTAAAACGAACTTAAGTTGAAGATATTGATATATTTTTATGAAAACAAAAAAAATATGCTACACAAATATATACTAAAAAAGATAAAATAATGATTATTAAAACATTTTTATTATGTGATTTCGTATCACTGAGATATAAATTATTTTTAAAATATTTTTAAGTTTTGATGAAGTTAAGAAAATTATTAAGAAATAATAAAAATGCTCATTTAACAATTTTTAATTCATTGCATATTTTAAAATATTTTTTAATAATTAATTTGACGAGAAGTGTCTTTAATAAGATAATGACAGTGAGAAAAAAAATATTGGAGAAGTAGTTTAACTACAGGTAGGGAAAAGTGGCCTGCAATGAAACGAGTGTGAGAACGTAAGATCCTTTAATGTTTCCCGCATTTTGTTCTAAAGATTTGGAGAAAGAGGTCGGTAAAAACTCTATAGGTAAATTAAAGTGATATATTTAAATTAAGTAAAAGTTATTAATTAATTAATTAATTTACTAATTAATTATTATTATTAATAAACTTGCTTTCAAAATTTGGCTTCGATATTTTTCGTTTTTGCTAATTTTTTGCGATTCGCAACAATAATTCTCAAATAGATTTTTGAAGCCAAAATCAAATTTTTTTACCTAATTTTATTGAATATTGCACACGTTTCAAGGCACACCTAAAAAGTATATCTTGAAACAAATATGAAAATTCGATAAACTAATTTTTAGCAGTGAAATACATCTTTGCATTTTCGTATCAATATAACAAAAAAAATATAAAACCTTACGTTATATTTATATTTTTAAATAAGTTTTACAAAAAGTTCCATCGCAAAGACAAAAAATAGATTTTATCAAATAATTATTTGTCCACTCTGGATAACAATTTCTAAACAAAAATTCTTTATGATTAAAGACAAGGTGTTAATTATTTGGTCGTTTTTAAATTACTTAATTCTCCTAAAATACTCAGAAAAATCTAAATTAAATAAAAAATACTAAAAAAATTAATTAGAATTAAAAAAAAAAATAAAAAAAACATTAAAAAAAATTATTTCCCAGGCCCGCCACCTTCTGATTGCAAATCTTACCACCTCAACCTCCATATACAAAAAATAAATATATGAACTTATGAAAAAGTACTTCTTATGATGTTATTAATTTAGATACCCATTAATTTATATGGTGATGCAAATGCTGTTTAAAATAACTTTAATTTAACATTTTTGGCAGTTGTTAACAATAACTTCTATTAAAGTGAAAAATGTGCGTATGCTAATGCTTTGGAAGTCAAGTTAAAGAGGTTCTTAAAGCACTACTTCCACTTTATTTTGCTGGGTACGGATTCAGATGTAGTGCAAATTGAGGTGAAACACGCATGATTTTAACATGGGGTTGTCATAGGACGGAGGTAGTGCAAATTCCTCAAACTTCACTTTATTAAAAGTACTATGTGTAAGGTTATGAAAGATTGTATTTTTGGGTGTCCTTTTTCATAGGACTTAATTTGTTATTTTTAATTAGTGGTTAAGGTGTGATGCCAAGTCACATCTGGTTTACCGAGTGATAATATGGATTTGTAGGAGTGCTTAAACGGTTATAATTAAAAAAAACTTTTAAACAGCTGTCCAGCTTTAAAGACAAAGCGAAATAATAGTTTTTCGTTCAACTGAAAAGGAAGAAAACTATTGTTAAGTCTGATATTTTGTAATCATTGTTTTTCAAATTTAAAGGTCAGAAAACACTAATTCAAAGCGACATCTAGATAAAAAAATAGTTGTTAAAAGACACAAACTCCCGGTTCCATTCGAGTATATCAAATACCGAATTGTAACCGAACATTCGTGACATTTCTACTAGTTAGCCTTGTATATAATGTCATTATATGCTAAGTTTAGGAACTGATCTAAAAGTCCAGCATTAGATTAGAAAAATCAGTAGTAGTAGCCACTTTGTGGGTAATGAAAATGTTGTTTCTTTTGAACTACTTCGTATTATAACAAAAAAGTACTGTATAAATATTCCGTTACAAATAAACTCTAACTTTTCAAAAAAAAAACTACATGTCATATCTAGTGTTACAAATTTTGGATGTTTTATTTGAATTTGAAACATTTTGAAATTATTTTAGATAAAAAATAACATTATATTTTGCTAAAGTCAACAGAAATTTTTCCTAAAAAATTGTAGATTGCTAAATTCAGAAGGACAGATTTTTATTCGTATTTTAAAAAAATCTAAAATTTTCGCAGATTAACTTAGAGAGTTTGTGAAAAGAAGTTATGAGAAACAGTCAGCCCCAAAAATTAAGTAATATTAAGCAAAAAGACATTAAAAATATACAAACAACGTAGTGGTGTTAACTAATTGTAATGTTGATTTGTTTTGTGGAAGAAGGAAAATATATGTAGTCTCAACCCGGTCTACCCTGGAAGTCCAAGCAAAAGTTTAATAGTCACACACCCCTTAAATAAAGTTACTGTTTATTATATGGACATAAAAGTGTTACAAATTAAGTATAAAGTAATAAAAAAGTAATTTATTTTTAATTGTTCGCAATTACGAAATAGAATATTGTTATAGAAAAGAAAATTTAATGAAATATAAAAGAAAAATATAAACAAAAGACACGTGCTTTTAAGTCTGTAGTACGAAATAATCATAATATGTTTGCAATAGTCATAAAATAGTAATAAATGATGACGAAATTCTAGTCCATGATCATAATATAAAAACTAGGACTATAATATGGTGACAATCCTAATATTATGATTGCTGTAAACATGGTTTGATCATTATAATTATTGTATTCTTAACTAATCATATTATGACAATTCCTAAAAATTTACAGAACCATAATATGATAATATTAGGATCTATTTGGAACCATAGTATGGTAATCTTATTATTATATTATGCTTCAGGAGAAGTTGTCACAACCATAGTACCATGGTTGTCGCAATCATAAATTCAAAAATGTATGATGCTCTTCGAATATGGTTTCCTCAACCATGTTTTTCTTTGCGTGCGATTTTGCCTTTAAAAAAGGGTCTATAATGAAATAGTTATCAGGGTTGGCATGGTAGTCTGAATTCCAAATTAGATTAATATCTAATATTGTGTTTTCTACCGCAAAAAGAATTTTTTGATAAACCATTTGTTTATTTTTTTATAATTTCTTAAAAATTTTCGTTTTTATTGATTTCTAAAGCTAGTAAACCCCCAGCCCTTAAGGTATTCCTCTAATTACGAATCGAGCACTTATATAAAAAGCTTATCATAAAAATGTTTTAAAATATTTATGTATTTAATTTATACAGATAAAAAAAATTACAATAGTTTACAAAATTATGGGAAACCCCGAATCACAGCACACATTTTTAAGGATATTGCCACCAGATGTTCGGAGCTCAGACCTCAGTATCAATCTAAAACATAAATTAATATTGTATACAAAAATTTCAAAAAATATATTAGAGTCTAAATTTTTACCTTTTCAAAAAAATTCAATTCATTAAAAACTCTCAAAGAACGTTCAATAACTTCATCTTTATAACGCCACAAACTAGTATCCACGACAGGATCATCTAAAGTATCCTTGAGAGGGGGTTCACGATAATGTTGCAATTGTGCATCGCTGGCATTAAAAGAATAACTTGGACAAACATTCCACATCCAGTGTATAGGAAAATGATTGTGAGTGGCTATAACCCTATCCGTATTATGTAAACATTTTGTAGCCCATTCGGGTGTTATATGTTCCCGAACACGTTCAACATGTTGCAGCATATAGAAATATTCGGGAAATTCTTTAGTATATCGAGGTTTCTCAGGATAACGTGGAAAATATATACAACGAAAACAGAAGCTAGCAAAATCTTTGCAATTATCATCAGGAATACCTTCAGCAAATTGCATTAAATCATGCCAATTGCTAAAGTTACCCAAAGGCATGGGTACCTCATCGATATCGATAACAGCCACATACTTATAACGATACATATTGCGATACAGACAATCATTGTAAGGAATAACTTCATGTAATATGTAAGGAAAATAATTTTTAGCCATACCCATATGACGATAGTCATGTAAATTTCCAACTTCCAGTGATACACTGAATGGTAGAAATTCTAAGTAACCCGATTGCTGGTAATATTCCAAAACTTTTGTTGTATTTGGATGTACTTGTAAATTATACATGATAATTTTTTCGGCTCCCAAAGAACGCACAATTTCTACAAATTCGACTATACGATGAGACATATCCACATAAGGATAATCTAATCCTTTAACACACACAGCAAATCCTTCCTTAACTTTTTTCTCTTTGAGGGACGTATAAATGACACGTACGTTATTGGTAGCCTTATCACAAGGCGATGATACAAGCGAAACAGTACGTGGTATCCATGTTTTATATTCGTCGGGCAATGGACATGATACGAAATGACCATAATTATGTTCCGAATCATGACCCCATTCATAATACCATAGTTTACGCAATTCTCTAACGGGAACTATAACCGGTTCTGGTTGCTGATCAAACCATAGTTGGCAAAAAGTTTTCGGATAATCTTCATCTTTGAGTGCTATAAAATGTATCATTGTAAGCACACGAACCAGAGGTTCTTCAAATACCACTGATGGTCTTTTATCTAAATAAGCTCCAAATAAATAATACGTTATGTTTGTATTATGAAATACCTGCCAGTAATCATTATGTATTTGAATATCCGCAAATGAGGGATACCAAGCACACGATGAATTTAAATTACGATTTTCATAATGAATATTATTTAAATCTTCAATCGGAAGATTGGGTCATTTCTTCTGCTATACGCTGGAATATAACAGTTTCATTGGGATCCTAAAAATAATAAAAGAATTGAATGTAAAATTAATAAACATATTTTGGTGTAAGTTTTACTATTCACAATGGTTCACACCAAATTTTTCTTCACGGACCTACTGAGACATTTCTACTGTCATACACGGTCATACACTCAGGGAACTTCTGCTTTAAAAATATGTAGTTGTATGGGTTGTAATACAGTTTCTGTATTTTTAATGAAAATATCAGTCATTTCTAGAACAAATTAAATTTTTTACTAACCTTGTAGTTCATTTAACGAAACAAACCACATCAAATGACTGCTTTATGATTTTACATTAATATTTTACAGTTGTTTTTTGTTATTAAAAAATAACAAGAAAAAAAATGTTTGTTTATTTTTTACTAACATGGGATGTGGTTCTTTTTTACTACAATTTTTAGTAATTTTTTGAACATTAAAAAACAAATGACAATGTTAGTTGAATTTACTGAAATGTAAGTCCTTGCTTTAAGTGAAATTTCATTTGTTTTTAACTACATTTGCAGTAGTCTTTACTTACATAGTATTTTAAAAAAGACAAAGTACGGTCTTGTTTACCACCCCTTTACATCTTGTTTTTAAACAAAACAAGTGTGAAGTAAAAAGGAGAATATAAACAAAAAGCGTGTATTGTATATATACCAAAGGTAGAGCTTGCATATAACGAACAAGTTTCCAATTTATTTTTGATCAATGGTGATAATCTTCAACTTCGAGTTCATATATGTATTAGTTCTCATTTAGTGAGAAAACTAGTCTATATGAATGTTTGATGTTTTGCATGGGATTGTCACTTCTTTCAAAACGTGTTCTGATGATGGGAACCTAGAAAATCCCCGAAATAGATCTATCAACACATTCCTGAAAGTGGTCAATTAATAAATTTAAAAACAAAAACTCTATAGATTATTTGTTAGGACAATATCCTAATAAAGAAATGTAGAGTATGGCCTCGAACTTGAATAATTTTCATGAGATGAGATCTTTAGCCAGATCGAAGTACTAGTATCAACCTAGCTAATATGTTTGATTTGCTTTATTTTTGTAAATATATGGAGGTTGGAAGCTGGTTATAAATTAAAAATAACATAAAAATAATCTCGATGTATATAAAAACAAAAAACTAACAAAACTGTAAAACAAATTTCATTTTCATTGCACAATTAAAGGTCGAAAAACATAATTTTTATTTTTAATAAAAATGATATCAAACTTGTAAAAGCCTAATCTTATATATTTTTGATTGTTATGTTGATGAGAAAATATGAAAATGTATTTCTTTGCTGAAACTGCTATTAGCGATTATATTTAATTTTTGAAAATATGACCGGTCGGAATTTTTCAAATTGGAAAATACTTCAAAATTTATTGCGTTTTCATTCCAAACACAAATACTGCCTGCCCGATCATTTATATCTCTAATACAAAATCAGATCTTATAAAAGTTTATATCAAAATTGGGGTATCCAGTTATATCCGATTAAATCCCTTCTATGTATTACTGGATTTAATTGGATTAAAATTGATCTCAAAATTAGTGTATCCAATAATATCCAATTTAAGACCCAAATAGACACTAAAATACCCCATGGGATTAATTTAGATCTAAATAGATTTAATTATATCCAAATAGATAATTAATTTTTGGTTTATTGAATTTGATATTTTGCAATAACATTGGATTTACTTAAATTCCATAACATATATAATTTTTGTAAAAAAAAATTAAGAAAAGTAATTTTGTCAGCTTGCTCATATATAATTATGTATGGGGATGTATACAACAATATATATTTATATCTCATACGCATACAAAATATTAATGATGTTGGACCAAATATATTCATATCTCAAACTGAATTTTTAATCTTGTGTCATATATGGAATCTTACCTACTTTATCGTACATCATTTAATGTCATATATAATTATATATTAAGTTGTATTATAAATATGGCACACCTACATATAGCTTATATTGCACTATATATGATATTATGCATATATGCATATTATGTTATATACACTCATAAAAAAAAGTTTGTAAAGTCAGCAAAAAATTTTGCTGAGTCAGCAAAATTTTAGTCAGGAGGATGCTAGCAAAAAAGTTGCTAATGTCAGCAAAATCTTTTGCTGAAAATCAGCGAGCTGATTTTTAGCAACAAAATTTGTAGATTCAGCAAAAGTTTTGCTAACACTTAGTAGATTAGAAATAAAAAAGCGTTGGTAAAAATTAATAAATTTTTTGCTGAATTTTAGTAGACTGAAAAAAAACGCAAAAAATTTGTAGAAAAATTGTAATTTAGTTAATTTATTTGCTGAAAATCATAAAACATATTTTTGTGATTCTTTTAAAAATAATTTACTATAATAACGAAATATAACAATTTTAATTTTCCCACATTGACGACATGAATTAATTTAATATCTGAAAATATATAGAAATAAATATATATAACATAACAAAAATTTTTTTTCAACTACTTACATCAATGGTTGTCTTAATGATGCTATGACGAAACTGCCGAAGATAATTCTAGAAACGAAACGAAAAAATAAACAAAACAAACGAAACGAAAAAAACAACCCTTTTTTTGCAATAAGAAAAAGAAACCATACAAATCTACCTAAGATGTGTGTTTTTTGTCTTTCTCTTTACTCTGTCTACATGTCTGTATATGTTTTTTCATGGTTGATTTTTTTACTTGTCTTGTTAGAGTTGTACTTTTTAATATCATTTTCCTCTTCTCTACTACATCTTGACATGCCGCGACATCTGCTTATCAGCACAATTTTTTTTAGCAAAATTAATTAGTAAAACATTAGTATATTAGTAAAGCATTAGTATAAAACAGTTAAGTGCTGAATAAGTATAACAAAAATTTTAGCTGAAAACACGATTTTAGCAAAAATATTTGCTAAAAAATAGTATACCTGATTTACAAGACGTTTTACTAACTTTTCTACTAACTTATTTTTTTGAGTGTACGATAATGTATTACTATATATGACGATAGATCTGCCATATCTCATTATGTATAGCATATATGTCTAATATCTTATTTTATAAAGGTCAATACATAGAAATATATCGTTATAGCGAAAACAGCACACCATAAAGTGACTTTGAGCGGGTGTAATGGCTCTTCGTGGATTACACGCGAATTTTCAGTGCCCCAAAAGTGTAAATTTTGCTTATTTACGTACCCGCTAAGATGGAAATGGGCCTCATCACTCATGATTATTTTTGATGAAAAATCATCTTCCTCTTGGTGGTGATTAAGGATGGCTTGAGCGTATGTTACACGCGATTGGCGGTCAGCAGCTAACAGCTGATGCACCGTCTGGACTTTGTACGGAAACATCATCAAATCTTGTACCAAAATTCGCTGTAAAGACCGTCGACTGATACCCATTTGCGTGGCACGTCGTCTGGTCGATGTCGATGGCGCTTCCATGACATCCTCGGCTACAGCAGCAATATTCTCTGCAGAACGGCTACTCTAGGGTCTGCCACGCCTGGAAGCATCTCGTGTTGTGCCAGTCTCTTCGAGGCGAGCGGCTAAACGTTGCAGTGTTTCACCAGTAGGCGTTGGACGGCCAGGAAATCTGCGACGAAATTCACGTTGTGCCAAAGTCACCGACCGATTATTGGTCAAATAAATAGTCACCAATATTCCGCGCTCTGGAGCAGCGTAGCGTAACATTGTTTATTAATGTGTATTTCGCATGTGTTTACTACACAAATGTCAAAACAGAACTGACATTAGGGGCCAATCGTAAAATTTATAGCATTTTCTGATAGGAGGATTACTTTTGCGCCACCTTGTATATATATAAAACATAATTATATATTGTTATGCTTGACAGCATATACATATAATCACATGTTACAATATATTTTAAGATGAAAAAACACAAGATCATATATACATTTTTTTATTCGGGTGGTTTTTATTAAAATAGTACTACATTTATAAAAATTATAATGTCAGGGTTGCCATATGGTAACTTAAAAATGGTCAAAACCGCGATATTTTGCCAAACAAAAAAATCGGTTAACCTAAAAAAGTACTTTTTTATTTATTTTTGAATAAAAATTTCTTCATAAATTTAAACAAAATTAAAATTTTTTTATATATCTTCAACCGTCGAGAATATGCATTATGTAAAATTTTCAACTTTGGTTGCTAATTTTCCACTAGAGGGCGCTTTAAGGAAAAAAGTACAAACATTTCTTAATGAAGCATTCTACATATCAGCAAATTTTGGTTGAAAATTTAAAGAAGATCTATGAAGTGAGTTAAGGGTTACTTATGCATTCTTTTGTTTATTGTGAATTAAATCTTAACTTATGCAAAATTATGCAAAAATATCTTACCAAAAATGCATTAAAATACGCATTTATAGTAAAACATGTAAAAATAAGCATTTGTAAAAAAATATAAAAAATATGCAGCAAAAATCTATGCAATTTCGTTGCAAATTCTTTGATTCGGAAAAGTATTTGATACAAACCGAATTTGGGCTACTGACTATAAACATGCATTTGCATGAAAGTCGCTGCCCTGGTCATTACTATTCAACCAGGAAAATACGAATGGCAGACCGTTGATAAATTTCAATGGTGGTATCAGCGTTGTAGGAATGTAAGATTTTTTACTGTTACGGGGATTTTCCAATCCTAAAACTGTTACACGGGGCTGGTGTAGGGTTGCCATATTTGAAAAGTGAAAAAAAGTACATTGATGAAAAAAACAGTACTTTTCAAAAAAAAAAAACAGTACATTTTTGTATTTATTGTTAACATAACTTCAATACATCACATATTTACTTAAAATAAGTTAATACACCGAACCAAATAGCGTAGGTAAAATCAACAAAAAAAATTTTTGTAGATCTTTAACGAAATTTTGTAAATTTTTTTTTTAAGATTTAACAAATTTTATTCAAATCAACAAAATTTCGTCAAGTTTACATCTTCTAAAGAAGTAAAATTGACTAAATTTCATCAAATTGACTAAATTTCGTCAATTTGCTAAAATTATTAGTTTGGACGCCATTACTTTTTGCATTGGGCAGTGTCATGAAAAAAAATTGTGTTTACAAACATCCATTGCTTGAAAAGTAAACAAACCAAACTTATATATGTACAAAGAAACGAATTGGAATTAATACAGGGAGATTCAAAAAATTTATATAAAAAATTATTGTACACACGAAAAAAACATGGTTAAAAAAATATATATTCTTTGTACACGCAAAAAAACTTGTTTATATAAAAATATGTAAAATAGACAAAAAAAAAAAAAAACAGTACAAAAACAGTACAAATCTAAAAAAAACAGTACTTTTGAGTACTGTTTTAGGTGTTGTGAATAAAACAGTACATTTTTCAAAAAAAAGTACATGTACTGCTTAAAACAGTACGAATGGCAACCCTAGGCTGGTGTTAACCAATTTTATTTTAAACATTTGTAAAGCATTGATAAATTACTTTTATAATGGCATGTCAAATGATTTGAAAGTGCTAAATTAATAAGACCGATATGCGTTTGGTCAACTTTTATACAGAAAAGTTGGAAAATTTAAAATGTTTATAATAATCCGTCTCTAGGGTTTTCTTAAAAGACATTTTTTGAACGATAATTCAACAGAAATTAAACTTGTTTTATCATTCTAGTTGATTTTGCCAACTACATTTTATGAGTAGTACACAGAAAATATTTACAATACCTAATCTTCTTCTACTTGACATGTTTTAAAGCAGGAGTGCCCAAAAGTTCCTTATGGAAGAGCAAACACCAATACATTTAAAGAAAAACTAATTTTTATTCCACATTTTTTGTTGTAAAAACCAATACATACAAAGAAAACAGAAAAAAAATGTTCAATGTTTACCAGCAAAGCATACGAAAGTGTTGTTGCTTTGCGCTTGCGTGTATAAAGTGAAGAACGACAAAAAAACTAATAAGACAAAGTTGTTTGTGTATTTCGTATTGCTACCCTGCAGTTTCAAAGGTAGCTAGTGAAAAAAATAAAAACAACGGAATGAACCGTTATCCAAATACTCAATTACTCAACACTTATAGGTACAAATATGCAATTTTTAGCAATTTTAACTTTTACTCATAGCTTTATTTTTCTTTTTTTCAGAATCAATACCAATTACGGAAAAAAATTCGGGGCCTGCGGAAGAGCAATTGCGGAAAGCCATTCAACTGCAAAAAAAAAGGCAAATAAAATCAAAATGTTTAAAAAATAAAAAATGAATATTTTTAATTTACTTTAATTTAATTTTTAAACTGAATTTTTAATTTTGAATTAATTTTTTAATTTTTAATTGTTAATGTGAAAGAATGGAAAATTTTTAATTTTTTTTTATTTTTTTTAATAAATAAGAAGCAAAATTAAAAAACATTAAACTTGTCCTTTCTTTGTTCAGATAGAATAATTGAAATATGAAATATATGCTTCAATTAAATTATTGAATGCAATATTTATGGTCTGGCGAATTCGTCAATCGGATTGTACTAGTCAAGTAGTCAGTACAATGTTGTTAAATATTTCGTCAGTGCTTTGTAACTAGCGATCTTCAAGGTACATGGTAGTACTACTGTCAATGACATCCCCATGTTAAATTCGTCAGTGAAAAGCATTGCTGGTAGTCTGGCGGGTAGTTAATGGTAACTATTGGTAGTTAGGGAAATAGCTAAAGATTCGTTAGCTAAGTCGACTGCAGGGTAGTGCTGAGCGCTCTATATGTGTATTAAAACACACAGCCTATAGCTAAGTGTTTTTACAAAAGCAAATGAGTACCAAGCGCATAGGCCGTGGGCACCCCTGTTTTAAAGGTTTACGTGTACCGTAGAGTTGTCCAAAAAAAAAAAAAGATTAAACTTCGATGTTGCAATCTCCACCAGGTTGCCCCTATTCCTTAATGTCTAAAAACTCCATGTGCCAAGTTCCAGCAAAATTCGTGAACATTTTGAGCTCGCAGAAAAAGTTAACTTTTAAGAACTAGTAATTTGTCTCTCGAAGAAATTCCCACAAATTTAGGGTTGACTTAAAATTCAATTCTTTCTTAATCAACTCGATGTACCTCTACAAAATTTTCCAATTTAGTCTAAATTTATGTGCAGAAAAGGAATATGAAATCAAAATTTTAAAGCTTTTAAGTAATACGCGGTTTTTAAAAAATTATACGTAAAAATAAATTTTTTTTTTTAAATTGTAAAATTTTCCAAAAAGAAGTAATTAAAAATACAACTGAAGCAGCCCATATACATTTAAATCCATTTTTCTTAATGTTTTGTATTGAATTAACTCTTTATATTATTTTTTTAAATTATTTTAAGTAATAGTTTTAATCGAAATACGACTCTGTAATTATATTTGAAATTAACGTTTTTCTATACGCAATGCTGCATTTTTTTCATATTTCCTAATTTTTGCATCCATGTTTTTCATACATTTTTATACAACTAAGTTAACGTAAGCGTTTATTTTTTGCCTATAAAAGGAGCAGCACTTGCGTATATTTTTTCAGTCATCTATTAGACTTCATCGAGTGCGCTTGCTTCTGACTATTCTTTTAAAAAATTCTGGTCGTTCAAGTTCTCTTGTTGAATTAAAAATAGAAATATTAAATGAAGTGAAAATTGTTATTTTTGAAAAGACATTAACTGGTGTTAATTTTATTTATTTGATGAACACATATAATCTTAGGAAAAAGATTATTTCATTGGCGCCCAACACAGCGGCTGCGAATAACGCCGAAGATTCCCAAGTCGACAAGAAGCCAACAACGGTAGAGCACAACGAAGTCGGTACCCTTAATATAGAAAACGCCGAAGAAGACTCCAAAGACGACGAAATCGATATATTAACTGCTGAAAGCGTTTGTGTGGTGGAAATTAACCCAAAAAACATCAAAAAAGTTGCAAAAGTCGACGAAACTAATACTTTAAATACTGAAAACACCAGCGCAAGTGAAATTATAATAGAAAATATGGCTACATTTTCGCCCTGAGCAGTTTCAACAAATTTTGGTTGCATTTGGTAGTAAAAGTGGATCTTTTACCCAATGCACATCACGTTTTCGTGGTCAACGAGACTCTGCTGCAGTGGAAGAATTTTTAGCTGCCATCAGCGTTTACAAGGACATCGAGAAAATTTCTGATACTGATGCACTGCGAGGAATGCCTTTGCTACTTGAAGATTATGCTGCCACCTGGTGGATTGGTGTGAAGGATTCTGTGTCTACGTTTGAGGGGGCAGAAGCCCTCATCCGGAGCACTTTCTGTCCACCACTGCCAGATTGGCGCATATTTTGGAACATTTTTGAAAGTAAACAACAGAAGAGCGAACCAACGGACAGTTTCATCTGTAAAAAGAGACTGTTATTCTCCCAACTAAAGAGTGCTGTAACTGAGGAAGTTCAACTGAACATGCTTTATGGCCTGTTAAACGTAAAAATTAGAGAACGAGTTCGCCGTGACAGTTTCAAATCATTTGAAGAGCTCATATCTGCAAGCCGAGAGGCAGAACTATTTTTCACAGAAGCTCGACCATTATCAACAATTACTACAGAAGTAAAAGAAGAATCTGTATCCAGCAGCCGATGCAACTTTTGCCGTGCTAAGGGTCATAACAGCGATTCATGTTTTAAGAAAAAGAAGCGAGAGGAACAACAACAACAATTAAAACAACAAAGAGAACAACAGCCACGTGCAAATGATGCAATAAATCGACAATTTCAACAGACACGTGTAAGTAATTCTGTAAATAACTCTGTAAATCAACAAAATCAGCAGACCTCTGTGATGAAAAGGCCATCCTTTTCATGCTACGGTTGTGGAGCACCTGGAGTCTACCGGTCGAACTGCCCAACTTGTAGCTCTCATACAAAAGAGAGTCCGCAATATTTAGCCTTTAATTCGATTTCTTCCACGATTATTGGGCATACGTTACCGACAACCCATATTGAAATTTTCGGCTTGAAGAGTGAAGCTGTTTTCGATAGCGGCGCAAAAACTAGTGTCGCTAGTCTGAATTTAAAGAGAATATTGACCAAGAATGGAGCCATTTTCCAAGATGTGCGTGCGGAAATCACCTTAGCTGACGGATCCGTAACTTCTGGTAAAGTTATGTCCACCATTTGCGACATAGTCATTGGTAATCGAGTTCGTAAAATACGACTTGTCTATCTCCCTAATGCTACTAAAAATCGCACATTAATTGGCGCGGATTTCCTTGAACAGGCTGGTATAGTGCTCAATAGTGCTCAATATGGCTCAGCGATTGTGGTATTTTGAGGATGATCCCAAAATTAAGCATATTTTTACAAATCCATTAGATGTGGGAATTTTTGCAATGGACTTGAATAGTGATGAGAATTCACCCAGCACAACCGCTATTAAAGAAGTTTCCACTTTCATAAAATTCGTTGAGGACAAGAAAGTCGTATCGCCACTACCGAAAACACCGAAAACGGTACCGAACGATTATTCACCACATGCCATACAAAAAGTATTTGAAGGTTCACTACCAATAGGAACTTTAACGCCACAACAACAGCCAAATCTTTTTGATTCTCCTGTACGTATTTCTGGTTTGTGTGATAAAGTATCGATGAAACCACCGTCACCACCATTGAAAACAGGTAACAATTACTCACCACATTCGGTGCAGTCTATATTTAGAAGTGCTTTGCCTCCTGGACAGACGACACCACAAAATAATTCTAGACTTTTTGCACCCCCATCAAAAACTAGAAAAACGGAACAAGAAGATTACTTAGATGATATATTTATGCCATTGTTTTCAATGGATTTTAAAATTTTGAAAGAGTCTGATGGTATTGGTCTCTCTGATGACCAACGTATCCAGTTAGATGAACTACTATATTCGAATGAAGACTTATTTAAAGATCCTACTGGTGCCACACCGTTTGCCATACATCGTATTAACACTGAGGACCATGATCCCATTGCTATTCCTCCATACCGCTTATCTCCAACAAGAAAAATCGCTCTTAGAAATGAAATTTCTAAAATGATTAATCTGGGAGTTATTGTTGAATGTCAATCAGCATGGGCTGCTCCTGTGGTTATTATACCCAAGAAAACTGGCGGAATAAGAGTATGCATAGATTATCGAGAATTAAATGCGATAACGAAACCTGATCGTTACCCTTTACCCAGAGTGGATGATATCCTTCATGAGGCTAAGGCTACAAAGTACATGTCAACGCTTGATCTCCGAAGTGGGTACTGGCAAATCGGAGTACATCCTGATGATCAGGATAAAACATCGTTCGTGAGTCCTTTTGATATGTATAAATTTACACGTATGCCATTTGGACTACGAAATGCTCCCGCTACGTTTCAACGACTAATTGATCGTTTAAAAGCCTCTCTAGGAGAAACTGTATTATTGGCTTATTTGGATGATATAATATCATGCTCTCCAAGCTTTGAACAACACGTTAAGGATTTACAACAAATATTCAGGCGACTCGGAGAATTTGGTCTAAAAGTAAATTTAGAAAAATGCAGATTCGCCTGTAATGAAGTTAAATACTTAGGCCATGTTTTAACTCCAGAGGGTATTATGACTGACCCTGGAAAAGTGGTGGCTTTACGTCATCATAAGGAACCTAAAAACGTTAAAGAGATGCTTTCATTCTTGCAAGCCTGTTCATGGTATCGTCGTTTCATACCATCTTTTGCTGATGTATCCAAACCTTTATCGGCTTTATCTAAGAAGAATGCGTTGTGGTGTTGGACTTCAGAACAACAGAAATCATTTGATCAACTGAAAACGCTTTTAACTTCCGCACCTATTTTAAAACAAGCCGTAGATGGTGAGCCATTTGTTTTAAAAACCGATGCTAGTGGTTACGCTCTGGGGGCAGTTCTGCTCCAGGGGGAGGGTTCAGATGAACACCCTATTGAATATGCCAGCAGAATTTTATCCAATGCGGAACTTAACTACTCGACAATAGAACGTGAAGCCCTAGCTATTGTCTGGGCTGTCCAGAAATTTCGTGGTTACATTGAAGGTTCCAATGTCAAACGAATTACTGACCATCAACCGCTGAAATGGCTGATGACTATTAAATCTCCCACAGGACGCCTAGCTCGATGGGCTCTTTTACTACAACCATTTAATTTACAAATTGAATACAAGCCTGGAAAAACCAATGTCATAGCCGATACGTTATCCAGGCCTCCTTGTGAAAATGACCACGATGTTTCTAATCCATGCGAAATTTGTGCTTTTTCCATTGAAATGCCAAGAAAAAGTTCCAGCCAAATTAGAGGAGGCCAACTTAAGGATCCCGAACTGAAAACAATCATTGAATGCTTTGAGAAAAATAATGAGGACACGTCATACTGGGCCAAAAGGGGTTTTATAATGAATGATGGTGTATTATATTGCTATAACAATCATGACTCTGAGGACGCTCAGCTCGTGGTGCCAAAGGATGAAAGGCTAGAAATTCTTAAATATTACCACAACGATAAAACAGCTGGTCACTATGGTATTGATAGGACTATGCATAAAATCACATCAAGGTATTATTGGCCTGGAGTTAGGAAGGAAGTTGAAAAGCATGTTAGAGAATGCATTGAATGCCAAAGATATAAAGCTACAAATTTAAAACCAGCGGGACTTTATCAAACTGTTTCAAGTAACCAGCGTTTTGAGGTGGTTGCTATAGACTTATTTGGTCCATTGCCAGTTTCGCCAAGAGGTTTCCAGTGGATCTTAATTGTGGAAGATATTGCCAGTAGATGGGTCGAACTTTTTCCCTTAGAAGTTGCTACTGCTGACGCCTGCGCCAAAACATTAATCAACGAAGTATTTTTACGTTATGGTATGCCCAGAAAAATTATCAGCGACAACGGGGTACAATTTGTATCAGCTGTTATGCAAAAGGTTGTTTATTGCTTTGATATAGAACATATACTAACGCCCGTTTATCACCCGGAAGCCAACCCAGTTGAACGCAAAAATCGGGATATGAAGGCTCAACTGGCTATATTAGTGGGAAATAATCACCAGACTTGGGACGAAGAACTACCAAGTATTCGGTTTGCCATGAACACTACGTTATGCCAAAGTACGAAAAGGACATCAGCATACTTAACATTTGGTCGAGAGCTTCGAACGCTAGATGATGTTCAACATGATCTTCGAGCCATTATTCAATCGGCGAACTTTGTGACAAATAAAGATGTTGCGAAGACGAGGTCGTCCAAGGAAGTAAAGCTTAGTCTGCTGCCTCATCGGGACGCCATCGGCATCAGAGGGGGAGACTGAAGCAGCCCATATACATTTAAATCCATTTTTCTTAATGTTTTGTATTGAATTAACTCTATATTATTTTTTTAAATTATTTTAAGTAATAGTTTTAATCGAAATACGACTCTGTAATTATATTTGAAATTAACGTTTTTCTATACGCAATGCTGCATTTTTTTCATATTTCCTAATTTTTGCATCCATGTTTTTCATACATTTTTATACAACTAAGTTAACGTAAACGTTTATTTTTTGCCTATAAAAGGAGCAGCACTTGCGTATATTTTTTCAGTCATCTATTAGACTTCATCGAGTGCGCTTGCTTCTGACTAGAGTTGGGATTAATCGTTCATTTTGGTGACTCGGTCAGTACCGTGCAATTCGAGTCAGTGAACTAGTTCGTTCAAATCGTTCAATCGTTCTTTTTTCCTTTGACTTGTGACTGAACTGCGTGTTGTGAACTGTGTCGTTCGTTTGACAATTATTACGCACTAGTCATGTTTTACTAGTTTTTTTCACAAATTTTACTGTACATAGACAAAAAATGTTATAAAATTGCAACTTTTCTAACAAAAGTTTATTTATTTTGTGTAAAAAACATTTTATTTGTATGACTGTAATTGCTTTTCTTAATTTGAAACAATATTACTACTATTTCATAAAAAAAAAGAATTGCTCTTACAAGCAGTTTTAATTGAAAAGAGTTGAATTGTTCTGTGAATAAAAAGAACGAAATGAACGATTGAACGAAATGAACGATTGAACGAAATGAACGATTGAACGAAATGAACGATTGAACGAAATGAACGATTGAACTACAAGATCGAATATTGGTGAACGAGTCATATCGTTCAATTGAGTGAGTCGTTTAATTGAACTAGTTCGTTCATGAACGACACAACTCTACTTCTGACTATTCTTTTAAAAAATTCTGGTCGTTCAAGTTCTCTTGTTGAATTAAAAATAGAAATATTAAATAAAGTGAAAATTGTTATTTTTGAAAAGACATTAACTGGTGTTAATTTTATTTATTTGATGAACACATATAATCTTAGGAAAAAGATTATTTCACAACTTGTTTATGCCTTATATGAACAAATTCTCAAATATGAGCATAACTTTAATGAAGGTTAGGAATCTGCAATCGAAATTAAAAAAACATTAGCGGGTTTTAAATTATTCGCGTTTTTTAAAGATTCCAAAAAAAAAATCGTTTTTTTTTGTGGTATTTCTCTTATTACCTGGGGACAGATTCTCTAAGAAAAACGATATCGTTTTGAACAAAACGATACCTTAATTGCTATCGTTTTGACGATGTTAGTTAGGAAAACGATAAACTAAACGATGGAAAATTTTCGTTTTTTTTTACCAAAATTGTTTGCATTATTAAAAATTTGCATGTAATGTGGTCGACATTTAACTTCGAAAAGTGGACGATAATTGTCGATTGTCCTACAGAATGCCTAGCATGAAAACGATGTCATTGAAAAATCCAACTTGATATAGTTTTGCAATTTACTTACCAAGGACTTTCATCAAATATGGTTTTGTTTTTAATTTTAGAAAGGATACTGTTATTTTCTTTGAATTTGAAGTGAAGTGTTGGCTTTTTGTGATTTTTCAATAATATTTAGCGTATTCAAATTTATTTGTTAACAAAAATCATGTCTTACGTAGAGCACAGTCCACAGGAATATATCCAAATAAAAAAAATATTTTACAGCGATAACTACACAGAAAAAATTATCAACCTAAAATATCTAATTAAAGATTTGATTGGAATTTAAGTTGTTTCTAAACAAATATTTAATTGAATCAATTAATATTTTAATTGACTTTTGAATATATAAATATACATATTTTATTTTAGACGCAATTATCATATTATTTTTTCATACACTGTATGCATAAATAGAACATTTTCAGTATAAAATACCAAATTACATTTGAAGTTAACAAACAAAACAAGCACACACACAAACAGACTCAGCATTGCAAAAACACACATACCAACGTATAGATCACACACTTATTTTCATATTTTTTTTTTTTGTAGAAGTTATTTATAACTTTTTTTCCTTCTTTATTTTAATAAAAGGTTTAATTGATAGTATCATTGCCGTGTTTGGTGCAAAATCAATTGAAATATTAATTGATTCATTAAATTTTTTAATTGAAACCCGTTTTTAGTTTTTTCTGTGGATATGAAAACCACTTGATCAAAGTTGAACAGTTTTTTGTATGATATTTTCCATTTTCGCGAACTCCGATGTAAATTTGGATTTTATATTCGTAATGTACTCCTAAAAATATATTAGATTTTATGTGGCGCTATCATAATAATTCTTTTTAATTTTTTCTCATTATTTTTTAAATTTTTTGTGTCAAATAAAATTAAAGTACTGCGTTAAAACTTTAATTTCAATCTGCGACCTCTAAACAAAACTTCTTTTGAATTTTTTTTTTGCCAGACCATATTTATTGTATTATAAATATGGCACACCTTAGATCACACAAAAAATATTTTTTATAAGACAGTATATATTGTTATACCTTAAATTATATAGCTTATATTGCACTATATATTATATTATGCACTATATATGTATTACTATATATTTTATTATGTATGCCTATATATATATGTCTAATATCTTATTTTATAAAGGTCAATACATAAAAATATATCGTTATATCCCACCCAGCATTTTTTGAAAATTTTAATCATATTCGAGTCTTTTATGATACTTCTGCGCGACTAAAAAGCTGGAATATGCTCTCATTTTCTGATCATAAATGATACATTTGTCGGTAGAAAATGGTACCCTAGCCGCGACTCTTCTTGATGACTCATTTATGATACTGTTTTTTTGTTAGTTTTGGGTCATTTTATAGTCTTTTTCGAATCGTTTTATGGTCATTTATGAGTCTTCTTCGAATAAGCTACGAGTCTTTTTTGAGTCACTTATCATTATGTTAAGGAGTCTTTTTAGAGCCACTTATCACATTTAAAACACCTGCATTATCTATTTGCGATCAAGCAGTTTTCAATCTTCTAGATGAGCAAATTGTGATCTTATATAACGAAAAAAACAATTACATTTTAAACACCTAGAAGATTGATTTGCGAGTGCTATATAATTTGTTGTTGCGTTTCAAAACAAGCACTTTTTACTCATAAGCGCGAAACATTTTCGAGTCCCTTTTTAACCGTGTAAGTGATTAATCAGTTATTGATCATCAAAAGTACTCGAAAAAGACTCGTTTTGGTGATTTATCAAAAAACAATCTTCCAATTGCTAGGCGGGATATGTTACCATATATGAAAGATAATTATATATGGCTATGCTTGACACCATATATAATCACATGTTATAATATATTTTAAGATGAAAAAACACAAGATCAGTATATACATTTTCTTACTCGGGATGGCTTTTATTAAATACATAGTACTACATTTATAAAAATCATAATGTCAGGGTTACCATATGGTAATTAAAAAAATGTTCAAAACCGCGATATTTTGCTAAACAAAAATTTAATAATCGGTTAACCTAAAAAAAGTACTTTTTTTCATGGTGTTGGAAACTTCAATTTCAATCTGCGACCTCTAAACAAAACTTCTTTTGAAATTTTTTTTGGTAGACCATATTTATTTTCATAATGGCATATTTTAAGGGTTGTGGAGCTCTTCAACTCCAATCCACCTTAATTTTTTTCGGACCACCTTAGTGTACCGCCAGTATTAGAATGTACAATTTCGTATCACTAACTTCTTAAAAAAGTTAAAGCGTTTTGTTTGTCAAATTGTAAAAAATAAACTCAGTTTTTCTTAATTAACAATTACCATTTCTTTCATCAATTGCCAAGTGATTAATATTTTTTACAGTAACTTTGCGATTTAAAACCACAAAAACAGTTTCTTTATTAATTAATAATGTTATACCGACTATATTAACAATTAATAGAAATGCCAAAATTTTATATACATAAGGCCGTTTATTCCACATTTTTTTTTCGTATATAGCCTTATATCTTAACGCTTAAACTAGATAATATTAACTGACAAAATTTGAGTGAAATGAATTCCAAATGATAAACCAACTCTCATCTATTTTTATTGAATCACAAAAAAAAAGTTATCTTACCATGTGTAAAGATAGTTATTGATATTCTAAGTTAACCCTATTTTGGTGCAAAAGTTTAAGATATAAAATTTTGGGTACACAAGTAGGTACCTTTTATTAAAAAGTAGCTTCTAATAAAAAGAACCTGTTATCAAAAAGTATCTTTTAGGTGCATTTTAATAAAAAGTATATTTTATTAAAAAGTACCTTTTATTAAAAGGTGCATTTTTATTAAAAAGCATCTTTTATTAAAAAGTACCTTTTATTAAAAAGTCCCTTTTACTAAAAAGTGCCTTTTATTAAAATAAACCCTTATTGAAAGTACCTTTTATTAAGAGGTAAATTTTGTTAATAATTATCTTTTATTAAAAAGTACCGTTTATTAAAAAATACGTTTAATTAAATTTAATTTTTCTAAATTGTTGATTTATTAAGCTAATAAGGCCTAAAGTTTTTATTGTAAATAAAACAGCGTTTCTTTACATATTTTCCGACGTTTCGTCTATATTTGTAGACTTTTTCAAGGAAGTCGTAATATGAAACAGTTTTTACTTCACATTAAAAAATATTGTACATACAACATAAAACATGAATTTAGATTAAATTAAAAACACAAAAACTTAAATTAATATCACAGGAAAGTTTCATTTAATGGCCACTCTATAACTCGCGCTTATATTGTTTGTGATTTATTTATGACTTCTATTCAACAAGATTATATGTTATTATTAAAAAGTACCTTATAATAAAAAGTAACTTTTATCAAAAAGTACCTTTTATTCAAAAGCTCCTTTTATTAAGAAGTACCTTTTATTAAAAAGTACCTTTTATTAAAAAGTACATTTTATTAAACAGTAACTTTTTTTAGAAAGTAACTTGTTGTTAAAAAGTACATTTTATTTGAAAGTGCTGTTTATTATAAAATACCTTTAATTAAAATAGTGATTATTATTAAAATTACATTTTATTATAAAAGTACAATTTAGTGAAAAAACTTTTTATTCATTTTAATAAATTCATTTTATTTATAAAATTCAATATACCTTTCATCTATAGGATTTAAAAAAAAATGTTTTATAATTTATATTAAAATACATATAAAAGTACTTTTTATTAAAAAAGTGCTTTTAATCAAAAAGTTCTTTTACTAAAAAAGTAGCTTTTATTAAAAAAAGTACCCTTTTATAAAAAGTATCTTTTAATAAAAAGTATCTTTTAGTAAAAAAACTACCTTTTATTAAAAGAGTATATTTTATTAAAAAATGGTCTTTTATAAAATAGTACCTTTTTATCTATTTGCTAAGTTGAAGGGTTAAAACCCAAAAAATATGTGCATATATCCAATTACATGCAGTATTAATTAACTTACTTACCCTGTTAAAAATCGACATAAGTATATGGATCCATACATGATTCATGTGTGTTCATAAATGATTCATACGTGTTCATATGAGGGATCATATATCGTCGGCTTGCCTGTAAATAGTGCTATGTGTTTTTTTTTATGTTTTTTTAGGAGAGCGAAAAAACTGATTTATCTTATCCTTTTAAGATATTTAATTGACAGCAAATGCCTTAATAATTAACGACCTTATTTAATAAAATATTGCATTAAAAGAAATCCGGACTCAATCTCTGTTACAGAGCGGTGCAATGAAAATATCAAAATAGCACTACTTGCTAGCCGACAATATGTTCATATGTGTGCATATATGACCACTAGGGCTTGGAAGTTAATGCATTTATAATCGTGTTTTATGTACATAAAATATGGATTAAAAATTGTAAAATATGCCTTAAAAATTTTAAAAATATGCATTTATTATTGATTTTGTTTGACGTTTTCTACATTTTATACACAATTTTAGTATTTTTTGTTTTAAAAATTTTAAAATCATTAATCATCGTCAAATAGTTAGGATCTAATTGTATTTTACATGAACTTCCGAGCCCTAATGATCACTTATGAATATATGAACATATATGAATCCTATATGCTGGTTAGGGTGTCCCATTCAAAAAAAAATTTTGGGGATCATTCTTAATTTGAATACTCATAAGGCTAAGAATTTTTGAGAATTTTTTCAGATTTTTCGGAGGTGGTTTAGAGGTCGCGCAAATCGATTTTTACCAAAAATCGAGCTTTTTGGGATTTTTTTGAATTTTGCTTGAAAATTGGTAAAAAAACGATATTTCTTCAGCTTCTAAATCAATATTCTTAAAGAAAATTTTCCGATCTTTAATTTTATGTGCATAAATAATAAGTTTCGGCAATGATTTTGCACATTTTGACAATTTATTAACGGTTTTTCGTAAATTTTCAACAAATATGGAAAATAATGCTTTATAACTTTTAAAATTTGTATAAAGACTAAAAAAGCTAATGATGCAGTTTAACAGATTATTAAGTTTTAAATTAATTAGCAGAAAAAAAAATTAATTTTCTCTCAACGTTCTCGAGTTATACCCTTTTAAAGCTTTGTACACATTGTATGAAATGTATAATACTATAAGGTTTGCATTGGTTTAAACTTTAAATAATTGGATTTAGAAAATGTTTTTACAAATAAAATAATAGTTACTTACCACTCATACATAACAATTAAATTAAAAACAAAGAAAAATATATTTGTTATAAATTATTTATTAGAGTTCTTGCGATGCTGCTCTACCCCCTGCAGTAAACTCTGAAAGTCTGTTTCAGAAGTTGTGATATTGATATAACTATTAGCCAAGGCCACACCACGTTCTGCGACATCATTTACAACTTGCAATTGTTGAACTTTGTGTTTTGCTTCCTGAAATGATTTGTTGTTTTCCCATTTTTCTGGATCCGTTTGTAAAAAATCAGTAGAAATGTTGCAGGCTTCAAAAAAAGTTAGGCTGGCTTTTGTAATAAAACACTGAATTTGTTTATTGTCAATCATGTCTTCTGTTAAATTTCCTTTCACTAATTCGTTGTTATTACTTGGTTCATGAAGGTTTATAAGCATTAAACGCAAAGTTTTGGTATCTATACGTTCATTAAAAAACGATAAGGCAGCCAACTTCTCGGAAAGGTACCACTGATGACCCAGAAAGGTTTTCATAGTCTCGCGTGCAACTTTTTTTGCTGTCCACAACTTGACAACACTTAAAACTAAGCTTTGACATACAATAAATAAATTTTCAAATCTCATAATCTAAAGTTTACAACAAATCGGATGCCCAAATCTTATAGTACTAAAAATTTAATACAATGGGTGCAAAGCTTTAAAAGGGTATAACTCGAGAACGGTAAGAGAAATTATATTGTTTTTTCTGATAATTTATTTAAAACTTCATAGTCTTTTAAACTGCATCATTAGTTTTTTAGTCTTCATACAAATTTTAAAAGTTATAGAGCATTCTTTTTCATATTTGTTGAAAATTTACAAAAACTGTTATATAATGTATCAAAATGTGCAAAATCCCTGACGAAACTTATTACTTATGCACATAAAATTAAAGATCGGAAAATTTTCTTTAAGAATATTTACTCAGAAGCCGAAACATTACCGATTTTTTAGCAATTTTCAAGAATAGTTCAATAAAAGCCCAAAAAACTCGTTTTTTGGTACAAAATCGGTTTGCGCGACCTTTAAACCACTTCCGAAAAATCTGATAAAATTCTCAAAAATACTTTACCTTATGAGTATCCAAATTAGGAAAGATCTTCCGAGAAAATCCAAATTTTTATTTTTTTTGGGACAACCTAATGCTGGTATTTGGACATTGTGGTGGCCCAAAAAAAGGCTGTTGAATTTTATAGCTCCACAAAGCTGCCCCTGTTTGAATAGTGCTTAGTAATGCTAGGTCCGAATTTCAGCCCAACCGGCAGAAGATAATGACACATTATTACCTTGTACATTATTTAAAAACGTATAATACATATTGCATGAATTACATCAATTACATATTGCATGAATTATAAACGTAAATTAATATCTAAATTTTTTTTTTGTTTAAATCTATATTTAGACACATTACTTTGTGAGTTTTTGTAAACATGCGGGAAGGTATATATTTTGAATATCACAAACGAAAACTCGAAGCACAACAATTCATTTATATTTTAAGCAACCTGTAATATGTGACGAAAGCTCAGTTGGTTGAGTTACCGGCTAGTAACCAGAGACCCCAGGTTCGAATCCAAACACGACAAGTTTTAATAGATTTAAATAAAACACATTATTTTTATCTATTTTCCAACTCGACGTTTCGTTGGTTTTATTCCAACTTCTTCAGGAGTTTTTATTTTCGTAAAATTAGTTATTTTAAATTGTCAAGATTATTGAAGATTAAAATTAAAAAAACTGGACTGTCACGACACAAATTTAATAATTAAAATAAAAAATAATCACGACATAAACAAAATTATCACAGTTTAAACTTTAATGTTGTAATCACAGAACTAAACTAAACAGAACTAGTTCTGTGATTACAACATTACAGAACATTACAACTAAACTAAACAGAACTAGTTCTGTGATTACAACATTAAAGTTTAAACTGTGATAATTTTGTTTATGCCGTGATTATATTTTATTTTAATTATTAAATTTGTGTCGTGACAGACCAGTTTTTTAATTTTAATCTTCAATAATCTTGACAATGTAAAATAACTAATTTTACGAAAATAAAAACTCCTGAAGAAGTTGGAATAAAACCAACGAAACGTCGAGTTGGAAAATAGATAAAAATAATGTGTTTTATTTAAATCTATAAAAACTTATTGACCAAAAACAGCCCAAGGCAACCCCGTAAAAAAATATTTGTAATAATTTTTTTTATGAAAATTTATTTATAGATATGTATTGTATATATGTATCGTAATACGTATAGCCCTATGGTGATACATTCCTTTACCCATTATTTGGTAATGTGTGATTTTGCTATCAAATTAACAATTTTGCAGTGTTATGCCGTAATTAAACAGAAACGCAAAGATTTTATGGATTTATAAAAGATTTTGCACAGACTTATAATAAAACCTAACTTGAAGTAATTTGGCTTGTAAATAATAATCTGAAGTCAAAACACCGAAATTAAACCTAGTGCACCAAAAAAAAAAATCGGGTTAAAACTATGGCTTATTTTCCATATATTTCTGAATCTACTAACTGGATTGCCAAGTTTGACCAGCAATTTTATTTATTAAAGTGCATGTTATAAACATGCTTTTAATATGTATAGCTTTTTAAAAAATAGGTACAATTCCAAAAAGATACCATTTTCGAGACCGTTCTGGTATTCCAAAATACCTTCGCACATTTCCCGACATAGTTTTACTCAAATTAGACTGGTATTCCAAAATACCTTCGCACATTTCCCGACATAGTTTTACTCAAATTAGACTTTAATTTATGTAGGATTCAAATCCATAAAAATAAAACAGATTTTAAAGACATCTCCGCAATATTAAACAATAAACCATTTTTCCCAGTTAAGAGGGTTAAAAGAAAATTGGTTCATAACTCCGAAATGCCAGCCAGTGGAACGTGTTTGACTTCAGATTCGGATTTAGGAGGCCAAACTATTTTAAAAAAGTTTAAACTCGTCGGCAATAAGTACACTTGAATTAATTATTTAATTATTTATTTTAATATTTGCATATATAATCATACATGGCTATACATTTCCATACACGGTCATATGTGTACATTACCGAAAATTGAGCTAATATTTGTATATATGCTCACATATGAACTCTTATGAACATACATATATGAATTCTATATGATGGGATATGGACATGTATGACCTCAAATCACTTCATATATGAGCATGAATGAGTTCATTCATGTTCATAATTGGATGCATATATGTTGATTTTTAACTGGGTTATTATTATTTTTTTTTTAATTCTGCCTTCAGAAAACATTACATAATTATAGAGAGGGAATACACCAGTCATAGTATTTCTCACTGCGAATAAACAAATACATTAACGTCTAAACATTAACGAAACCCAAAAGTCGCATTTTATAACGACCTCTAAATATCGTCCGATTGAGCCGATTTATGGTATTTACGTATATTCTGATAAAAGGAACAAACCTGTGGAGAAAGAATCGGAACATACCTTTATTTTTGTATATAAGCGTGGGCCAGTCTTAAGAGCATGACCTCGAATGACTTCATATATGAACATGAATGAGTTCATACAAGTTCATAAATGGATCCATATATGCTGATTTTTATTAACCGTGTAACTATTTTCTTTCCAAGCTACTTACTGTTTTTAACCGTTATTTATTTGAAATTAAAATATTCCAAATGTTTATTTAGTAAAGTTCTAATACTATTATTTTAAATACTTAGTTAATTAATGCAAAAATTGTTACAGTTTCTTTTTGAAACCCACAATATACATTTTATATACAGATTTAACGATAAATAATACGTCTTACTATCAACACTAGGGCGGGTCGATTTAAAAATCGCTCAACGTTCAAGGAAAATCGTTTTCTAGGGATCAAAATAAGAAACTTTGCCGAAGGAACCATACCTCTAAAACGAATTCTGATGTCCCGACTTTGACCTAAAGGGTCAAATTTTGAAAAAGCCTACTTTGATATTTCAGAAAGTAGGAGGAATCTCTGCAATATTATTGGAACTACTTCTTCTTTGAGAGACGCGCTAGCAGATTAATGCATAAATCATCATTCTAGGTGACCGTTAACGGGTTGAAATTTAAGTTGAAAGAGGGCCTTTTTAGCCGTGTTTTTATAACAAAATGTACAAATCTCGGGATAGAGATATTTCAGAAAGTAGGAGGAGTCTTTCCAAGATTAGGGTCTCTATTTCTTCTCCGGAAGGCGCTCTAGCAGATGAATGTATAAATTATATTCGATTGGGTTGGATTCGATTGGGGCACTCTAAATGGGTCAAAGTGGAATTTTTCAAAATTTGACCCTACGGGTCAAAAGTCGGGACATCAGAATTCGTTTTAGAGGTATGGTTCCTTGGGCAAAGTTTCTTATTTTGATCCCTAGAATGCGATTTTCCTTGAACGTTGAGCGATTTTTTTGCCTCCATACAAATCGACCCGGCCTAATCAACACACTTTTATTTGTAAAATTAACATAAGAACAAACTAAAAAAACTTATTGTTAAATAAAGATTATTTTTATATTTTGTTCAAATCTTTAAGATATTATAAAATTAAATTTAAATCAACAGATTTTATGCTACACTCAAAAATATAAGTTAGTACAAAAGTTAGTATAAGGTCTTTTAAATCAAGTAGGGTAGACCGGGGACCATTCGCCATTTTTTTTTGTTTAAAGCGCTGCCTTTACCAAATCAATAAATTTTATAGATAAATTATTTTCAATAATAAGATTTACACATTCTGACTTTCATTTGATTGCATACACTTCCTATTATTCCTATGCGTTATATAACATTTTTAATTTTTTTCAGAGCAACATAAAACGGCTAAACTGCCCCACCTAGTGGGGCACAATTCACAATTGAATTTACTCTAAAAGTGTAACTTTTTATTCGGGTTTTGGACATAATTACGTTATAATTATAAGTCTACATTAGTTAAGAAAAGACAGTGGAAGTAAGAGTGCTTTTTAGTCCTAGTTTGATTTGATGATTCCCTAGCACCAAAATTGTTCATTAATTAGATATGTAGGATTGTCCGTTATTGGTAGGTTTTACTAATATTTTATTCATGTTTCGCTAGTTATTTTGTGCTGATAAGCACATTAGTAGTGTGGACGACAACCATATTCAAAGATATACGCAGAATGAAGTAGATGTCTCGGCATGTCAAGATGTAGTAGAGACGAGGAAAATGATATAAAAAAATCAACCATGGAAGATTTTTGTATCTGTTTTTTATACATATATATTAAAACAAAAGGACGCCAACAATGTGTATCGTATACATAGAAATTGCGGATTAAAAAAACCGGTTTGTCAAAGTAATTGTCTATTAATTAAATTGAAGACAATATACATAAAATATTTAAATTTAATAAAGATTAAATGTGTATTTGAAAATTAAATGATTATAGTGACTATTAATGTAGTTTGGTCAAATTGCAAGAAAATATACTTTCAGGTAGACAGACCAAAGCTAAAGACAAGGACACACATCTTAGGTAATATTTTATGTTTTCTTTTTCTAATTGCAAAATAAGGGTTGCATATTTCATATAGTGTTATTTCGTTTCGTTTCGTTTCTAGAAAGGTGCCATCACTTAGACAAACATTGATGTAAGTAGTTAAAAGATAAATTCATCCCTGAAGATGCTGGAAAAATTCCCCAGCGAAACGTCGGATAGTTTAAAAATGAAATAAATAGTCTTTTATTTTATGTTTTGAAGTGACCTTGAAAGCCCGTTTTAGATTATTCTAAACAAATTAAGATAATTTGTTTATGTTACATAAAACTTTTTCTGTATATTTTTAGATATTAAATTAATTCGTGTCATCAATGTGGGGCTATGAACATTTTTGTATTTGGAAGGGTATGGTAAATTATTTTTAAAAGAATAGCAAAAAAAATTTTAAGATTTTCAGCAAATAAATTAACTAAAGTATAATTTTTCTACAAATTTTTAGAGTTTTATTCAGTCTACTAATACGAGTATTCAGCAATAATTTTATTAACTTTTAGCATGAATTTTGTAATTTTGAATCAACTAAGTGAAGCTGAATCTACTAATTTTGTTGCTAAAAATTAGCATTAGCAATTTTTTTTCAACTAAAATTTCCTTTTTAATGTTTAAAATATTGCTGCTCAGCAAACTTTTTTTCTGACTTTACTAATTTTTTTTGAGTGTAGTATTAAAATACATTTATTCCTCTATTAACGTTTTTTTTTTTATAGTATAAACTAGCGTGATACAAATGTTCGTTATATTCAATATAATAATTCGGCATTAATAGGAGAAGTGCTACTTAAAATGCTTTAGCGAATATAAGATCTTAATTTTTTGCTTTTTTACTCTCAGAAACTCCCATTTTACTAATTTGGTACTAGTTTTTGGATAAATTTCTCGTAATAACAGAAAAATGTTCAGTAGTCATTTCAGTTTTTTTTCTAAGAGTAAGTTTGTCGTGGTACAGGTGTAATATGTAGACTCAATCAATTTATTGCCTAATTCTAATAATTAGTTTTTACGAATATGGAATAACTTAATTTTGTAGAGCTGACTTTCTTTTTCCCTCAATTAACCTCCCAGTACAATAGTAAAGTCCAAATAACAAGTTGCACGAACAACTTATATTGTATTATAACAGGTTACAATTTCTGTTCTACAACCGATTGTTCTTTGGATTTTGTCCTATTTGCAATATGTTCTTTACCTCCAAGCAAGAACAGGTTGCTTTACAACCGGTTCTAGAACCAGTTATAGTACCTTATATTTAGACTCCCCGGAAGCTACCGGTTCCATACAAACGTGGTAAAATAACCTGTTCTAGAGCAGCTTCTTATAATTTTTGCTGTGATATTTAAATTCTGAATTGTATTCACTTATAAAATATTTATATTTATTTAGGGGACTTATTTATTATTTAAATATATAGTAGAAGTTTTAAAAAATCTATAAAAAAATACATTAAAAGAAAAAAAAAACTTAAAATAAGAAAATTTAAAATTTGGATGCTTTTACATAAATGCACAGTGGAGTGAAAACATGTCCACTCAATCACCATCTCCGATTTCAATGAACTTCACCATAACTGCCATACTCGAAAGAGACCAATGGATGTACCACCTTGAATTTTTCACACAAATGTAGAGGAGAGTTCAATAAAAAGTGTATATTTTTTAAGAATCTAAAAAATGAGCATTTCGAGATATAGGCATTTGAACTCAAGACCCCAAAAAGTGACCTTTGACCCTTGCAAGAAAAAACCGATATGGATATCATTTTAAAGAGCACATTTTAACTTAAAAAATAAGACCAACAGGAATTTTGTATCTTGTACAGTTTAAAAGTTATTGTCCAATTAGCAGTTATACTTTAGTAAATTAAGTTTTTTTTTGCAATTTTTAATAGTATAACATTTTTTATACTATCGCTCAAAACATATTGTTGTTGCTTTTGTAATATTTATGCATGAAGTTGTTTTCTTCTAAGAGGCCATTTAAACGACGCAATTTTTACATGCAACGTTGCGTACAATTATTGTTTGTAGGCAAACGGGGTAGAGAAGCAAGCGGGGTATCAAAAATTGCACGGTTTTCGTTTTTCAAAATATTTTTGACATTTGTTTTTGCTATCGTTCGCATTCTTGTTAATTTGCTTTATTTGTATTCGGCTTCTCAAGTGTTGTGTATCGAAAATATTTCGTAAAATAAAAAATAAATAATGGGGAATAAAGAACTATTTATATATTATTTTAAATTATATTATTTTAAAATATTACGAATAAATTAAATTTCAACGAATGAACAATTTAAGAAGATTGGCAAAATAAACGTCAAAAAAATTGCATGCAAAAACTCATCGTGTAAATGATTTTTAGAAGCAAATTTATAAGAGAATTCAAAAATTGCCTGCAATTAATTTCTTCGTTTAAATTGCCTCTAAATGTTTATGAACTGGTAATAAATATTTTAAATTCATTTGCATTAGATTTTATTAATTCTCATTAGGTTTAGTACTTTATTAAGTTAAATAATTGTATTTCAGTAGTTTAAATCTAAATATTAATTTATTCAAAAACATTATCATAAAATTGATAATGTAATTTTTGAAGTTAAATTTTGTACACTGGTTTTAACAAAGGGCTAATTTCTGCAAAAAAAAAAATCAAATATTTTTTCTTCCCATACTCCCTACGTTTCAATAGAAAGAAAAAAAAACTAATTTCTGTGTGAATTTGTTGTCATAAATATAAATAAATCTGTTAACTAAGTGAGAATTACATTCCGGTTTTAATTTAATGTTATAAAATTCATGCTTTAAAATAACATTTGGTACTTTATCCAATTGTTTTTTGAGAACGTATACAATATGGATCACTTTTTAATCAAATGAGTTATTGTTTAATTGAAAAATAATTCTATTAAAGAGCTATCAATTTCGAATTTGATTAGCAATTTTTGTTGTTGGCGGAATTTCAGCAATTAAAGTTATTGAATCGCTGGTTTTCGTGATTGAAATGGGTGTTTGATTTTTTTGTGTGTGTTTTGAGGTCAAAGATTGTTTTTGGCATATAAGATGGTGAGGTAAATAGATTTAAAACGGCAACTGTAGGGCTAAAGGAATTAAGCTTTTCCTCTAATGAAGAATCCTGATATTGATTTCTTACCATATTTATTTAATATTTATATAATGCATTTTTTAATATTTATTCTCATTGGACAAATAAAACATATTATAAATCTTTACCAATTTCCAGGTAAGGCCGAGTCACAGCACACATTTTTAAGGTTATTGACACCAGAAATTCGGAGTTCAGACCTTAGTATCAATCTAAAAAAAGAAATTAATATTGTATTAAATTTTCGAAAAATATTTTAGAACTTGCAGTATTACCTCCTCAAAAAAATTCAATTCATTAAAAACTCTCAAAGAACGTTTAATAACTTCATCTTTATAACGCCACAAACTAGTATCAACAACAGGATCATGTAGAGTATCCTTGAGAGGTGGTTCACGATAATGTTGCAATTGTGCATCGGTGGCATTAAAAGAATAACTACGACAAACATTCGACACCCTTTGTATTGGAAGATGATTGTGAGTGGCTATAACCCTATCCGTACTATGTAAACATTTTGTAGCCCATTCCGGTCTTATATGTTCCCGAACACGTTCAACATGTTGCAGCATATAGAAATATTCGGGAAATTCTTTAGTATATCGAGGTTTCTCAGGATAACGTGGAAAATATATACAACGAAAACAGAAGCTAGCAAAATCTTTGCAATTATCATCAGGAATACCTTCAGCAAATTGCATTAAATCATGCCAATTGTTAAAGTTACCCAAAGGCATGGGTACCTCATCGATATCGATAACAGCCACATACTTATAACGATACATATTGCGATACAGACAATCATTGTAAGGAATAACTTCATGTAATATGTAAGGAAAATAATTTTTAGCCATATCCATATGACGATAGTCATGTAAATTTCCAACTTCCAGTGATACACTGAATGGTAGAAATTCTAAGTAACCCGATTGCTGGTAATATTCCAAAACTTTTGTTGTATTTGGATGTACTTGTAAATTATACATGATAATTTTTTCGGCTCCCAAAGAACGCATAATTTCTACAAATTCGACTATACGATGAGACTTATCAACATAAGGATAATCTAATCCTTTAACACATACAGCAAATCCGTCCTTAACTTCTTCCTTTTTGAGGGGCTTATAAATGACGCGTACATTATTGGTAGCCGTATCACAGGGCGATGATACAAGCGAAACAGTACGTGGTATCCATGTTTTATATTCGTCGGGCAAAGGACATGAAACAAAATGACCATAACTATGTCCCGAATCATCAACCCATTCATAATACCATATTTTACGCAATTCTCTAGCGGGAACTATAACCGGTTCTGGTTGCTGATCAAACCATAATTGGCAATAAGTTTTCGGATAATCTTCATCTTTGGGAGCTATAAAATGTATCATTGTTAGTACACGTACCAGAGGTTCTTCAAATACCACCGATGGTCTTTTATCTAAATAAGCTCCAAATAAATAATACGTTATATTCGTATTATGAAATACCTGCCAATAATCATTACGTATATGAATATTCGCAAATGAGGGATACCAAGCACAAGATGCATTTAAATTACGATTTTTGTAATCAATATTAATTAAATCTTCAATGGGTAGATTGGGCATTTCTTCTGCTATACGCTGGAGTATAAGAGTTTCATTGGGATCTAAAAATATAAAGAGAATTATATGTTAAAGTGGTAGGTGGCAACTAATGCGAGAAGGAGCAAGAATAGTTACTAAGTTCTACCCATATTGTGTTTCAAAAATCATCGAAATCAATGTATCTATCGGTTTATAAGTTGCGACAACTCAACATTTTTCTTTAAAAGAATATTTTTGAAAAGCGTTCAAAATTAGCTCATTGTAAATCGGTCGTCATATAACCGGCATAAAGTTATTAGTGTCGGTTTATGATTGTATTATGTTAAGCCTAAAATATGTAGAAGAAATTACTGATAAACTTACCGATGTTTACACTTTTCAAAAATATTCTATTAAAAAACAAGTGATAGCATTTGAAAACAAATTTAAGTAACGAAAATTTATCGAAAAAAATTTGGTGAAAAAAGACTTCGACAAAATAAGTTTCGCTAAAAAAAATTATGAAAAAAATATTTATCGTCTCTTCAATTGTTATATTTTTCAGTGTTTTTTTTAATGCCGTTAAAGAAATAATTTGCCAAGATAAAAAAAATCGCTATTAATAGATAGGTATATCTTTCCAAAGTTTGATTATAAACTAACACGTCATTGGAATTCGGGCATAATGGGGCTTAAAAATGTCGGTGTGCATTGATATTACTTGAATAATTAAAATAACGTTACATTAAAAAAAAAATACCGTTAACGAAACTCAAATACCGTTAGCGCTAAAATGCCGTTACCGAAATAAGTAAAATACCGTTAATGCTAAAAAACCGATAACGAAATAACTGCAATATCGTTTCCCCGAAAATGCCGTTACCTAAATATACGAAAAAAGCGTTACCCTTACCGATACCCGCATCAAATCGGTTACCATCCATGGTCATAATTTAAACGAAAATTGTAAATACACTTAAAAATGTTTGCCGTAGAATATGCTGAAAATTACAGTTACAGGGTGGGATAGGGCACGGTTTTAGATTTCGATGCGCTAGAAGCTTTATTTTGTGAGGATCAAAAAAAAAAATGCATCAGCCAAAAAATGGATGAGGTGGGAGAGCCCCTTAGCGAGTGGAGATAGGCGCTAGGTATGTTCTGAGAAAATGTTAAGGTTGTCGGTCTTACATTTCCCCTCTCTTGGGACGACTCGAAGGCAGTTGTGAAGCTTTTTGTGGGTTTTTTCTCATTCACCCCTATATATCACCTCGATGAGGATAATAATTGGGATTTACTACATCCTACTTAAAATTTAAAAACAAACGAAATTTTATATTTTTAAAAATTACGAAAATTACACTTTTACTGCAAAAATACTGTTTTGGTAGTTGTTTATTTATTAGAATCAGGGCAATGAATTTATTAATAAAATTTGAGGCCTTAAGTTAAACAACTCAAAATTTAAATATTTATGGGTTCAAATTTAATTAATAAATGCATGAAAGTGCTAGCCCGAAAAATAACTGCTTCAAACAACCGCACAGTGGATGAATCACTACATTTTTGGAAATAATTCGGCCATTTCTTAATTAGTGGTCCGATTGCAGTAAGATTAGGAACAGGAGTAGCTGACGTTATGTTGAGCTAAAGTTAGACGTTCTAATTCACAAAACCCCCGGAGCCGGCAATATGACCCACAGTAGTACTTTTTGCATAAGCATTTTTAAGTGTTCGCCATTTTATTTGTTTCTTATCCGATTTTTATAAAATTAACGTATTTGTAATCTGCTAAATAGTAGATACTTACAAAAAAAAAAGACACGTGTGTGTGTTATCTCTTATAGTTCCCGAGGTATTTCAACTTGAAAATGTGAAATCTAGGTCAAATTTTAATTTTTAGATATTGCCTTCTTAAATAAATAAATTCTTGATTAAGTACAATAAAATAATGCAATAAATTATTACACTCAAAAACTACACACAATCGTTACCAAGTACTTAGCAGCATTTCAACTGATAAAGTATATTCGCAAAAACTATGCGAAAACTAATAACATTTTACCAAACTTTTACTTGTTTTTACTTATGTGAAAAACTTTATTAGTTGAAATGCTCACAATTATTTGGCAACTTTTTTTCTGTGTGTACGAAGCAGTAAGTGAAGCAGTAAACGGTGTATATTGCTTCCTATTTTCTGCTGGGATATAAAGTATGCATACACAGAGAAAAAGAATCATATTTAAATCAATTTTTATTTCATGATTTAATTAATATCTAATTTTGTAACGATAATTTTTAAATTAAGTATGAATGTTATCAGAGTGAATATGATTCTAGTTAAAATAAACATTTTCGTATTTCAATTAATATTTCGCATTTAAAGTAATATGTCATTTCCGGGTTTTATAAATAATTATAAACATAAAGGGCCCGCCAAATAACTTTTTTTTTTTGAACTCCTGAACCAATTGGACTTTGTATGGCGTCATACCAAGGTCTTTATGCAAAATTCGTCTCAATGATGTCTCCGAAATGTTCAATTGTTAAGAACGACGGTGAATTGATGTTGATGGCGCCTTACGCAGACTTTCTGCCACAGCAGCAATATTCTCGGATGTACACACTGTTTTTGGCTTTTCACGCTTTGGTTTATCGATGAGGATGCCATTTTCTTTCACTTTTTTCACAAGATAACGAACATACATATTAGCTATTAGCTAGTGCTCGGTTAGGGTAATAGTATATAATTTGTAATTATTATTAATTAATAAAAAAAAAAAAAAAAAAAAAAAAACAATATTTTATCTATCAAAACTTAGTTATTTATTGGGTCAAAATGAATTTTTTACACGTGTATGTAAAAAATAAATAATAGTATTTTTTTTAATTCATGACATTAATATTCGTATTACAATTTTGTATATGTAGAAAAATCACATTTTGAGCGAGCGCTTTTTTGTCCCATCCCACCCAGCATTTTTTGAAAATTTTAATCATATTCGAGTCTTTTATGATACTTCTGCGCGACTAAAAAGCTGGAATATGCTCTCATTTTCTGATCATAAATGATACATTTGTCGGTAGAAAATGGTACCCTAGCCGCGACTCTTCTTGATGACTCATTTATGATACTGTTTTTTTGTTAGTTTTGGGTCATTTAATAGTCTTTTTCGAATCGTTTTATGGTCATTTATGAGTCTTCTTCGAATAAGCTACGAGTCTTTTTTGAGTCACTTATCATTATGTTAAGGAGTCTTTTTAGAGCCACTTATCACATTTAAAACACCTGCATTATCTATTTGCGATCAAGCAGTTTTCAATCTTCTAGAGGAGCAAATTGTGATCTTATATAACGAAAAAAACAATTACATGTTAAACACCTAGAAGATTGATTTGCGAGTGCTATATAATTTGTTGTTGCGTTTCAAAACAAGCACTTTTTACTCATAAGCGCGAAACATTTTCGAGTCCCTTTTTAACCGTGTAAGTGATTAATCAGTTATTGATCTTAAAATTGCTAGGCGGGATATAGCTCTTATAACTTTGATCGCTTATGTATACATTAGGGCGAGTCGATTTGTAGGGAGTGAAAAAATTCACAAATTTCCCTATGATTTCCGTATTCTATGGGTTATTCCATGAAAATTTGCCAAAGAACCATACCTCTATCGTTAAATCGAGTCCCCTACTTTTTGTTGGTAGATTTTTTCCCAAATTGACGTTCGTATGAAATATTACCTACACGTTCACATCCATAACTCAAAAACTATCGATCGGGTTTAATCACCAGTAGGAAAGGTGAGCTCATTTTGATCAATTTACAAAAAAAAATCTCCAACATTTGTCCAACGGTTCAAAAGTTACGGGCAAATTTTGGACCATTTTTCCATTTTTTTCATGATTTTGTCCAAGAATATTACTTTCATGGCCATTTTTTTGGCTCAATCCATTATTTAATTCAATTTACAATTCAAAACGAAGAGTTTAAGCCCAAATTTATCGAATTCGGTTGATTAATTCATGCGATATTGCTAAAACAAAATAACACATAAAACCAACTTTTTGATTTTTTTTCCCTTTTTATTTTTTTTCTACAAAAATTCAAATTAAGAGATAATAAAGTATCTATTAACCTATTATCAAAAAAAAATATTCAATTTGAGTGTAGTAAAAGACAAATGTGAAAAAAAACATTATTTTTTCTGAAAGTCTTGTTTGCTTTCAAGTCTGGGTGTTTTCGTACGGATTTCTAATGTCGTCGCCATAGCGCCTTCTACATTCTTTCCTGCAACTCGTTAGCAGTGGCAGCCAGCAATTGGACATGTCTTTCCGTTGAGATTTTGGTTCCCTCAAACAACTAGATGAGGTTCTTTAACCATCCTTGGATGCAACTTCTCATCAATTTTTTCTACAGTTAGAGCATCATTTTCCTGCCGTCGAATGAAAATGATATCAAATTCGAGCCAGCATACCGCTTACGAAGTTGCGTCTTGTCTCCATTTTTCTCTTTCTCTACGAAGTTTACTTTATCCATGATGACAAGATTGTCATGAGCATCTTTTACGCCCAGGTCTTCCATCAGAGCTGTTGCCAATGCTGATCCCATTCTATCAAGCACACCAAATCTGTCACACATCATTGCATAGTTTTTAGTATTGTATCTGGGAGTGTATATTTGTGGTGGTAGAACTAATTCTGAACCTCCTCTCACATCGACATCCATTTCGTAATAATGTGGTTCGTATGTAGGATCGTTGCTCACTGGGATTGTTGGTATAGTCGTTGGTATCGTCTCTTCACTTCCACTATCGTGTTCCGGTATCGTTTGTATTCTATCATTATATTGATCGCGCATGAAATCTTTTAAGTTTTCTGGGATAGATCCACATGAGCAGGTCGTTTTCTTTCAAGTTGCATTTACATTTTCCAATGTCGAATAATTGGTTTGTTGATTCTACGAATTTTTTGAATTCTGTTGCGCGTTTTACTCGTTGTTTATCTGCATTACTATATGCGTCAAGCAAATTATTCAATTTTCTAATGATGCTACCTTTGAGTATAAGTTCAATATTAAGTTGATTCCAAATTTCTAACAATCTGTCTGCTACTTAGGGAGTAAATCTTTAATACGAAACATTTTGCTTTGGGCTTTTGAACGTTCGGCCAAGAAAAAATAGTACTTCAATATATCTCGTTTAGTTGACAGATTAATATCAGGTAATTCACAGGCCACGCCAAAAGAAAAAACATCATGAGAGACCAAATGTTGCAAAACTACTGCGTTGGGTATCTGTTGGATTTTGCGATGAACCAGGCTCTGAATCCATTTTTTAAACCGTCACTAAAAGAATTAAATATGTTTTTCATAGAATAATAATATAACTATTAACTATAATAGTTAGCAATGTTTTTACACTTACCTTTAAATCTTTTCTAAATTTCAAAATAGTTTGATTATTTGTTAGTTATTTCAAGTAACACTTCACTGAAATGACGCTCAAACAAAACTAGCATACACTGGAATATTATAAACAAACAAAAATAACAAACAAAAATAACAAACAAAAATAAAGAAGTCTATAAAGAAACTAAAAACAAAAAGAAATAAACAAACATAACACAGGGTATGCACATGTAAAGCGGAAATCAGTCCAGTCGTAACGTAAGGTTCGTAAGCTTCGTAAGTCAAAAAAATTGAGCCAAAAAAATGGCCATGAAAGTAATATTCTTGGACAAAATCATGAAAAAAATGGAAAAATGCTCCAAAATTTGGACAAAAATGCCCGTAACTTTTGAAATGTTGGACCAATGTTGGAAATTTTTTTTTGTAAATGATCAAAATGAGCTCACCTTTTCAACGCGCGATTAAACCCGATCGATAGTTTTTGAGTTATGGATGTGAACGTGTAGGTAATATTTCATACGAACGTCAATTTGGGAAAAATCTACCAACAAAAAGTAGGGGACTCGATTTTAACGATAGAGGTATGGTTCTTTGGAAAATTTTCATGGAATAACCCATAGAATACGGAAATCATAGGGAAATTGTCGAAAAATAAATCGACCCGCCCTAGTATACATATATGTATATCATGTCCTGTTGTTCCTATTCGGAACAAAGGGTCACTTAAGAGTTTCCTAAATTTGTAATTATGAAAGGAAAAAATAATTTGAAAAAATTATAGTACGATTTTTAATGATTTTTTTAATTAAAATTGGGTCAATTTGACCCAACAAACACAACACATGGGGTATAATTTTAAGCAGCACCGAAGAGTTAATAAACAATTACCATTTCTTTCATCAATTACCAAGTGATTAATATTTTTTGTCGTAATTTTACGATTTAAAGCCACCAAAACTGTTTCTTTATTAATTAATAATGTTTATACCGACTATATTAACAATTAATAGAAATGCCAAAATTTTATATACATAAGGCAGCTTATTCCACATATTTTTTTTCGTATATATGCCTTCACGCTGAAACTAGATAATTTTAACTGAAAAAATTTGAGTAGTAAATGTAGTGAAATTCTCAATGACAAACCAAATTTCATGTAATGTTATTAAAAACCTACAAAACATATTATCTTACTATGCGCAAAGATACCCAGGCAGAAAAATATAATCGGCACAGTGTTGGCAAAGCGTCGACGACGGTCGGTTATGCGTTGTGTGAGAAACAAAAATTGTAAACGAAACTTTGCTGTCACGAAATATGTAAGTACCACATATTTCGTGACAGCTAAGTAATATAGGAATTGGCGCTTACGTCTTTGTGGCGAATAGGGCTCGATATGGTAAATTTTTTTTTTTTTGATAACTTTTGATTCATTAATGCTTCTTTTATAAGAAAAAAACATTCACTGAAAATATTAAGGGTTTTCATGTCAGAAATTTTTTGCCTTGGAAAAATAGAAAAGTGAAAAATTTTCCAAAACACAACAACAAATACGCGAAAATAATTTCCTACAAATGTTTGTAAATGTCGCGATTGCGGAATTGTCAGGCTACTCTAAATATATTCCAGTAAAACCATGCTAATGACAACTCATTATTTTAAACATTACTTTGTCATGATTTTTATTACCTTTAAATAATAAAATAATGGGTTACCGATAAGATATTTATAATACATTACTCTCATACGAAAATAATTGGTTATTCATCTTATTACTTCCAGACAAAATATAAGGATACAACTTTTGTCTGGAAAGCTATTTTTAGATTCATTATAATTTGTTTTTTTTTTTTGTAAGCTAATGGATTAAGTGCCAGTTTGGTATATCTTAAACGAATTAATTAACATTGAAGAAAACATTCATTTATGTTTATTTATCAAATAGTATATGCCTCGGTGGCTTAGGATTATAGAGCAGTTGCCTGTTAATCTGACGACACGGGATCAATTCCTGGAGCATTCATGTTTTAAAAAAAATTAATAACAAATTTTTTTTAATTCGTTTCTTTTTTCTAAAATCTATTTTTAGACCCCTTATTTTTTTCCTTCTCGTAATGGCTTATTATTTATAACCTTATATATGTAACCCATTACAATTCATTTTTACATAAGGCGTACGTAATTAACAACTTTTTCAATTTACCAAAAAATGCCCAAAGTAGGCAAATTCTGAAATTTGTCGATATCAATTTATTATTATATAGAGAATTTGAAAAAAAAAAAATTTCCAAAAAAATTCAGAACTAGTCCGAGTTTTAGAGTAATACAAAACTCAATTTATGTAAAAATCGCCCAAATTTTTTCTTTTTCTTCTTTTTATTTTTGAAAAAAGTTCAGATGTCGTTTTATCGATCCAGAAAGATTCATAGTGTAACTCGTATTACTTTTGGAGAATATATTGCCATTCATACATATTTGAATGTTTCTCTGTTAAAACAATAACTGTATATACGAGGGGTAAGAGCAATAACACGCAGAAAAAAACTGGGGAAATTATCGAAGTTTTACAAATTTTTGTTAAATATATACAAGCCTTGCAAAAAATTTTAAAAAAAATACATATGCTTTACAAGAAATTCGTTAAACTAACTTGAAACTTATAATTACTAAGCACAATAATAATATCCCCCATTTTTCTGAGTGAAGTAATACATATTTATAATAAATTACACAAAATATAGATATATACAATATTCAAAGAATATTTTCTCCAAAACTAATACGAGTTACATTATAAAACTTTCTGGATCGATAAAAAAAAATATATATCTAAACTTTTTTTAAAATAAAAAAAAATCAAAAAAAGTTGGCCGATTGTTAGATAAATTGAGTTTTGTATTACTCTAAAAATTCGGAACTAGTTATGAATTTTGTAAAAAATTTTATTTATTTTTCAAATTCTCCATAAAATAATATATTGATATAGTCAAATCTATAGCATTTGCCGATTTCAGTTAAATAATAATAAAAAATAAACTAAAAATTAACGCGGAATTAGTCAATATTTAACCACGCCCACTTCGCCCATTTTTTTGGAAAATTTTAAAAAGTTGTTCCAGTTTTTATTAGTTTTCTACACTGGGTATACACTGCGATGTATAACTATAATTACAAATGATTTTTGCTATCTTTCTAGTATTACAAACATTTTAAACATTTTAAAACTTATAACTGTGTGTTAAAAGTGTGATAACTGCTATCTTATTGCGAAAAATTTAAGATTTAAATCGATTTAAGAGAAAAATTGTTTAATAATATTTGTTAGTGTTTCATAACTACACTCAGGGAACTTCTGCTTTTAAAATATGTAGTTGTTTGGGTTGTAATACAGTTTTTTATTTTTAATGTAAATGTCAGTCATTTGTAGAACAAATAAAATCTTTTACTAACCTTGTAGTTCTTTAAAAAAAAAAACAAACCACATCAAATGACTGTTTTAAGATTTTACATTCATTTTGCAATAATTTTTTGTTATTAAAAAAATAAAAAAAGTAAATCTTTGTTGTTTTTTTTACTAACATATGTGGTTAATTTTTACTACAATTTGTGGTTCATTTGTTGAACATTAAAAACAAATGACAATGTTAGTTGAAATTACTGAGTCGTCCTTTCTTTAAGTGAAATTTCATTTGTTTTTAACTACGTTTGCAGTGGGTTTTACCGACATATTATTCTAAGTGTATAATTACATATAACGGTAAACAAAGAAGACACGCAAATAAAGAAAAACTAAAGAATAATTTTTGTTTTTTAATCAATTCTTAACAATTTGCAATAAAAGCTGCGTGGTTCAAATCTAAGTGATTTGAAAAAGGGCAAATTTAAGCCTATTTAAAAAGTGACTTAAGTTTACGGAAAATTGCTAAAAAAAAAATAAAAAAATTCACATGTGGTTGTCACAAATATTGCAAATAATCCGAGTGCTTATTGTAAGCATAAAACAGACGGTCCGAAAAAAAGCTTTCTGATCGGAACGGCGTAAAATAATCAACTGTGCAACAACTTTATGAAGAGTCTCAATCAGATAATCGATGAATGTAAGGTAAATGTGTCCAAATCATAGGCTCTTAAAGCTGATGTCTGTGCCAAGGTTATTACCCAGCCACAAATATGCTCGTCTGAATTCACTAAAGGATTTACAAACCAACTCTAGAAAGGTAAGTCAATAATCGCTGTTTGGTAGGACTGTTTAAACAAAAATTTCTTTAAAGGTGCTTTTTTCTGATGAGAAAAAGTTCAATATTGATGGTACAGACGGTTTTAACAGCTATTGGAGAGTCCTACGTAAGGAACCACAATATTTTTCAAAAAGAAATTTCGGAGACGGATTATTAGTGGTTTGACATTTCCAAGCACCAGCATGAATACTTATGAGTACATTAAGTATTAGAAGAGAGATTTTTGCCATTTATTGAAAACA